>OY293304.1:9000769-9600769 GCA_958502075.1 Orchestes rusci | reverse complement strand
CTCAAACACACATGACAAACCTCGTGACAAACCAACCAGAGTTTTGCCGTTTTGTGAAGTTGAATGAAAGTGCTCTTGAGGTGGTGCAATAGCACGTACTTGTCAGCAATTTTAAACCGCAATAGCAACATTCATTAGTTGCCAGCAATTTCACAGCGAGTTTGAAATAAAGGCCGAAGGTAAGTGCATATACATGGGGTTTGGGGTATTGAAAAGTCTTGATATAATACCTATACAGTTTTCAATATTTGTAGAGGTTCAGTCGAGGGTTCAGTACCTACTAGACAACACGAGGATCCAATCGGTCTTTTTCTTGGATTTGGAAATCCCCGGTTTTTTATGCAATAGCAACAAATACTTTTATGCTAATTTGAGGTGAGTTATCATCGAGGTTATCATTCATGGGGAATCTCGTGGGGAATTAAGAAGGCTTGCCTCGAGGTTTGCTATTTTACGTATTTCATCCGAGGTTTCACTATTTCACCGTTTGTAGAGGTTGCTGCGAGGATTGCTGGGTCTTGTAAAGATTAGGCATCCATACATTGATGCGTTTTTTCCAATTTCAAGCATAGTTTTGGGTTTATAGAACAATTTTAACTAAAAAAATGCTGTACAAACAACTTTTTACAAAAAAAAATATTCTAGAAAAAACTAAAATTTCATCAGGTTTCGAAATTACAGGTGAAATAAAAGAGGACTCACCATACGTTAGAATTAAATTGAAAAATAAAGATATTGTTGTAAATAAGTCATCGTATTGCTGGCTGTTAGATGAGTCGTCTGGGAGAGTCAGCAATGATCGATTACAAAGGTTCGTGACCAAAAACGCATCTAGAAAGCAACAGCCGAAGCAACAGCGACAAAGGTCTTCTCCAAGAAATCCGAAAAGAAAACCAACAAATGCACTTAAACTATCCAAAAGATCCATCAAAAGGTCTAAAAACATAAGCACTCATGATGAAAGTTCCGAAGAAAGTGAATCTTATATTCAATTCGATGATTCTACTGACACAGAAACATTTTCCAATTTAAGTGATGATGAAGACCCTACGGAAGTTGGTGTTTTATCAACAGTTCCATCGAACATTAAAGTTGTTGTAGAAAAATACTACGCTGTTATTTATGAAAAACAGTGGTACGTAGGAAGAGTTATAGAAGAAATAAATAGCGAAACTTCTTAATTTAAATTTTTGAAATCGGATTTGGGTTTTTTTATTTGGCCCAAATCAGAAGATGTGGATGTTGTTCCTGTTCAATATAAATTTTATGGTCCCATTGATTTGGTTGGAAACTCGGTTGGAAACGACCCATTCCATATCACCAGAAATGACCTGGTTCAAATTCAAAAACATCATAAAATATATAAACAAAAATTAAATTTGTAACCAACATTCGCATCGAGATTCAACTCACCTCTGTTATCACTTGATTATTATTTCAGTAGAGAATGTATGATGATTTTCGATATCGTAAAAATACGAGTAAAAATATTTTTGGTCCACTGTTTTATAATTTAAAATTATATAATGGGATGAGTTAAAGAATGGAAATACCGGTAAAACAGAGTGATCATATCAACACAAAAATCCACCGTCTCCATACTTCAGTACCTACCACTTGTATGTTCATTGCCCTTTGTTAGTTTAGTTTTTTTTTTTAGTTGATTTTTTGATACATTCAATAATAAAACTAACTATGTCTGGTTTCTTTCATTTTATTACACACCCCACATACTGTGATATATCATTGCGATATATCACATCTAGTCCAGTAACCATATACATCAGACCTTGCGTTAGATCCGGTAGTTCTGATTTTTTCCGGAAATGTTTATGATGTTGGCCCGACCTTGAACCCCGAACGCAACATTTAGTACAGTAAATCTGGCACTTTGGGTCCATCAAATGACCCCCGCTCTGATTTTTTGTCAGTTGTTATTGATCCATTAGGAAAGCTTAAATTCAAAAGGTTGTATCCCCCTGCCCCCCCCGTTTTTGAGAAACTCAAAACCATTTTAGATTTGATTTTCTGGCTAAACCGTAGGTCGCACAAAAAATTTTAATGAACGACGCACTTTTCGCGAGATACAGGGTGTTTCCTAAAGATTGGTAAAAAATTCGTTGTGTGATTCCTGGGGTATTTTCATGAAAAAAAGTTCCTATAAACATTTGCCGAAAAATGCTTCCTAAGGGAGCTAAGCCCCTTTAAATAGGGCACCCCGAAGACGGTTTTTCCTCAATATTTCCGAAACCTTACATACAAAAATCATGAAATTTGGTACATCATACAAACTTTTAATGCTGAATGAGAATTTGAGCTCAGAATTTCAAAATTTTAATCAGGGGCGTACCATACTGGCGGGGTTAAAGGTTAAAAGAATCCAATTTTTTAACCCCGCCAGTATGGTACGCCCCTGATTAAAATTTTGAATTTCTGAGCTCAAATTCTCATTCAGCATTAAAAGTTTGTATGATGTACCAAATTTCATGATTTTTGTATGTAAGGTTTCGGAAATATTGAGGAAAAACCGTCTTCGGGGTGCCCTATTTAAAGGAGCGTAGCTCCCTTAGGAAGCATTTTTCGGCAAATGTTTATAGGAACTTTTTTTCATGAAAATACCCCAGGAATCACACAACGAATTTTTTACCAATCTTTAGGAAACACCCTGTATATTGCATTCAATGTCAAAATGTGCATATTATGTAAGTTGCATGACATCGATAACCGACGATAGTTTGCTACATGTAACCCGAGCCGTAACCTTTCAGAATTATTAAAACGTCTTATTAAAACGTAAAAATTCAAAAAACTTGGAAGTAAAATGATTTTGTGTAATAATATGAGGGCAAAGCAAAGATTTTTGTCTGACTCAGGAAATTTTTTTAACAATAAAAACCAGCTGCTTAGTGCATGTAACTGGGGAATTTAAAACTTCTTCCAAAATAATGTGAATAATCACCTACCTGCATTAAAATCTGGCTTGAACATGCGTAGGAATCTCATATCCATGCATTTAAACGACAATTAATTAAATATGAATGTTAATGAATACACGATGGAAATCATTTGCACTATACCTACCTAAATACCCGCCTAAATATGCAAATATTATTTTCAACCAAATCAAGCAATTAGTTTTCTTCTTTTCGTGAACATTTGTGCGTTGAAAAAGTTATGTACGTTTGTTTTCAAGATCTCTAGTGAATTCCGTGTAATGTCAGGTGAAGTCCGTGTAGTCACTCAATATTTTGTAATCTGGTGTACAAAATTCTGGCAGCGGTTTACCCCTCGGGATAAACCCAATGGTGATATACCGGAAAAATCTCGGGAAAAATTCAATTGAATATTTTATTTTGTCACAAAATTTGATAATCGATTCATAATTAACTATTATGATGATAAATCCAGTGTTACCTTCCTCAATGAAACAAAACAAAAACCAGAAAATAGGCACTTGATAGGGAAAAAACAAGAAACTTTTAGAGCTGTAAGTGCCCTTGTTGCATACATTTAGCGGGAGTTAGCAGCATTTCTTTGCGCTTTTCATAATATTGAGTTAACAGGTATAATACGTGCACCGAAAATTAAAATTGAAGCATTTCTAAGCTGAATGTGGAGTTGAACGGTTCACAGGTCGATGCAAGGTGACATCTAGTTGCCGAATATAAAAAAAAAGAAAATCGTAATAAATGGAGTTAGCTTGTTAACGCATTCAGCCGACGATAAGCAATTTATGTTATGTAAATAATGTAATTGCCCTTCCGAATGACGAGATTTGTGACAAATGACAAACGAACTAACACAAAGCAAAAAACGAGGCAAAAAACAAATCAGACCAGACGGGGAATTACAGACTTGGCCAGTGATGTTTTTGAGTAGGTGAGGTCAGGTCGCGTATCAGGTAAAAAATCACTAGATCAAAAGTTTTTCACCAATCAACAAAAAAAATCGAAAATCACCAGATCTGGTGAAATTTGACCAGACCTTGCAACTCAGCACGTCACATAGAGGAAACGCTCTTGCGCAAAAGTATAGACATACAGCGTTGCAAGTTCTACGATATTTTTCATATTTGCAAGGTAATTACTAGCTAAACATGATCGATACATTTAGAATAACTTTAAAATAATTCATGATTAAAAACTTAGCGTCCTTTGTAGATTAATAAAAAGTGGTGGTTATTAATTTTCGAATAAGTGATTCTCATTTTAACTGTCCTCATTCCCAATAACCACCACTTTTAAAATAATTGTTGATAAGTAGGTATGCTTTTATTCCAGAGCTCGAGACGTTTGATAATCACAACTTTTGTGATAATGGTGCACCAACTAATTTTTCTCTTGGCTCTGAATAAACTGTATTTTAATATGGCAGATTTTTGTAAGATCTTTGTGTATTTTGGGGGAACATTCCTTGATTGAAGAAAAAATATCCAGAGTGTACAGTTCATTTTTCATTTAAAGTTACAGTGACAGATCAAAATTGTAGGTTAAAGGTTTGCAAACATGTTTTATCACGATAGTCATAAATTGAACTGTGATTCATTTCATGTTGCATTGTTCAAAATGTATTTGATTTGATAGAAAAAAACGTTGAAGCATAGACAATGATGATAATTTTGAGATTGATGATCGAAACCCTTCTTTAATCAAGAAAATGAAGTTTATAATCAAATATTTTATCATTTGATTTCAATTAGCGAGCACTTTATGACATTTAATTTTTTTTTGCCAACCTTGAACCTCTAATTTTGATCCGTCACTGTAACTTTAAATAAAAAATGAACTGTACAAGCCAAGTAAGAAGCAATATTCTTGATCATTGCCTTTAGGGCGGTTGTATAACTATTTTTTTTTTATTCTGAAACTACAGGTCGTGTCCCCAACTGTACCCATGTCCGTTTTCTCACATTTTCTGGCGATCAGGAAAATAACCAAATAACGAATATTCACTATAGTTCGCCTACAGCTGAATCTTGAAAATAATGATTTTATAAAATCGTATCTACGGTGGAAAAAAGGACATGGGTACAGTAAGGGACACGACCAGAAAGAGTTTTTTAATTTATATCCCTTGGATGTTTTATTCCATAAAATTTCCATTCCATTCATTTTTCGAGTTTAATATTAATGGAAAGGGTAACATGTGAGTTTAGAATGTTTTATCTGGTTTGCTCCAAAATCGGCATGTAGAGGCCTTTGTGGATTCTAAAAAAGTTTATCTAATACAATGTGTTGATATCTTGTCAAATTAACCCATCTATTAACACCAAAATTTACTTTTTTTAAGATTCTCGCTAAACCGATGAACCCACGACATATTGTGTCAAAATTGATTTTTTGGTCATCGGACATGCACAAACTATCCCCGAAGAAAGTTTGAAAAAATATGGATATTAAATCAAAAGCTAAATTCATGTTGTGTTTTTTTTTCACACCCAATCAATAATAAGTTGAATCATTTTTGCGTGGAAATCCTTAAAAGAAAACTTCTACAAATTGCAGAACGACCTTCAATGATAATCCAGATTGCAAAAAAATTCAGACAATTGCAAATGATTTCAGACAATTGCAAATAATTTCAGACAATTGCAGATATTACAGAAAATTGCAGACAATTGCAACAGTTACGAAAAATTGCAACTTTGTGTACACTAAAATTGCAGTGTGGTCAACCCCTCGTCAAAGGCGAAACGTGGGGTTTGAATATCTGACAACATTTTGTGAAACAGAAAAAGTAGCAATAAGAATGTGAAATGTAATTTGTTTTATCTATTCAAATAGAGTCGTACAAAAGTGAAAATGAAATCGCGAATACATATTCGGTTTTTTTTTTTAAATCTTCGGGAGTATTCGGATTTTTTCAATTTTCAAAAGGGTGTTTTAATGAGCACCAAATTGCGCAACTTTTTCTCCATTTGAACCCCCGTACAATTTGGATTGTTATTTTCAAATAAAACAAATTATACCAAGAGTTTTAAAAACTTTACCTCAAGGACTATAAACTTTATTCGCCGTAATAAATAGTAGTTGATTCGTTGATTGTATTATATATTTGGAAAAAGCTACATGATGGCGCATTCCTTAAAAAAAACGCTGTTCGTCATTTTATACCACTCTCCATATCGATTTTTCAAAATTTTCGAAAGTCTTGTTTAATCGCAATAATCGCACACACACAACAGTTGGAAGACTGTTACCAAGTAAACAATAACAAAAATCGTTGGTTTTCATGGCCTACTGCAAAATTTTGTTTGCTAATTATGAAAATTGGAATTATTTTATATACCTACTCACATAATATTATATTTTGGAGAAGCCTGTAAAAAGAAAATTCAATTTTTTGATAAATTAATATACAGTGTGGTCACTTAACTGTGCAATATATGGGATTTTTTTTATTAACTGCACAACCAAAATACAAATATTGCCGAAAGTTGTTGCATGTTCGATAATCATATTAGGTGCACCTAGAATGGTTGCAAGCTCGGTTGCAAGTCAAACAGCTTACAGGGTAGGCCAAAAAATATGAAAATTGTACAAGAGTAAAGTACCCTTATTGCAGGAAATTCGGCAAAATGTTATGAAGAAAAGTTGTTTAGAATTAAAAGTTATGCCTAAATACCAAATCATGGCCTCCTAAGAAAAACAATATAATTATATGTGTGTCGATAAATTTGTACAATTTTTTATTAAACATTTAAAATGAAAAAAAACACTTCATATGCGAGTTTTTTGATATGCATATTATCATTAATAATGTTTTACCTTGTGAAAAAGAATGTTTGCGATATTTTAAAGTTGTGTTTAATATCGTTTCAACAAACATGAAGTTTGTGATTCCCTAAAAACTTAAAAATTTAGGTAATTTTTCTAAATATGCTTAAATTTGAACTGAGTTATGCGAAATTGATTTGTTTTTGAATAATTTATGTAACTGTTTAGGGTGTATATAAAAAATTTTTTTTTTGGGAAATAATTAGATGTTGAAAAAATTCCATGATTTGGTATTTAGGCATAACTAGGTAATTTTTCTAAATATGCTTAAATTTGAACTGAGTTATGCGAAATTGATTTGTTTTTGAATAATTTATGTAACTGTTTAGGGTGTATATAAAAAATTTTTTTTTGGGAAATAATTAGATGTTGAAAAAATTCCATGATTTGGTATTTAGGCATAACTTTTAATTCTGAACAACTTTTCTTCATAACATTTTGCCGAATTTTTTAAAATAAGGGTATACTTTACTCTTGTACAATTTTCATAATTTTTGGCCTACCCTGTATGCTGTTTGGTGGTAAATTGACCGCGATCAATTGATCGAGATTTTGACCGGACAGATTTTGACCTGGTCAAAATCTGACGGCCTCGTGGTATAAATCTTTTTCGCGTGACTTATTTTCAACATAACACACTAGTACCATAAATAACTATAAAAGCATTTTGAGTAATGTTTTATTACTGTACTAGGTCTTGTAGTCCGCTAATGGAAATGAACAAATGAAGTCGATACAGGCCAGTGATACCTGATGAATTTGAAGATAACGTTACTGAAGACCCCCAAATATTATAGTGATGAGATTTATTAGATGGTTAAAGAAAATCTTGAATTGTGACAGTTTTAGGAAAAACATTTTCTCCATTCACATTTTATCACAATGTGAACGACGTCGATCTTTCTCAAAGTCTAAAAGTAATTTCTTGTTTCACCCTAAATATTTATTTTGAGCAAAACCGTGAATAATAAATAGTTCCTGAATACCCGCATTCACTCTATGACCTTGGTTTTGTCATTCTTATCTGCTCCCGATTAATTTGAACAAACTAACTCACCATAAATAGGCTGATCATCCTTCTTCCTAGCTCTTTGATTCCTCTTTCCCGCATTTTTCTCATTATGCCCTTCATTATGCTTTTGCCTATTAGCAACTTTGTTCTTCTTAGCCGTGTTCTTCGTAATACTGAACGATTCCGACTTCACGTTATCATCGTAAACTTCATCCGAAAGATGACTGAGATTTTTCACCAGCTTAGCTTTAGGTTTATTTATTTTAGCACTAGCAGTTTCTTCATGTCTTTTGATGCGTTTTTGTTCGTCCGTTTTCATAGGCTCGACAATATTGTCCAAAGATGCCCATTTTCTGTTCAAATGATTCGTTTTAACGGGCTTCCTATCAGACTTCACAAGCGGTTTGTCTGTCTGCAGGTTTATTTCATTGTTGGTGTTACTGCGATTCAACAAGGTTTTTGTTTTGTCAAGTTTCCCGTTTTTTCTAGAGTCTTTCTTGACTTTAACGTCTTTATGCTCGGGTTTAACCACTTTCACATTGGCAGGTACCGGTTTGGTTAAAATGTCCGAGTAGCTGGGACGCATTGGCTTGACCTCAGCAAGCGGCTTGGCTTTTCTGTCTTTATTAAAGTTAAACTTATCGTCAATCAGCTCATTTTGCTTAAACTTAACCTGCTCATCCATGTCTCCTTTGCCCATATGCCCTTGAAAGTCGAAAAGGCTTGGTTTGAAGGGATCTGTATTGCCAAAGGGGCTGTAAGTGCCCGCATTTGAAGCCCAGCTAAGGTTGTCAAAAATAGGAGGATTGTGGTTGATTGGATCGTGCATGTTATCGGATATATTGTAAAAAGTCTGAGGGGCACTATTTGATCGCATATTGTACCCGTTATACTCGGACACGTTAATGTTTTTGGGAAACAATACGGGTTCGTACAAGGAATTCCCTTGAATATAATTTGGCATTTGTTCTCTGCAGGCTTGACTCAAATGGGATTCTGGGTAGTGCAGGCTGTAGTTCATGTACGCACTTGACGTTTGAGGGCCCCAATTTAGAGGCTCGGATAGATTTTGTTGAGATGAGAATCCTAAAGGCATGTATTGACCATCGCTGTTTTGGTTTTCTGTCATATTTGTGATTATTTTTTCCATAGCGTCCGTCGACGATGGTCGTCTGCTTTCGTCTGACATTTTCTGATTGATTTGCGAGAGTTTTTGGCACAAAACGTTTCACTTATATCATTATTTTGCGGATTGATAAGATTACAAAATACACAATATTTTTTTTAAGGATTGTGTGGTTGGACGTCAATGTCAATGTCAATAAAGTGGCATGACATAAGTGCGGTTTGAAATGTTCGGATCGTTAATTTCAAATCACTGACAGATTGGTGTGTTCTCTTGGGGTAAGATATCCAGTGCCGGACTCACTGATATTTGATTTGTTCCATGGACTAAAAAAACTGCACCTAGCTATTTTGAGGAAATCTAAACTTGACAATTTGGCATCCAAAACTGTTATGTTAAGGGTTTCTTAACGTTATGCTTCCTCAAAATTGGTTGGTGCAATCGTCCATTAATATCACAAGACAAGTAACAAAACAAATATTCATAACCCAAACATCTCTCATATGAATGTTTACTCTTTTTTCAGCTATGTTGTCATGTGCCCTGAATGTTTGAAGCTTTATGAAAAAATACCGGGAAATAGTACATTTTGTATCAAGAGCGGAAAGTAGATGATTTTGACGAGGGTATAAGTAGCAGCACGAGCGAAGCGAGGGCAGATATTAGCCGAGTCAAAATCATCTTTCGTCCGTGGTGCAAACAGTGCTTTTTGTACAACCAGTTTGTAATCATTAAAAAAATAATAATTATGCAAATCAAAAATAAATAATCGATACACTGCACCAATGATCTAATAACTATAGATGAAACATTTCATTCATAAACTGTGAAAAATTGTGTAGACAACATCGAACATAGAAGAGACGTGAGGAGGAGTTGAGCGGGGCCACTGAGTTCGGCTTCGGTTACTACACGCGAGGCTGCCACTGGCGAAACTATTTTACCGAATTCTTAAATTCTTATTTACTGCAAGCTTGACACTTGCGAGTCATTTCAATATACCATATAAGTAAATAATGAAGCACTACAAACTAAACCAGAATAAAAACACAATAAACATTCACAAAATCAACACCAAACCCCACTCAAAAAACAAGAGACGCCAATGAGACGAAATGTGACTGAAACGTGTAGACAAAATCCGATCGATAGGGGCGTACCCAATTTTGGTGTGTTGCCGTACTTCAGCTTTTCTGATTTTCAGAAGAGAATACTGGTTTTTCTAAATCCTTGAATACCTAAACAGATCTTGACGAGATGTTTCAATTTTAACAAAAAGGTTACCATCAACCTATATTTGATTAAATTCATACATAAAATGGTTTGAAAAATGATTCCAAACAATGTTTTGATCTTTTTGCTGCGTAGTAATACTTTTAATAGAGTAAGTTTGGCAAACAACGTGGTGGGAGAATCTCTGCACCCGAGTGCACAGTTCGATGTTGTCCTCATGTTTATCTCGCTATGTTTCATCTATAGTTATTAGATCATTGCACTGCACTACACTGCTGACAAGTCACACAACTGACAAGTGACAACTGTCAATCATGGTTACAGGTTGTTCCCGTATTCTTTTGTGGTGCGGATTCATTGTCACCAAGATTATCACGTGATTAGTTCCTTTTAGTATGCTAGACTGTCACATGGTTATTAGATTCAGAGGCGTTGGGATCCAAGGAACCGTTGCTAAGCGACATACTTTTAGGCCTGGCTGCCCAAATTAGCGACTTTCCGCCTGCTTTGCATGCATTGAAAAGTGGACTTTACGTGTAGGTTGTACAAAAAATAAATTTATTGGCCTTTTCCAATATTTTTTCTCAATAAAATCTTCGAATTACGATAAAATTGTCAAATTGAACTTCACTCGGGAACTTTGGATTTCACGTGACACGAAAATACTATGATATTGGTTTGACGACACCGGCATTGAATCCGTTCTCCACATTTATCAGCTGGCGTGAACAAGCGAGTATTTTATTGATTTTGTGGTTTGTGTATCATGAACTTTCCTATTTTTATCCTACTATAACCTTTAAGCTTCAACTCTCCGATGTTTAGCACATGTAAAGAAATTATTTTTGGCAAAAAAATCACCACAAAACATTCATCAAAGGCAATTCTGCGATTTTGATTTTACAAATCCTTCAGACATTATCGATAATAATTTCCTCATTATACTGTTTGAACATGAGGACGAAAGACGCTACACTAGAAAATCACAAAAATGTTTTGAAATTCAAAAACGATGCGTCTAAACACTATACAGCCCACAACCTATAAATGTAATGTCAAGGCAGGGACGGATTTTAGCCGCAGTTTGCAATTGAAAAAAATCGATTTAATTTTTCATGCAAGTTCCTCATTATACGGGGATAGAGGATAGGTATAACTCAACGCTTTTTGGTTGTAAGTATAAGATTGTCAGATAAAGATTTGTCTTGAAATATTTTGAAAGCTTGTTGAGTTTTTGCCAAAGATTGAATATTTCTGACGTAACAAATTTGAACAAATACATATATTCCTTGGATGAACAAATAAAATTTTTAGATTATAATCCTTCAACTAAACCATCGGCTATCTGGGATCAGTTTTACACTCGATAAAACTCTCGAAATTTTTACGGCGCATAACAAAACATTGAAATAAACGAGATCAAATACCTACATGAACTTGATTAAGTAGTGATGAATGCTTTTATAAAAATGGATCAGAAGAAAGTGTAGTTTGTAAGTTTCTATTCACAGTTTGGATCATGGATCATGAACCATGATCCATAAAATCATAATTTGATTCACTCATAATACTCTACTTACACTTACAAAAAATGATATACAAACAAAAACGTTTCAGTCAGTGAACTAGTCTCATTACAGAAACACAAAATATGTTGTCATTGATTCCAAGAATTTGCAGACAGAGCCATCAACTTTATTTATGAAATGTCAAAATCAGTGAAATGAACTACAGGCAAGTAGAAGATCTGACAGAAGAACAGACCAATGCGCAAGTCAGTCTAAAGGGTACAAAGATTCAACCAAGTATCGAAATGAGCGTACGGGAATCGTTTCGCAAACAATCCCGAATTCTGTTGGAACGCCAACCAGGATCATTCAGGAAACTGTCACGAGTTAGTTGGAACCCAGAACAAAGATGAATCATTCTGATCCCAAAATCAATATAAACTTTAAGTGTGATAATTGGCGGATGTGCCAGCTTCGGCAGCTTGAGCTGTTTCGACAATATAAATTAATTGAAAAGTTCTTCTTGAAAATTTTATTTTCAATAATTTTGTTGATGAAAGGCTTTTGCATAGCTTTTTAAAATTGAAATGAATAATTAGATCACTCTCTTATGGAAAAGCTCCTGCTGTATAGAGTTGGAACCTACCATTATTATTTTCTTTGACTATTGGCGCAAAATCACACATTCTATGGAGTATTTTGTTCCTAATCCCTGATTATCAAGTATTTATTCATTAATCCTTGAATAATAAACCCAAGGACTCTGATAATGTAGTGAGCATTATACCCATGATACTAAAACAGACAAGATATGATCAGACGCAGGTTTCGCTGATGTCATTGTGAGCCCAGACTATGGAGACGAATCGACACACGAATATTCCTGAAAATCTATCCCTCTTTTTGCTTAGTTCATTTGAGAGCGCTTTTCACGGACCTATATAAAAACACTAGAAAAACAAGATAAACTCACGCCATAATACAATAACTCTCGCACATCCCCCGCCCTCAGATTGTCATCACGTGACCTACCTCAAACCCATACAATCAATGTCACGTGGGGACGTCATGCGTGAGTCAGTTCAAATTTCAATCAGCAAATTGTTACTAGGTTACGGTATTGATGTTTAACATCTAACCTCACTTTGGGCTCGCAGTGACGACATGCGCGGCTTGGTTCTAATTTCGTCCAGCAATCTTGTTTGTTTTGGTATCATGGCATATACCTATAAAACCATATTATACTGAACGCACTACATTTATCCAATGTGCCGAGCATAAGCCGGCCAAATTGAATTTGGACTGCAGTTTCTACGTATGAACCGTATCTTGATCTTTTGATTGGTGGTTTGCCGTGGCTCGCCAATACTGCATTTCGAAAAGTTAATCAAAAAATAGCAACAATCGAAAGAAAAAGTCTCTGTTTTCCAGGGCGTCTTGATCAGGCTTCGTAGGACGAAAGCGGTTTCTCCGAAATTCAAACCAAAACTTTCGCCGCCCGCCATCGCGGATGAGTGGGATTTGTACCGGAAAATGCTTTGGTGAGACTGCGCAGAAAGAGTGAGAGAAAATGATATTCTCGTTCTTTGACTTGGCTTATGGCGACATGCAATGTGATCGGTTTATAGTTTTATAGGTATATGGTAGTAAGCGACCATGAACATATGTTAGAGCACTGTATCCATCATCTAATCCATATTAGGCGCTCTAGGAAATAGTATTCACAATATCACCTGTTGTATCTTTTTATTCCACGTTATTAGAAAGAAACAAAAGATGATCAGTGGTGATCGGACTAATAGGAACATTGTTTCTGAGAGCGCCTACTATATCTGTCTATACTCTGTTCCAATCTGAGCTGCCGAAGATGTTTGTTGACGTTTGTTGACGTTTTTTGAGTGCAAGACGACTATTTTATAAAGTTTATTGTAGCGAAGTATTTGCTTCAAGTTGTGGATATGTTTGGGTTAGTGGTGCAGAATATCTTCATGAGTGGTTAAAATACAGTGGTCTCAATTATTTTAAAGGGTGGACAAAATACAGTGGTTCTGATTATTTTCATGAATGGACCAAATACAGTGGTCCTAATTATTTGTTGTATATGTATGTGTATCTGATAATAATAGGGTATATCAATAAGGGACAAAATATAAATATATTTAAATAATATTAGTAACACCCAGTATATGATAATGGTGTGATATGTCGGTAGGTTTATTGACATATTACAAAGACTAACCTACTTCAGGCTTATAAAATTTAGTTGATTTATTGATATGATGGAAATGGTGTTTTTTTATATTCTACATCATTCCACTACACAGGATTTAGTCAGATATTACGCAAAACGTCTGATTACTAGATTCATCCAACCACGAACTTTATCTGTAACAGTAGGTGTAGTAGATACAGGGGGTTTTCAAAGTTGGGTCATTTATTTTAACAGCTTGTAGAACTCATCAAAAAAAGTTGATATTCCGAAAATCACCTACTTATTTGAAAGTTGATGATAATTTAGCTTTAGAGTCAATGGTATGGGACAACTAAAATTAAACGCATTCGCCAATATCATGTGGCGTAGATATCGAATGCGCTCAGTGCGAGTACAAAATAATATAAAGTTTTTGGATTAATGCGATATATCGTTGGTTTAGGAACATAAGAGACTCTCAAAATACGTAATAAAAAATGCAGGACCGTTTTAAAAGAAGACAAAGTTGATGATGGCTGCTCACAGACGAAACGACGGTTTTTTAATTCAATAACGCTATCTTGTGAAGTTCCATTTATTTTAATAACTTTTCAAATGAGTTTTTTTTCGGTTATTTTCGGACGTAGTCGGAATTTCTTGGCTTTCAAAACGGCATTTTGTTGAGCATCAAAATAAGCAACTTTGTCGAGTCTGTATCAATTACGGTTCACGTCAGATGGCCCCAGCCAAACCATGCTACTTCCAAAGATCCAAAGTTAGTTAAAATTATGTATTCTTTTTATCCAAATTTACCGGCTCCGATGATGTAATGCTCAATTTACCGGAAAGGTTTTGATTCTCGTAAATGATACATCACAGTACAGTATAAAATAAAATAGTTTCACACAATTCCGATGACAACTACACCTTATGTTTAAGTTACCCTTAGAACATAGAACCCACTAGAACTAGCGTACACCCTAGATTCCGGGCAAATTGTTTGTCACTATAATAAACATGTTATTATTTACATTTAGTCCCTTGAATTCGTTCAACGTTGCCTTGTTGCCAATAAAAAGCACTCAGAATTTTCACTTTTTATCAAAAGGGATTAACCAGTGTATTAATGAGGATATGTTTTAATTTTTTATTTGTTCCAATATCGTTGTTGTTATAGGACAGTTATAATTTACTGATTATTGATCAGTTTTGTTCACATAAATCAGCTGTTCGGCCTTCAAAAATATTGAATTTTGAACAAGCCGACAACAGTGTTCCAAGGGAGCTACAGGCTATGATTGGTTAAAATGACTATCAGCTGTGATTGGTTGATCTCAAATAGGCATTTGTGTCGTGTTGCCAGATGTATTTCGTTGCATCGTGTCTACATAATTAGCCAAGGTTCATGGAAAAATATGGGTCTCATTGAAAATGTTTTATTATCACTAGTGATCTAAAAATGTACATATCATATAATTGGTAGCTACCGGAGATGCACTCATAGAGTATAGAGTATTTTTAATTAGAATAAAAATACCTTAAATACAAGTTAGCTACTTATTAAATTTGCAGTTTGGCAAACTCGCAAGAATTCTCGCAACAATCCCTCTCTTCCCTCAATGTATAAACATGTGACACACAAAGAGACGTCGGGCTATATCTAGTTGTTGGAAAATCATTGAAGTTACCCTTCAAAAAATATGGGTAGTATGTTCATCTTCGATAATTTTCTTTTTTTCCTGAAACACTCGCTGGTTTTGCATATTATGCGCCTCGAAAGCCGTTCTAAAAGAAGAAAGACAAAGCTGTGATATAAATAAAATCTCCACAACTATTCTAGCGCTTATCCCGATCAACCATCCATGTGGGCTGGGAAAAAAGCGATGGAATTCATTAACTTTTGCAGATGAGAAAAGTGGCAATGGATATTGCAGTTTGCTAAGCACAAAACGTAAGCGTTGGGAACATTAGCGCGCCTGCAGCGGAAATAGACCGGAGATGAAAGTGTGACGTCATTTCCTGAAGACGCGCTCCATGGCGTCGGCGGCGGCGTCTTCGAGCAGCGCCGCGACGCCGAGCACTAATTCTTCGCCATCGCCTCTCTTGTTAACTAGACAGGAAATCAATAACATTTCCATCGAAATGAAATGTTACTGGCTTATTGCTATGCAAGGGTAATTTTGGAAAGGTCAATTTAATGCATAGTCTTCAACTTGGCATGTTGATTATGGTATTTATGTTCTTTGGAGTTATGCTTTTGTGTAGTATTTGAGCGAAAAAATGTTGGTTAATTTTAAATATTACGCAATTCTGGAGAATGGAAAATATCCTCATATTTGCTGTTTCAATGGACAATTTGCACAAGCTTTTGGAAATGGGAGAATAATATTAATTTTAATTCCTATTATTTTATCCTATCATCAACATGAATGAGTCAATTTTTGGCAAATTGTCAATTTGTCTTTGTTGACCTGTTGTTCAACCATTGTTAAACCTCGATTCACAATATTCACACCATCAACAAGCGGGAAAAAGAATAGACCATTCCGGCTTGAATCTTGAATGGATTGCCTTTATTTTTCAAACTCAAACAAACCTAAATAAAACAAACTTGAACAACGCTAATGCTACAGACAACGCATATCTGATCTGTTTCAGCGGTCACTGTCAATAGTGTCAAGCGACTAATGTAGAGCGGCTTACACGGTCGTAGGCATCAAAGGATCGATCGCAAAGATGATGACGTCATGGGTAGTAGTTAGGCCAAACCCCTTTTTTGGTTATTTAGTGACGTTTGCTGTTTCTTTTTTGTTTATCTAGTTTATTTCTGAGTATTTTGAAAAATTGTTTGTGCTGATGATTTTCTAATATTGGGTGGAAAACGTATACAGGGTTGGTCGGAAGTCTGGAAACGATCGATTATTGGAAAAACTAATGTTAAAGGGTTTTCAATTATCTATTATAGTTGGTAATAACTAGAATTTTACATAGTCGGTCATAAAGTCGTCGAAAATCAAAGTTGCATTTTTTTAAATGGAACCACTGTATATTATTCGATATTTCTATTCTTTCTTGAATTTTGAGCAAAAATTGTAATACACAAAATTTTCCTAAATTTAGTCGTTTTCGAGTTATCGCGTTTTATAAATGACATTTTTGCATCTTTTTACAAGCTGTAAAACCCAAACGGTTCAAGATTGAGAAAAACGGTCCGAACTTTCGATTCTCAACTTTTCAAGAGCTATTTTGATTTTATCACAATTCAACAGAGCAATGCGAATTAAAAAAAAAACTTGTTTTTCCAATTTTTGCTTATAAATAAAAACTTTGGAAATGAAAATATTTTGTAATACTACCTTCTTCCAACTTGTACCAACGGCAATCATCATCAACTGAATTTAAGTGAATGCTGAATTCAGAATTTGTTGAACAAAATTCATTTCCATTTTCTTTTCTCAGAATCTGTGACAGTTACTGCAAAAATGGATAGAACTTTTTTTGCTAAATTCTATTCAATGACATTATTTAAAATTCCATAACATAAATAGTTTTAATAATTTCATGACAAAAGTAGATATAATCAAAAAAAACATCAAAATCAAAGCAAAATCGCAAATGTACTACTTTGAAAAATTTAAAAAAATCATTGGAAAAGTGAGCCCAAAAAAGAATTCACGAGATTTTAAAAATACCTCGAATACAGCAGCTACGTCCAAAAATAATAATAAGAAGGTTTCATATAAAAGTTATGGTTATAAAGCTTACTTGGCTAAAGTATATACCAAACTATTTCAGTTTTATATGTATAAAAAAAAGTAGGAACGTAGGTACCTACATTCTTCATCAACTCCTATAGTCGACACCGTTTTTCAATTGAAAAGAGGAATTTGAAAATAGAAAACACTTTTACACTGTATTTGTTAAATTTTAATGTGACGCGCTCCGTATTTTTGGTGATTTTTAAAGTTGGAAAACAACATTATCCAAAAACTCGAGCGTCACCCTCTGGATTTATGGGTAAAGCAGAGCCTATCGGGTAGCCTTCACTAGAAGAGGGCCTATTTAAACACTGGAAAACGGAAAAATCAATCTATTTATCGTCAGTTACAATAATTGCTGGTTTTCAGACAAGAGAGTTAGCGGAAAACCAACGATGGAAATGTCCAGCAACGTCGTAAAAAAAGTTTCATTCGACGGCGATAGAAGAAGGATCATGTGAGGCGTTCAAAGTGATAAAATACGGCATGAACAGCGGAAAGCAAAGACGGGAAAATGCGGTCGGTTCGGTCCGGACGGAAACGGCGCGGGTTTCTGAAGAAAACGGTGCAACTCCAGAAGGCTCTTTTCAATAGAATTCACGGTGAATGAAAACTGTGATAATTAAAACACGGTATTGAAATCTAAAGGAAAATCATTCCTTCCTGCAATTATCCGAAACTTCTGAAATGTAAGAAACTATCCCCGGAAAAATTCCTACAGTATTTTTCTCACCAGTTTTGTAGACTTTTTTATTAAATCAAAAACACAATAGTGATTCAGTGATTACTGTTACTGAGAAAAAAATTCTGCAACTTCCTCACAGAAAATGAAATACGTGCACGATTTGAAAATTAACTTTTGCAAAAAGGTTCATCATCTATAAGTGTGCCAAATTTGAAGATGATACTTTTGTTTGTGCGACCGGTACACGACTACATTACAAGAAATATAAAAAATCATACGAGCAGATTATTCAATCATCAAACATCAGTTCCAGAGTTGCTTTGCCCAATCCGTGAACCATGGCACGACCGATAATCCCAAATCAAAATCCAATTAATCAAAAGACACTTCTAAATTAGCATACGGGCATGGACCCGATAGCATAATTTATCCATTATTCAGAAGCAACGCCGTGGCTTAGAACAGTTCATGACTGATGGATAATGATTTACTCTGGGAGTAGTTTATGAAAATGATCTTGCCAATACATCAACTCATATCAAACTATGGCCATGAATCTCGAATAGCAAATGACTTTATAAGGGTACCTATGCCCGTGTCACAAACTCATGAATACGTAATATTGGCTTGCAGTAGCATTATTGCTGATGCTAATGAATTATTATGCTGATGTCTGGGTAAATATTTTTAGATTATTAGGGTGGTAAATCTATAAATGATTGATAAGTGATTATTTTTGGTACAATGTTTAACCACAAGTTGCTTGTATCACTCGAACTAGCCCAAACTTTGTTTTTTTTGCTGCTATAGGCCTGCAATATAAGTTTGAAGAACCACTTGCTAAAAAGGCATCCTGATGGAGTAGTCTACTCACCATAACATCAAGAACCAACTTTGGCTAGATTCAAGGATGACCAGAATTTAAAAAAGTTGAGTTTTTTGTGATACTTTTGTTCCTAAACTTATGTACAGAGTGATTCACTATATATTGACAGTCTACAGAAAAAAGTTTGATACAAAAGTTGTTGGGATTATACTGAATTTTTTAAATCTGGCAGTATCATTTATACAGGGTGTCCCAGAAGCTTTCCACAGCACCCAGCTTTGAAATTTCAAATGGGACGCCCTTTATTTTATTTTGTTTTTGGATTCCTCATTGAATTCTAAGTCAAATCTGTGTAAGGTATATATGTTACGGCTAATATACAAACTTGGATAGTTTATGAACTAGCTGGATAGTTTGTAAGCTAACCAAACCATTGGCTATTTTGATAGAAAATGCAATTTCCACTAAAATAGCAGTTATTTTGCAAACTATCCAAGAGTCTTGGCTAATTTACTTGAAACTATTAAGAAAACCAAAATAGCTGGTTGGTTTGTAAACTATCCAAAGTAATCTGGCTAAAATGAAAACCATCATTTCTATTAAAATAAAATAGCCAAACCTTCGGCTAGCTTATAAACTAACCAGGTTAGGCATTTCTTATTTGATAAATTAAATTTTCAGATTCTAATTCAAATCAAATGAAAAAATGGGAGTGACTATTCTGCCGACCGTTACACTATGCAGTAGTTTGTTGGTTAGCATAAGGTTAACATAACAATTATTATTGTTGGTCAAGGCATGATACACTTTAAAAAATATGCAGCGGTTCGGTGGTTGGCAACAGGTTAACATTTCAATTAATATTGTAAATCATTATTTATGTGATTTGTATGGGTATTATGAGAATTAAGATTGGGTTTGTTTGGGTTAGTGATTATATTAATAAACAATAAAACCAATCTCAATTCTTATGATACCCACACAAATCACATAAATTATGATTTATAATAATAATTGAAATGTTAGCCTGTTGCTAACCAACGAACTGCTGCACATTTTTGGTTAGTTTATAAACCAGCCAAAAAATTGGCTATTTTATGTTACTAGAGATCATGGTTTTCATATTAGCCAGATTGCTTTGGATAGTTTACAAACTAACCAGCTATTTTGGTTTTCTCAATAACTTCAAGTAAATAAGCCAAGATTCTTGGATAGTTTGCAAAATAACTGCTATTTTAGTAGAAATTGCTTTTTCTATCAAAATAGCCAATGGTTTGGTTGGTTTATAAACTATCCAGCTAGTTTATAAACTATCCAAGTTTGTATATTAGCCGTAACATATATATCTTATCTTTTGCCGTTTTCGAGATAAAGGCTGTTAAATTTTGTGAAAAATACAACATTCCCAATATTTTGTCCCCCTTCTAAAACATTTTATACAAGGTGTACAAAAAAAAGTTTTTCAAAAAAGTTGTTTGATTGATACTAAATCTTTCAAATCTGGTAGTATCGATTATACAGGGTGTCCCAAAAGCTGACCACAGCATCCAACTTTAAAATTTTACATGGAACATCCTGTATTCTATTTCATTTTTAGATTCTACGATAAATTTTAAGTTAAATCTGTAAAAGATATATCTATTTTATCTTCGGCCGTTTTTGAGATAAATGCTGTTGGATTTTGCCTTATTTTTAGAGCTACAATTCATAATAAGGCGTGAGCCTTTTAAAATGGAAAGCAGCTGTTTTTGAACTAATCTAGAATTGTTTTTTTATATTTTATGAGGCAGACTTAAGCTTCAAAGCAATCCTTATTCAATATAGTTGTCAAGATACAAATCCAGAATTTAGAATTTTTCACAAAATTGAACAGCATTTATCTAGAAAGTGGCAAAAGTTACGATAGATTTATTTTATAGCGATTTGACTTAGAATTTAACGTATGATCTGAAAATAAAATAAAATACAGTGTGTCTTTTCTAAAATTTTAAAGTTGGGTGTTGTTAACAGCTTTTGTGACACCCTGTATTAATGATATAGCCCGATTTAAAAAAATCATCATAAACCAAACAACCTTTGTAGCAGACTTTTTTTCCTACACCTAGTGTAAAATGAGTCAGAGTGGGTTAAAATATTGGATTTTCCAAAAAATTTAACACCCTTTATCTCGAAAGCCACAAGAGGTAAGATAAATATACCTCATATACATTTGACTTTGAATTTACCGTAGAATTTAAAAATGGAATAAAATACAGGGTGTCCCATTAAAAAATATAAAGTTGCGTGCTGCGGACAGCTTTGAGAAGACCCTGTATAAATGATACTGCTAAATTAACAACATTTAGTATAAACCAAAAAACTTTTGTTTTTAACTTTTTTCTGTACACTTTGTATAGAATGAGTTAGAGGGGGGGTCAAAATATAGTAAATCACCCGGGCCTGTACCTACTTGATACGACGGTCTACTCTTTTGATAAAAAAAACGCCAAACAAATTTCCTCAATGGAAAACTGTTCAAGTTAGATTTGTTTCACATACATTATGCGGATGCTTTTATCATGAATAACTTACAAAAATTCTCCGATGTGATAATGTGATGGTGGTATAATATAATATTAACAGAAATTCGAAAACTTAATATATCCCGATTACAGGCAGACAAAGTTCAATTTATTTTTCTTGTTCGAGTGTTTGACTTTTTTCTGTGTTGTGTGTCCCAAATTCTTCTTTGAACCTAGAAAAAAAAATCTGTTTTTCATCGCTTTTTTGTCAACAAATTAGGAGAAAGTGATCGATATTTTGGTCTTTTCAACTCTAGAATTATTTTATATTTTGTCGGTGTTTTATGGTAATTTCCCTTATTGTAGGGAAGGGATAAAAAAGAGGCAACAGAGGCCCAGATGTGGGAAATAGTCACAACCCTAGAAACTGATCAAGATGTGAGCCGTGGAAAGCATTTCCAAAGATTAGCAGTTTAGCAAAATAAAGCAGAAAAACTTTCTAGCTAACCATTTTAAATGAGTGTGAAACTTGCTATCAAAAAGTTTCAGAAGAAATAAAGACTACACCTTTCCAAGCTCAAAATGGTACTAGTCAAAATCAGAATGGCATCATTTGATCAATTTCAAATCGGCATTAATCAAAAGTTGATCAAAAGCAGATTGACAATAATAATAGGGTTGTTTTTCTCGAGCAGCGCATGCGCATATGTCAGGGCAACTGGTGGCTGAAAATGTCAAATTCTTGGCAGATTTGATTTTGAGTTAGGACATGTGACAATATTTTATAACCTCCAAAATAATGTCAATGCCAGTGCCAAGTTTCAGTGAGTTTTTTTATTGAGTTTCATGAAGAGTAACATATCTGTTAATACAGTGATACACAAATAAAACGTGAGTACGTGAACTTGAACTATAGGTCAAGAACCTCCATTACAGAATAAGCAAAAGTCATATTTTTGACATCTCTTCCGCGTTCACGTTGCACGAAAGACGTTATACTCTATCCTTGTTCTACTTTCAGCTAGACGAGGATAGAAGCACACTCGTGAATGTGGCACCACTTGTCAGTTGCCCTGGTTAGAACGCATGTGCCTTACGCTATCGGCGAGAAAAACCACCCTATCGAAAGCAAAAATCAAAATCAAAATGACAATAAACAATTTCATATTGACATTGATGATGTTTTTCAAGAAGAGTTCAATATTGATACAGTTCTACGTATAGTCTCATGCTCAACTTAAGTACAATTGGAAGACATCATCCATTGCACTATCCGAAAGATAACCGTGGTTACTAAAATTGTACAGAACTCATTGCATGATCCAAACTCGAAAAAAATATCAAATAAATCAACACATTGAAAACCGATTTATTACAAAATATTTTTCAATAAGTAAAATGGTTTTATGATTTCTCAATTCCTCGTTTTTGGATTTGTAAATTTATTCCTTGGTTGGTTCTTTGATTCTTGCTTTCCTGAGATTTTCAGCTCCTCGACTACTTAGTTCCTGGTTTTCTGGATCTTATGATCATTCAATTCCTTAAGGTTTATGATCCTGTATTTCTTTGCTTCCTCAATTCCACGATCCCTTACTTCCTGCTATTTGTAGTTTTCTGATTTTTTAGAAGTAAGTAGTTGTTTTTTCTTGTTCCACCATTACTTGGTTCCTGATTCCTTGGTTTTTGGATCTTTGGTCATCCCCTCGCTGGTTTCATCACACATCGGATTCTTTGTTTCTTGATCTCTGAGATTTTAAGTTTCTTCGTTCCCTACATTTTTGGTTTTTTGATAAGGTGGCCCTGATTTTCCGGCTTCTTTGATCATCTGATTGCTTAACTCCTGGGATTTCTGGTTCTTCATTCTTATGATTTCTGATTCCTTGATTTCTGAAATTTGTTGATCCTTGATTGCTACTTTCCCCAGCTCTTTAGTTTTCAGTTCCTCAATAACTTTTGGTTCCTGATTTCTTGGGTTATCTGATCATTTGATCCTTCAGTTCCTGGGATTTTTTATTCTTTATAATGTACAAAATTTATTCATCGTTCCAATTTTGTTATTCACTGGGCTTAATATGATTGAAAACATTGTTTTCGGATTGAATTTCATTTAATATCAATTTGAAGGTGAAAAGTGCCATTTTGATCTTGATTAGTACTATCTTGCTTCTGAAAATTATTGGGAAAAATGGTCACGAAAATACAACGAGAAACAGACGGAAACGGTGCGGGTTTCTGAAGGAAAAAACTTTGCATGGAATTTTGAACTCTCTCAATGACGGTGGATGGTGAACTTGGACAACAAAAATACGTCTTTGAAGATGGAGATTTATCCCTCCCAGCAAGTGTTAACGGTGACAAAACAAACCCCAGAGAAAATATGGTAAGGTGGGAAAGAATTTCATAGAATCTCTCTGGTGACCTTTGACCCCTCAGAAAGAAAGAACAAATCCTCTTGTTTGAAGAAAACTAGGAAATCGGTACATTTTACCCTCTACCTTCCCGTGTTACTTTGAAGAATGATAGGTGGTGGGAATTTCGGATCTGAAACCGGAGTAGAGTCTTACCTCGTGGTAGTAAGTAAAGGAGGTATGGAACCAGACGGAGTTTATTGGGAACTTGTACGGTTAAGTGCTCTCGATCGAAAATAAATTTCTTTTAGGTAGAAGCGGTTTTTTACCCCCATTTAAGTGGGGCTAAGTTTTATGAATTTGCGTTGTTAGCTGAGTCTGGCACGCAGCTAAAAAAGAATATCACTTGTCTAAATCGGCGGAAAATTTATTAGCGACCTTTCGGAAAATGTTCAGATCAGGATGCGGAAAGGTGTTTAGAAGAAAAACTGGAGATGTCGGGAAACACGACAATACAAAATCGGAATATTCTGGATTCGTTACATATTTATAATGATGAATTAGAAAAATCGCTAGAATGAACTCATTCAACATTAAGCAACAATGAGAGTACAAATAGATTAAAACCAATAAAGAAAAGAAAAATGAAAATTATTAATAAAACAACAAAATGTGAAAACACGTTGAAATAACAGAATTTAAGAAAGGATAATGCAATATGGCGTGAGGTCAATTCATTTTACAAAAATATCATTGCATACTTAGAGAGATTTTGTGATTTCTGAATTGAAAAAAAAATGTCTAAGTCCTCATGAGAATTGAAACAAAAATATAGTGAAATAGATTGGTATAAACTCCCAAAACAAATCAACTAAAAAGTAGAAAAAAGAAGAAATTGGTCTAGGAAAATCATTTAAATAAATTAAAGAAGAACATTGTACAAAAAATAGTTGAGAACCTAATGGTAATGCCCATCTTAAAACGGATAAGGAAATTAAAGTTAGGAATGGTAAGAGACAAGTCAGTCAAAACGTGAAAACCTCAAAAAAAATTAAACATAAAAAACTAGAAATTACTAAAACAGATCAAAGAAAAAGTAATTTCACTTTTTAAAATGATTGAAAATATAAGTTAAACAAGTGAAAATGGCCATAATTAAAAAAAAAAAAAATCAATTTTCAAACAAACTAGGAATTTTAAACTGAATAGAAAGGGCAATTGCGCAGAAGACTCAGATCAGCGGACGACTATTAAAGTACCAACGACTGAATGGCAGAACCAAACAACCATAGAAATAATAATCAAATAAAACAAAGACAAAGAATCTGTCTTCTTCAATATAATATACAGGTTCACCATTTAAAAAGAAAACAGAGCTAATTTTAGGCGCCCCGATATATTTAAGAGAAATCCCTCGCTGATTTTTGATTTAAAGGGTAACCATTTTTTTGGCATTTTCACCCAATGAAGGGCAAAGCACTAGCGTGGGAGACAAAGACCCCCTAAATTTTTAATTACATGAGGGGTCGAGTGATACCTTATTTTGAATGTATTTATATTATACACATCTACCTACCTAGTCATTACAGGGGCTAAGTAGAGTTAACAAAAAATGACCATCTTGAAGCATTTGTGGGGTGATTTGGCGACATCATCAAACTCGTTTTTGCAGGTCTTCCACAGATATATATATATTGGTTAGATCGTATAAATTTTACTTTTCAAATGAGTGATCTAACTAAATGAAAAAATCTAACGAGCTCAAATCTGGAGAACGTGGATACCACTCAATAGATCTTTTTTTTCCAATATCCATTGTTCTGGAGAAGTTTGGTCTAAATATCGACAAAAAAAGCATGGGATAGTGGATTGACGCACATCTTGCGATGGTTTTTGAACATTTTGTTGGTTATTTAATTAACCCCTGTAATGACTGTGTAGATAGTAGCGATTTAAAACTCGGGGGTTTTTATCTACATGAAAATACCTTCAAAATAAGGTATCACTACTTGATCATGCCATTTAAAATTTTGGGTGTCCTTGTCGCCCACGCTAGGGTTTTGCCCTTAATGAGGTCCTGGGGTTTTTTCTTAAATATGGACACCCTGTATGTGTTGCACTCATCAATGCATCAAACATGAATTGATTAATGAACAAAAATCATTGGAGATAGTCAATTAAATCAACGCTTATCTCAAACAATCCTCCAACAAAACAAAACAACCAAAGCTAATCTAATAAGCTCAACCAAGGGTTCAATGCAGGGGCTCAATACAAAAGAGACACAAGAAGGGAATTGTCCAGACTCAGTTTCACACAGTGTCCGATCAATCAAATTGACACGAAACGCATGCTGATGCCTCCCCCTCGCACTTTTTTACATTTACAATTAGCCGCGTATTGTGCGCATTTCAACCAGCCTGGAACGATTCAATTTCATTGAGCACTGAGATGTTTTGATTCCAAAAACAAACTGGGGTGACAACGCTAAGTGACTGCTCTGATTTACCCTCTCATTATTGATATCTGTGGGAATAGACGAAGATTTTCGGAGGTAATCGACTGAGTGACATGGAGTGTGGTAATGAATGAGTGGGAAGATAGATGGTATTGTTACTCTGTTTCTCTGGACTATGTCATAAATCTTGCTCTGTTTGTAAGAAATCCAATTGATTGGTCATATTAGTGGCTTGCAGGATGTAAGTTTTCTCAGATTGTCACCTCTTCCCACATATCAAACCATTTTTTCAGAATTATCTTCTTTAGATTATTTTAGTGATTCTTCAACTCAATTTTTACTTTTTTTCATTTAAATTATCCACTTTTTTGTTGATTTGTTTTGAAAGTTTTTAATACTGTCCACTTTTTTTTGTATACATTTTCAGTTTGACCAATTTCACCGAGGACTCGAGGATCTTTTTATTCAGTATATTCTAAAGTTTTTTTCAACTCAGAAAGTGCAAAAGAAGTTTTGCAGTGATTTAAAAAAAAAAAGAAATTGACCTCACGCCAGCCAATTTTGTTATCCTTTCTTAAATTCTGTTTCTTTTTTCTTGTTCTGCCTTTCTATTTTTTTTTACTGTTTTTTTTACAGTTTTACTGTTATTCCTTCATGTTGAATGATTTTCATCTACCTAAGTGATTCTAATAATTATTCATAATTAAAAATATGTACCTATCCACATAACAAAATAACATACCTAGCAAGTCCTCACGATCTTCTTCTTGGTATAAGGATATTAAAAATATGTTCTGAGCCAGAGAAACAAGACTGATTCTTGTGAAATTCTTTTCGACCTTACCACATTTTTTCTGGGGTTTGTTTTGTCATCATTAATTTAGTGGAACCGAACACTTGCTGAGGGGGATACACTTCCATAAATCTTCAAAACAGCATTTTTATTGTCAAAGTTTTCCATCCACCGTCATTGAGACAGTCCTGAAATTCTATTCAAAAGAGTCTTCTGGAGTTGAACCGATTTTTGCTCTAGAGACCCGCGCCGTTTCCGTCATGTCTCCGTTATATTTTCGTGCCATCATTATCCGCATATCAAACGACTTCCCGTCTACGCTATCCACTGTCACCGATTCGCATCATAAATAGTTAATAAGTTCCACAATGTACTTTTATAGATACAAGTGAAAGAGGAGAGGTCAAGACAATTAATTCCAGTTTTTATTTTATCTGGAACTTTTTGGTTACCTACGAGTTTAACAGTTTTCGTTTAAAATGGCTAGGTACCTACTAAATTTTTTCTGCTTTATATTGTTAACTTTTCAACAGGGAAATTTGTTCGCCGTTTTTTTGTATCAAAAGAGTCGATTGTCGTATGAAGTATAGGTACATAAATTTAGAAACAAAAATATCTCGGAAAATTAAACTTTTTCAATGATGTTACGGTGACTAGATTTCATCCGGAAACCTTTCCAGTATCTGGTCCTTCAAACCTTCTATGTAGTCTTGATAAGGTCTTAATTTCAAGTATATGGTTGTTGGATGTGGACTGTTTGAATGATGATGTAAGGTAATGGTGGTGTCATCCGTGTATTGTAATACCTGGGTCTTTGTATTCTCAGGGACGTCTGTAAAACATATATTATGTTAAAGACCAGAGGAGACTTTGGAGGACTCATGATTGGATGGAACCATCGGAAGTTTTGGCTTCGTCTGCCTGAAAAACAAATGTCTTGTTTGCTTGAATTATGGATGTGAAGTCTGCTGCGGAGTTGTCAAGGAGTTTTTTTAGGACAATCTTGCGGATTCCAGTGGCTTTTCAAAGATCCTGGTACATTGGAGATTGCTATGACCGGAATATCTACATCCTCCCTTCACGTCCTAGAGGAGCTGGCACCAAGGAAGAACAGAGGAACGCTTATCTGGGTTCCCGACTACTCAGAGATAGAAGGAGACATCAAAGCTTATGAGCTGGCTATAACCGGCATCCAAAGAACTGAACCCTTATAGAGTTGTTCTTCCAGGCGATAGCTGGAGGCGCATGCGTTTTAACAAACGAATGACCACTCTTCATGGGAAAACTTGCTATGGTACAAAAAATCATCAAGGAGACTGTTCTGGATTGGACATTGGACTGACGAGAAAGGAGCAGTACAATAAGCGAAAGGGCAGCGGCGCAGACCGAAAGGAAGTAGCTCGCCATGCCTAACAAATCAAAACGGGAAGCACAAAAAAAGTGGTCTCTAAATCCGGACAAATGACGATCTCAAATTTTTCTAAAAAATGGTTGAGGATCCGTGATTAGGATGTGGACTACCACTTTCGAGATAAGTGAACTACCACTTTCCATGTCTCTGGAACTGTTTTGTTCTTCAGTTTACAGCTGCTACTATTTTTTACAACATCCCACGTTGTTTGTTTGATGATAATGTGTGTGACCTGGACTGGTGTTGGAACAGCGGTTGCTTCTCTAATGGGGATATTTAGGGAGGATGAACATGTTTTCGAGAGAAGCTATAAAAATTCTTTTAGTGGTTGTTGTCACGCTAGATGGCGAAATTCCTCATGAGGCGTTGGTGAATTATCGCCTCCTGTGATCATGGTCCTGTTGTAGGTCTTGAACATCTGTATCCTCGTGCGCATGTACAGGACTGGACTGTTCTTCAGATCTGACGTATCTGGCATATTTCATGAAGATGACGCAGAGATATTTGGCAGATAGTAAACACTGTAACGTTCAAGAGTGCCTTCCTCTTGTTTGTGGAAAACAGACAAGACATGTTCTTCCGAAAGTTGATGTTAATCTTTTATCTGTAATCCGCGCATTGTAACAGCTGGGACTTTGAATTGCTAGGAACGTCTGCAACGAGATGTTAAAGACCATAGAGGTCATGCGTAGCCTTGGAGGACTTCTGCTTGGATGGAACCTTCGAGAGATTTGGCGTTGTCTGCCTGAATGTCCAAACGAAATGATGGCTCCGGTGTTCTGTATTCTATCAACCTCTTGGATGATTTTTGTTAAAGTGGTGATTTGATTAAAACGTGAGTAGCTGGTTCTGGTGATAATGAGACTTTCGAAATGAAGATAATCAGGGTGTCGGACAAAGTGGAAGTGCCTGATAATTTTGTCGGATAATGTAAAACTGACGCATGCCTACACCTAGTTAAGTATTCCTAGAAGTATCAGCTTTGCTGGTCATCTAATAACCCAAAATCATGGCATCAAAATATTTTCCGAGGTGCCGAAAACAGACTTTCCACGATGCTTGAGAAAGTTGACCATACTAAGTGCAAAGAAGTTGAGCTTGGTTAATCAACAATACGTGGCATCTAATCCACGCCGTCTTTGAACCAACAAGAAACCCTTCGAGCCTTTCGACCCTTTCCCCCAAATTCAAAACTCACGCACTCATACCAGTAAACTCAAAAAATAATAAACGATAAATCACATGGACCCCTTGGAGTTGCGAGTCACCTAATCCGCATCAATGTAGCTCATAAAGTCAGAAGCGGGTGCAAATCCGGGGCCGCTTTATTCGCGAACGGGCCGCCACGCGACCGCCACAAGTCGGTCACTTAATCTGCTATTTATGTGACTTTTTCGGGGGTGGGTCACGTGATACTTTTTGGGGGCGCAAAACGACTAATGTCGGGATTAAATTTACATTTCCTCCGTCGGTTTTGGTTTTCTAATAAATAGGTATTAGAGCGGTTCACACCGCAATTGCGGTTTATTTGCTGCTTGTTATGATTTGGCACGTTTTTAAAATTGAATTTGGCAATGAGCAAGTGCAACAGGCGCGTGACTTGGTATATAGAGTTTTATGTTTAGCCACAATCAGTATTCGGCAGACAGGTTTATTGATTCTGCATTCAAGGGTTTGGCTTTTTACTTCAATTGTTCATTTCTTGACCAATTTTTTTTAGTTGTTTATCACTTGTCCAGGTATTATTAATTTCTGACCAGACTTTCTTGATAAAAATGATATGAAATCCACGGAAACATAAGTAATCGTTCTTTTGCGCCCGCATGCAATTAGAACAAAGAAATAACCTTTGTCAACCTTGAATCTTACTGATCAATAGTTGCGAGGAAATTTCTTTCTCCATCCTCCAATAAGGAAAGATGATCCCCAAAACAGACAAGTTTCTGCATGCAGAAAGCTTAGAATGTTTCCAACCCCTGCTCAGAAACTTCAATAACTTTGCTATTTGAGTTCCTGATTGACCTGGATACTCCAGGTTCCCTTCTTGTGAAGCTCAGACCCTCGTTCTTAGTAGAATTCCTAGAACAACCTCACTGTTGCTTCTTATGACCAATTTTTCCAGATTTTAGCATAGTTATGATGATGATGCTACAGTTACCAACTACCAATTTTATATCATAAATTCTCATTCAACACTTCCACATCCATGTCACAAATTCCTTACTCTTAATTGTGATTCTCCAACAGTGCGCTTCAAGAATTTGTAATGGTGATCTTCGTCCATAATGAAAGACAACAATGGTCAAGTGTATGTGAGCGAAGCTAACAAACGGATCTTCACGGATCGAACTGGTGGTAATTTCCATAACTTGTCAACATATGATGGGCACTTTGTAATTCTCAATGTTACATTCGAGGACGAATACCTATACAAAATTTTCACGCCAAACGATTTCCCGGTTGAGAAAACATCAGTGGATATGTGACCACCATGGTAAGTACCCCAGCTACAAACATACCAAGAATGTACAGGTTCATTTGTCCCACAGAACTACGAAAGCATTCACTGGGAAAGATCACTAGGGTGGTAAAAAAAGCTTCTAATCTAAATGATAATTACCTTCGAAAGTTGACTTCTCCAAACTAAGAGGATATGATGGAGGAAAGAAAATCTTCAAAATGAGCTATTACTGAATCATTTGGACGAGGATTCTTTCTGGAAAAAAGGATATCCTTCATCATATCCTCTTAATTTGGAGAAGTTTACTCTTGCGGGTTATTATTTATTGAATAAAAAAATTGTAAAAAAAATGATAAGCTGTCATATCAACAGAAATAAAGGCAGAAACTTGAAACCAGGCGGATATAATGAGAATCGAAGGGTCTTCATGATAAAGTATAACTCGACCACCCTTTCCATTTTAAACATTTTGGGGGTGAAGTTGGAAAGTTGAAAATAGGCAAAAATTGTTTTCTCCTCGAAACAAAAATCGACGGGTCCAAGCGAAGTAAGGACCTTTTCGATAAAAGGACGATCACTCCATATTTTGAGATTCACTCAATGAGAAAGGCTGCTAATTTTTTTAAGAAGATAAGTGGGAAGTCTACTGGATGTGATTTGTCAAGTAATTATAAGAAAAATATTCTTTTACGCTTGAGTCTATCAAGAACAACGATATCTTGGATATTTTTGGGAAAACCGGTGGTATTGTGGCTCCCTTATTTTTTTTTCAGATGATTCTGGAACATATGATTGCGCCCGCTGATTCTTGTTTATAGAACAACGTGAAAAAAATCATTATCTTTCTATGTTCCAGATATTTAGAAAACGTGTATCGTATTCCATTAAATTATGAAAAATCGGACTTGAGTTACAGAAAGTTGGCTGTCTTGGAGAGCTATTGAAGTATCAACTTTTTCTAGTGATGAATAGAAGTCAAAATAGCTTTATTGAAGAGCTCTTAGTTCTAAGATATCCAAACACGAATATCATCCACCTGACTAATCAAATTTCTCATTCTGCTTGAACCAGAACTGAATTAGCTCCACATAAGTGGCACCAGACTCCATCAAACGGCGTAATGTCATCGTCATAAGTCATGTGGAAATCTCATATAATGTACACGCGCGATTGGGGACTAAACAGCGTCTATATCGTTAAGATAAGGGCTTAATCCGATAAGCGATTACCATCCAACCCCTCGGATAAACGAGGCCTGTGTGCGAGATATGACGGAAGCCGTGACAATCTCTGTTTGGCGCTGATAAGGACGTCGTCTTATAGGAGGGTGGAACAAGGCGGGTGTCAATCGCGATGCAAATTTTTTATTGGATGTGTTTTTTGAGGTTCACATCTAACGTTGATTGATTTTGTTTTTTCGATTTGGTCATGAATTATGAATTTTATTATCAGATTCTCATTGGAACTGAAGCTTGACAGCGTCCAGAATATACAATATCTGTTTAAAATGCTTGTCTCTGAATATAGTATACCCTGTATTAAATAGCATATTTTGATACAAATACAACGATATATGACACAATATGATTCTGCAATATTTAAATTGGAAAAAATGACTTCTTATTAAATTCCTAATGTTTTGATGTATAAGGCGGTAAAATGATGGCACTGGTAATGGAACAATCTAGGCAACGAGTTTCTTGAAATGGACCACGTGGTTTACTAATTTGTACCAATCAAGATTAATTGGAAACAAAAAGAATGAGAATATAAAATATTTAAAATGTATTTGGTAGTTCCATCCACAAAATTAAGTGTATTGGAAAAATAACTTTAATCCTATGTCAGCAGACATTTTATATATATTATTTTATAGAGTGAAATTTAGGTACAAAAAAGTCACACACGTAACTTTAACTAACCCGAACAGGACTTGTGAAACCAGTTTTTATGTTTTGTTCACTGAATCGCCTCAACATTTTCAATTGAATGCCTCTTAAATGTTGGCTTTGACATATTGTGTCATACATTGTTGTATTCGTAATAAAATATGCTATTCAATACATATAAAAAAATCAGGTTGATGATGGTTTTCCCAAAAAGAAACGTCCTACGGCAAATCCCTCATCGCTGTTTTATAGAGCTTGAAAAGTGGATATGAGTATAGGTGTCTTTTATTTTTCTACAGTGTGACCCATTTAGATTGGAAACACCCCTGTAAAATTGTAGGTTATTGACCGATTTCGTCCATTTTTTTTTAGAAAAATGTCAAGTTATAAAAGTTCTACTGTTGAACAAATTTTGAACTGTTTATTTTCAAGGTATATTGCACTACTTTGTCGTGATAAAGAATGGCGAATTTTATTAGCGATTCTTTTATTGAATAAATCACTACGCCAGTGGATTCAGAGTGCCTCCAAATGGCTGTGACCAAAATTTCAACATAATATACAGGATGTTACTTAATGGTATGTCATAATTTTAAGGGGGAGTTCCTGAATAAATTTTGAGTCGAAAAGGTCATATACACTTGGGTATAAAAAAAAATAAAAAAAATAAAAAAAAATGAATAAAATACAATGAAATAAAAAAGAAAAAATAAGAGTAAAAAAAAGTGTGTTCCTATACCATAATATCCTGTGGCAAAATTCAGATCAATATCTCAAACCGTCTTTGGAAAATGTATTAAAAACTGAAAATAAAATAAATCTTTAACACCCGGTATCTTTAAAACCAAGCATTTTAAGACCCAAGTTTATAAGACCTTTTCGACTTGAAATTTATCCAGGTAGTCCCCCTAAAATTATGACATACTATTAAGTAACACCCTGTATTCATTAATAACAAAGCTTCGACAACTTGAAATTCATAAATTCTCTAAGCTGATGGTCACAAAAGAATACATCAACAGTTGCCCTGGTAATTAGATTTGTTTTCTCGCCTGTAACAATAAACTACAAATTGAATAACAAGATGTTCAAAATAACATCACATTTGATGAGATTAACGGAACTATATTTGCATATCAACCAAGAACAAGTGGATTTTTTTGATAAAAAATGATTAAATTTTGGGTTTGATAAGTTCAATATTGTTTGCTTTGAGAAATCGAAAAAATAAAAAAATCAAACAAACTGTTCTATATACGCTCTGTATATTAGTAGTTATGGTTTTTCAGTTGGGTATTTATAACAAATATTTCAAGGTCGCACCACTGAAGCGATCAGTTCGATCGCTTCAGTGGTGCGACCTTGAAATATTTGTTGTTGTGCGGCAGTACTTGCCGACCGGTTGTTTTGACGTTACCTATTTTTAAGGTGATGAATCAACGTGCTAAAAAGTAAAGTATGTTTCATTCAAATTAAGTGCATACTTAACACAAACTATGATTAAATATTTTTGCCGATAAATAGGTAATTTTTCATTGAGACAAAGTAGTGACAACAAGTAACTCCATCTTCATGGAAACTGTTAATGCAGGATGTTCTTTTGTGACCGTTGACTTGGAAAATGTACGAATTTTAAGTTGTCGTAACTTTGTTATTGATGAATATATTTTTTTGAAATTTTGGTCACATCTATTTGGAAGCACTTCAAATCCAATGGCGTAATAATTTATGTAATAAAAAAATCTCTATTAAAAATTCTTTATTTTCTATCACGAAAAAGTACCGTGATATTCCCTAAAAATTGAAATTAATATTTCTAAATTTGTCCCGTAGTAGACCCTTCATAACTTGACATTTCAAAAAAAATCTGTCGAAATCGGTTAATAACCTGAAATTTTACAGGGGTGTTTCCAGTCTAAATGTATCACACTGTATATCTCTTCAAACAACGGCAGAAAAAAATAAAAAAACGAAATCGGCAAATTTCGGTTTTCAAGGCATATTGTCGTGTTTGAAAATGCGCAACTTTTCTCCAATTGAATCATCTTCGTTTCTCTTATGGGGACGTTTCTGCAATTTGTCAGCAAGGTCATTACGGGGGAAGCCTAATACCATTATTACCACTACTATTGTGTAAACCTCCTCATCGTCCTCCGCTCTCTCTAGATAGGTGAAAGAAAATCGCAATAATCATCGACAGAGTTCCACGCGAGCAGAAAACAACATGCAGGGTCAGGATACACAGAAGATACAACGTGATGAGCCCAATTGTCCTTCCAGAGATAGAGACTTGTGTCCCAAAAATGGAGAATACCGTAACTACAGAGGTATCAGGCAAACTTCACAAAATCTTTTGTCAAAAAGAAGCTACAGACGGATTCCTAGTCGGGTAATCCTGAAAACAGAAACGTCAATAACAACCCCAGGTGATAGAACTCTGGTAGAATAAACCACTTCGCGCAGTCGTGCAGATCGCGTTAGGGTTCCAAACGCCAGAGGATGGCAAACCTGAGAGTTCCAGCCATCCACGCGCAAAGGGACCTCTTTTGATCAAGCAACCCTTACATCATCCTTAAATAAAATAATCAGCAAATATCACAATATCAAACAGTACACGGTCTTGGCCACGGCAGGTGACCACAGAATCTCAGTGATTGGTGAAGCAAAAATGCAATTATTACGCATAAGGCAGTGAAAATTATTGTAAATTCACCATTCCCTCCAATCCTCGGCATAGAGTTCCTTTTCCCAATTATCGACCTCACAAAAATGACATTTGTTGAAGGGACGCTCACGATCATTTTCACTCGCTAAGCTAATACAGATGATCTTCATCCCAGAAATGAAGATTAGACAGAAGATAGACCACAGCCTCGTGAGCATCCACAGTAATAGAAGCTTGACTGGCACTTGTCATAGAAATATCCAAGACCTCCTCCTCTCTTCTCTTCACATATTGTCTCTTTAGACCTTGATGAGCGACGTGTTTCAGTCAAGTATGCTTGACCCTTATCCCTCCCGCTGATCATCCGTCCTCTGGACAGAGCTCACCCCTTCTGGTGATTGAGAATCAGCGAGTCCACTGTCAAGGTCCATAATCTCAAAATGCTTATCTATATGTCGTGATATTTGAAGACGAAAAGATGTTCATGTGGTATCCGAGTTTACCTTCCGTCTAACTGATACGTCCTTCCCTTATTGTGACAAAATTGACTTAGAGGCCAGATGTGAGCCTACCTATCATATAAATTGAAAATAGAAAACATGAAAAAGTCAATTATATCGAAAATATCCAAAAGCTTGACTGTTTGAGTATGAGCAAAACGGCCGATGTCAACACTGGATATTGAGATTTAACTTTCATTAAAGTTGACGATTTTTCCTGGTCCCTACACCTGGTCTTAATCCGCTCTAAGTAACTACGGATTATACAGATTTTATGTTTTACTTTCCAAACTAACTTTGAATTTGTACGGTAATTCGTTTTCTAGAAAAATATTTGTGACTCTGCCGGGTAAAAGCAACACTGATAAGGGTTTGCGATTGATGTCCGGAGTCCTGAATTTCATTTGTCATAAAAGTGAGTTCTTGTTCCTTTAAGATCGGAAGTGGAAATGATTTTCTTAACTAGAAAAGTCATTAGCAGTTCTTTTTCTTGTTTACCCTCATGAAGAGTTCAATTTTAACAATTCTTGTTGAAACGATTTTTGTAAATTAACACAACAATGGAAACATCAGATATCCGCAAAACAACCAATCGGCAACATTCAACAAAAATATGAAAACCCAAGCCTATTGTTTCCGCTGGCCGCATATTAAATTAAACCAGCAGGGCTCGATCGGAATTATCTGGATATTTAAAGCTTTTTATCAACTTTTATAACTTATTGATTTTGTCTGCCGCGCTAATGAACAGAGGGCTGTATTAGCAAAAACGTTTTTGTTTGATACGTTTACATAAATTGGATATTTATCCGCAAACAATAATTTATTGAATATTATGAGTTTGCAGAAATAAATACCGTCACGCCCCTTAAACCCCCTGTGACTTTTTCCTAATCTGCTGTGGGAGTCTGGGAGTCAAGATCTATTTGTCACCCCTATTATTGAAGGAAAACATACGCCCCGTGCTAATTTCATTTAATCCTATTATTATTTGTTTGTGATTGACACTGTTTGGTATGACTTTGAGGGTGGAATTTTTATTGCGATGATTGATATGTAGGCGTGTGAATGTTATATTTATTTTCACTTTCTCATTGCAGATAATGTGAATTTACCAGAATTTAAAAATTAAATAAAAAAATGTTGGTGGGTTCTTATATCACTTGATTCTTTTTAATGATAATGATATAATTAAATACCAATGAGTCAACAATTATTTACAAAAGGCGAAGTTGAAAATGTTTCATTCTATCTCAACCTGAATATACAAAAAAGGCAACATGCTCATAGAAAAAGCCACGAATTAAAAAGATTGGAATACAAAATTACACAAAACACTTAATTTTCATTAGCATCTTGGTTGTCGTACTTGAAAAATTTCTAGTCTCTGGTGATACTTTAGTTTACATTTTATAAACCTGATATGTACATGATCTTCTAAATAGTACAGTGTTGTGAGCAGGGACAGGTATTAGATTCTCGTCCCTAAGTTCTAAGCACAGAACACATATACAAAGTTGTGTTCTGTGGTTCTAAGTTATATTCAAGAACCTACGAGAGAGCTGGTCAGATACTGATTGGTCATAAATCCTTCATCTCAGTTGGATTACTGACGTCAGGTTAGGTTAGGTTGCGGAGGGTATGCCCTGCCCCGCAGTCTCCTGCTTCGTATTGCTTTCACCCGAAGGCCAAATGACGCATTGTGTTCCCTTCTTTGAAAAGGTGTCCCATTGGTCTTGACCTGTCGCTACATTTGCCGTTTCCTTCAAGTCTTTGAGGTTTTCCTGAGACGTCCTTCTTTTAGAGTTGGCAGAGGCAGACTAGATGTTCTATCGTTTCATCCTCCTCGATGCAGTCCTTGCAGAGATCATCAGTCACTAGGCTCCATTTTCGAAGCATGGTTCCGATTTCACAGTGTCCTGTGATTACTTCCACAAGGGTGCTCACGAAGGATTTGCTCTGCATGCTCAATGTGTTGCAGTCGTTTCGATTTCTCCACCTGTCGCTGTGCAGCTTTACCATGTTTTTATTCACTGTATCTTTCAATAGTTTGATCGTTGTTAGCGATGTGTTTTCCATTTCGGTTTTGTCCTTTCTTAGTCACGATTCCGCCAGGTCATCTACCATCGTGTTCCCTTGAATATTGCTGTGTCCAGGAACTAAGCATAGAACGAGCTTCTTGTTCATGATCCAGGACAATGCCTCACGGCAACTCATCACCACCTTTGACCTCACTGCGTCTGATTCAAGTAGTCACAACGCTGCTTTGCTGTCTACATAGATTGTGACGTCTTTAGTTGTGTTGTCCAGTCTTTGCAGCAGGTTGGCTGCTTCTTTAATGGAAATGATTTCTGCAAGCAGAATGCCACATTCTTTCTCAAGCTTGATAGACTCTTCGATGTTAAGTTCCTTCGAGTGGATCCCTGCTCATGTGCCTATATTTGTCTTTGCTGCGTCTGTGAAGATGGATATCTCTTCCTCCCTTATAATTGAGTCTTGATTCCAGTCTTCTCTGGAAGGTATTTTAAGTACTACCTTATTCTCAAAAGAGCTCTTGGTAACCATGTAGTCCGTTGCCGTTCGTAGCAGCTTCGCCTCTTGGTAATCTTCCTCTTAGCACCATTGAGTATGTCCACTTGTTGCCTGTTTCCACAATTTGGCCTCGCTCAGTCTGAGAGCTTCCTTTGCGGCACTGCTTTTAATGAACAAGTCAATGGGCAGGATGTTAAGAATGACCTCTGAAGCTGGCTGCGTTGTGCTGTTTCTTGCTCCGATTGTACTTAGTGTTGCTATCCGTTGTACTTTCGTGATCATCTTTACGTTCGAGTTCGTGTCAGTGGCTTTCCACCATATCACGGCTCCGTAGGTTATTATGGGTCTCACGATCGCTGTCTACATCCAGTGGATAATGTGCGGCTTTAGTCCACATTTTTCACGATTCATTCTCCTGCATATACATATATAATGTAGTCATATACATATAGAAAGTAGTCACAATACTACTTTCTTTACAAGGAGAGCTCTGAGTCTAGGATGATTCCTAGTTTGCTTCATTGGAAAGCCTAATTGTTGTTAGAATTACCTAAATTAATTGTCCTGTCTTCCGAAATTAAGGGATATCCAAACATAAAACACATGATAATTAATAAAAATAACATAAACGTGATCAGTACGTTTTAACTAAGAAGGGAAGTATGGACATTTAGTCATGAATCACTCTTTATATTGATTTATTTTATCGCTGTTGAAGATAAGATTATTATTGAAAAAATCAGCAACTAGAAAAGATCTACTCTTTTATTGTATATTGTGTTCCGATCCAGATACGAGCAAATATGTACTGAACCTCTGAAATAACCACTGAGGAAAAAGAAGAAAGCTTTCAAGGTTATTGACAAAAATTTGATCAAAATGAGAAAATGTGACACTACATCAAAAAGTGTTGTTCATTTCAAAAGAGATTCATGAAGACTTTCTATATCTGCATTTCCTTGCAACACATTTTTTGAGGACAGGTAAATCAAAAATCTAGAGAGAAGGAATCTAATGGAAAACACATTCATTCTTTTTTGTAATTGAAGTAATGTGGATGAGATTTCGAAGCAAAATATCAAACACAAATTGGCTTTCCTGAATTCGAACGAAATTTTGTCAGATTTATGAGTTTGGGAATAGATCCTGGAACTAACGGATTTTTCCAGAAAGATTTTATACTTTGGAGGCATCAGAGAAAGTGTGAAATATTTTTTTTGGCAGTGTTGATGACAGTATATAAAAGATTCTTTTAGAACAATTTTGCGTATGGAACCACGAGAATCTTGGCCAATGGAGGGTGATACTTGAGAGTACACCTGATGAATGAAAGATTCCTCGAACACTAGTTTCTCCAGATATTCAAATGACTATTTCGAATGGTTTTTTGAACACTCAGTCACTATCACTTGAATAGTTACGTAAGTTTCACATGTCCAAGATGATAAAGCATGAGGTTTCATGCAAACATGCTATGTATAAAGTTTATTACCGAATTGGTTTTTGCAGACTTTTTTCTTTGTTTCCCAAGGGTTTGTTGCTGAGGATTGGAACGGATTTTACAATGAAAAGGAAGACTCTCAAATCCATTGTTTATATTTATACACAACTGACATAACTCAACAGAATACGATGGTCACTTTCCTGTCAAGACTATGATCAGTGTCAAATGCAAGTATGTTGAACAAACTTGCACTTTTTCTTCATCCTTCATCAAACCCATAAAGTTGGCTATCAATTCTAAAATTCACAACATTCCAACCAGGTCACACATAAAACCAGACATAATTCTCAGTTTGAGTGACTGGTGGTAGTAAATTCCCGTTCGCTGGCAAGAGTAAATCAAGCCCAAATGGTGGAGGGGGAATTTATCGACGACGTAGCGTAAATAACCCCCAAGTAATTGACTCGCATCGGCTTTAATAAATGCGATTAGCGGGTAAGTTCACACGAATGGTGGTTTTGGAGCCGCGCTAAATGGGAGGTAAGCACGCGTCACAAACATACACAACTATGCCAGGGACTGGGAAATTTTAAAGTCGTTATAAAAGGGTTTATGGGGGATAAATGTGATTATTCTTGGTCATTAATAATGGATTCAATTTTTGAAAAGCAGTTGTGATTTATGATATTTAATGATAGGCGTTTATGGTTGATACACTGTTCCAACGGAAGACTGGTTCTTCTTTTTCTTGATTGCCCTAGATCTTCTCCAGTGTAACATAGGTGATTAAATGATGACATATACTGAGCATGAAAGATACCTTTATTTTTGAGATGGGGGGAATCTGCAGGACACAGCATTTTTTTGCCTACTTCAGACTTCAACACAAATCCATCATAATGGATGATGTGGAATCAAGCTGGGCTTTTTCGTTGGACTAAGACCTTTCAAATAAAAGTTTACCAGCGATAGTGAACCATTCATTTACTATCGCTGGTGGTTAGACAAAAATCCAACAATGTAACATGCTTCATATTAAAACTTTTCACTAGATTGAAAATTTAAAACGACCAACCATCAACCTCCTGGTCCTGCCGACGTATCTCATATGATTTGGATTACACAACAAAGACCAAAAGAGAAAAATGACACGCTTAGTTATAAAAGATAGCTCAATAAAAGTGAGTTAAATTTGAGAATCGAGATAAAATCCGAGAAATATGATCAAGGAAACACTACCTCGAATGAAGAAAGTTATAAAAAATAAATTATATTTGCCTTGAATGTTCCCCAGAAATTGTAATCTGTTATCCGGGACTTGAATTTGGATTTTGCGAACTATTAAATTGATCAAAACCATCTTTTTCAAAAAGGGCCATCGGCACTGGCCTAAACAAAATAATAAATATATTCGCAACAAAAGCATATGCATAGGATCAAGTCGATTTAATCCGTTTAGGGTGTAGGGCGAGATGAGGGACTAAGGGCCGTCGTGCACCGTCTCGCTTTTACACCAGTAACCACACAATACGCGCGCCAGTGGCTGCTAATGTTCCCTAATCCCCCGTTTTTCAAGCTTCACTGCCCTTTAGCCGTTCATACTTCTATACAGGGTGGATTAAATTATGTATGGTAATTCGGTAGAATATTTGTGAATGGGATTTTCGCACGAAGATATTAAAATTGACACTGACCTTATGGTGATATCATGATGGATAATTGATATTTGGTATAAAGGTCATCTGAAAAGATAAAACAATGTAGCCTTTGTAATGTAATTTTGGTCTTTTACAGTTTTTATCTTCACAACTTGTTAGCATATGATGGGCAATTATTCATTAAATCGTTGAAGTAGTATTAGTAAAGTGAGAGACTGCGATGAGGCTCAAACATCCTTTTCTTCCATGCGTTATTGAATATTTGGATTTTTTTTTGGGAGTGCTTGTTATATAATATGTGCGTTTCCACTTCCACGATGATATGCTAACCTTATTTGTGAAGATCTGTTAAATTCAGTAGTCTCATCTAATAACAATATTGATAGAGATTATGAATTCAAATTTGGTTTTTATTGATGCATTTGTGTCCTTCCTGTTTCTCAATGCTTGCATTTTATCAACAATTTGTGGTGTTTCGAAGTGTATCTTATCTTATCTTCATAATTTATTTGTAAAACCATTCCTTTCGTTTTTTCCGGATCCTTTGGATTATATCTCTGCTTCTTGACATTCTTCAAGATACTTCCTTGCTTCTTTATACTTGGCTTCCACTCACTCAAAATATTCTTTGTTGAAGTAATTGTTGTGGTTTTTTATTTTCCCACTATGGCTTCATGACTCCTCTGGATATTCTCATGTCTTTTCTTATTAATTTTTGGAACAGAACCACCATTTGTCATCCTCAGTGGAAAGATTTGAATGAAGCAAAACTACATTGGTGCATGTAATCATGGACTGGGTGATGAATCCATGATTATCCAGTATCCTACCATTAAGAAGACTATGGGTGAAACAGGAAAGTGTGATATGCAATCTATTTTCAATGATGACAAAGTTATCACAATGTTTTTAATGGCTTTACTGACATTATATGTATTTCTAAAGATTCAGAGAAAGAAAAAAAGGAGACAACTTATTGGCTACCGTTCAGAAAAAAACAGGGAACGTCCACCGATCTTACACCAAGAGACCAATTATAACCATTGATCAAATTTCTTCTGACAGACTAGTATTTGTTGATGTAGATGATTTAATGGGTGGCATACGTCAAGATCTGCTTAGGCCTCCTGGACACGTTCTAGCCCACATGTAATAATTGGAGTGAGTCTATTGAACGCCCGAGGATTTTGCGAAGCTCGGCCCCGCAGGTCCTTCAAATAGACTTCTCTCATTTCTTGGATTGTTAGGATTAGGATCCCAGGCTCTTCATCTTGAAGGTACCATATGCAGTCTGAATATTTTCTAAATTTGATCCTATGGAGGTGACTCACCATTGTGCGGAGGTCTCTCCTGCACAGGCTCAATAGCTTTTTGAACTTGCCTGACTCAAGCGTCATGATTGGTGACTTTGCATGCCACATGCCTGGACGTTGTTCCAGCTTAGAGTGAAAATCTTACCGCCTAGTCCTGTTGCCTTTGGCTCAGGGTCTATCAGCTTACTCTATAAACTAATTTTGGAGAGTTGGTAAGCCACGGTGTTCCCCTTTATACCGCTGTGGTCCAAAATTGTAAAAGAGGAGAATTTTCTCTTCAAAAAATGAGACAAAGAACGCGTCAATCGGTTGGGTTGTTTCAAAGTTATGAGCATTTTTGCGTTGTAAGGTTTGTCAGCTGATACCTGTCTTATTTGACATGCTACAAAAAAAATCATAAAAACAATTTTGAAAAAGATTTCTCAAGGAATCCATAGTAGTACTCATTTATATTTGTTTCTATTCAAAAATCATGGAAAAACAGCAATTTTGTGCTTTGATAGCACCGTTACGCCATCTTGAGGCTATTTTGAGAACTTCTGATGTATTTCCAGCATTTTCTCCATTCCGTATTACTCAGTAATTTTTTTTCCGCAAGTCTCTGGGATACCTAGTTTCTGAGATCTGACACCTTGCCATTATGTACATATTCACTTTTAGTGTAATTTTCATTTTTATTCACTTATGTTTCACTTTCTCACATTTCACTGTCACACTCAACACGCAACCGGCATCTTATTGTTTCACTCATTTCTGTAAACGCGTAGTGATCACTTAGCGTTTCTAAAAAGTTTGGTGTATTTTCAACATCAATACGTATTTTTGTCCCGATTGGAAAGTTTATAATAGTGAAGGCATTTCATACTTATAATTGTTATTTGTGTGGAGACTACCTGATTTTTAATCTGTTCTGGCCAGATTTTCCTGTGATCTTCTATTTAGTCAACATTTTATTTACAAATTTTATGCAATACGATTTTTATAGTTGATGTACGTAGTATTGTACTATTATCTAGTATTAAGTACTCTGCTTTGTCAATGAGTTTTTCTCCTGACCCTGACTACAACTGCCGAGTTTCAAGCCTCTGCTATCATTCCTGTTGATATGACAGCGTGTCGAAAAATGTTTTCTTTGATTTATGTTACTTGATCAATGATCACCCGTAATAATGGACTTCTCTAAACTAAGAGGATATGATGAGGTACAGAAGATCTTCAAAATGAGCTTTAGCTTAATCTTTTTGACGAGGATTTTTTTCACCCACGTCAAAAAGATTGAGAATAGCTCATTTTGAAGATTTTTGCACCTCACCATATCCTCTTAGTTTATGTTAGTTTCAAAGCAGCACTGTATCATTCAAGTGTCGTGAATAAATGGTATTGTCTGGAAAATTCTAGTCTTTGGTTAACGCATCAGTTTTCCCGTTTTCTATCATATTGGCAAACTTGGGTTTAAAAGCGAGTGTCTTAAAATTTGTTTCTTGAGAGTGTTTCTACCCACGACCACTCTCCACAACAAAAACACAAAAAGTTCATCGTACATGCTTTGATTTTATTTTCATAAACGACCTTTCGATCAGTATTATCTCTGATCGCCATCAGGTGAGAACTGAGATTGTTTGAACTTCCAAATTCAACCCATGTAACTCAATACATTTCAAAGAAATAATCGCAACAAAACACACAAGACGCCCGATAAAAAATGGGTTCAAGATACTTTTCTCAACACTATTCAGACAATAGTGAATACACCCTTCAGTCCATTATGTTATTATGGCAAAGGGCTTTTCCATATTTAATATACAGTAGAGAATATAATAACGCCAGGCGTCACATTGATAAATAAAAAAGGAGGTGGGTAATGTGACAAGTGAAAGGATCGTGAATCTCACGCGGAGATTTTGATTAACAGGGATGGACTTGTAGGGATGGGTTATGAGGAATGTTTTGTTTCATTTATGTGTCATCAATGAGGATTATGAGGCAATAATTTCTTGATATACGGGGATGACTGTGACTAACATTGATATTAAAAATATTTATTGGGTGTTCCTATTGTTTGGAATGGGGATGGCATTTTTTACTATCGTCGTTGGAATTTTTACATTTCATATTTGGTAGACGATATGGATGTTGATTGTTGCACTTGTATGGTAATCTCTCATTCTAATCAGTAAAATCGGCTTTTGATAATATCCGCTTTTTAAAGTGTGGCCCACTTTGCAGAATTCATTGTGGCATAAATCCCGTTCAGCGATGAGCACGTGCACAGACATCCGAGCAACCCCTAGTAGCCCCCTTGTGGTCGTGTTCATACCCATTGTGCATGTGAACTCCCTATATCAGCAAATGTTGGCTTTCTTACTGGTTCTAGCTGGTTCATCATCTCGGTAGCTATGTAAGATATTTTTCTTTTTCTCGTGAGTTAGTTCTGTATTTATCTTCAACCTCTTAGTCCTGGGACGCTGATGTCCAACTTTAGCAACATCGCTTCGGTAGTCTTCCTGGGAGTCTATAGTTAATGTGTCTTTGATTAATTTTTGATAGTCGGTCGTCGATCATTCTCTCTACATGGTCTCTCCAAGCTCTTCTTCTAACCCCATCTTACAACATCCGGGATCTTAAAGGTATCTCTAATTCCTTCGCTATTTTTGTGTCCTGTTATACATCTCAAAACTCTTCATTGTTCTCAGCAAGTGTTTGGTGGTTGTGTTTTCCGCCCTCGTTTCTACGGCATATCTTCACTGGTCATACACATTTTATAGATCCTGATTTTGCTGTCTGTAAATCATGTGTTTGTTTCTCCAGATGATGTCTCGTAAGTACCACGATAAACGGCTAGTTTGCATCTTCGGAGCTCTCAAGGTAATTGCCGCCATTAATAGTAAACTGCTCAACAATTGAAATGATCCACTCTGAAAAATCCTACAGCAATATCTCCTGATCTCAATCCGAAAGAACATGTTTGTGCGGAGATGAGATGAAAAGGCGACTTGTCCTCCAAAATGATCTCATAGAGAACTTTCATCAACTCAGGAATGCTTTTGTCGAGGAATGGAATCAGCTGGATCAACATTTCATAATATCTAACCTAATAAACAGCATGCCAAACAGGTGTCGGGAGGTTATTCGTAAACGAGGAGGACCTACCAAATATTGATTCGTTTTAAAGGTTGTTGATTAAAATTATTCGTGCACTATGTTTTGTTCGTTTTTTCATTTTTTTTTTTAATTACGTGAATAAACTTCTTTTATTTTGAGAATAAACACTGACTTTTCATTCAAAATAAGCAACTAACATTTATTTTTTCTTTAATGATCATTTAAAAACAATGTTTGAACCATTTTTGCGAGACGACACAAAAATGAACATGCCGCTCTCGTGAAGGTCGCGAAGTGGGTCATTTCAAAAATTTAAAGCTATGGGCAGGAGCGTTACTTTTTGAACGATATTTAAGAGAACATCCACCGGCTAGGCTGGGCAGAAGCGTACCTTTTAACTCGGGCAGGAGCCAGCCATATGGGCAGGAGCGCAACACCAAAATGACCAAAATATCATTCATGCGCATGCCTAAAGGGAAGCGGCCTGTTCATTTTTGTGTCGTCCATTTTTGCGGAGTGGATCATTTCAATTGTTGAGCAGTTTATATTGTAGTCCTAGGCGGTAAAGTGTCATTTTTTCAGGCTGAAAGAAGAACTGTACACTTCTTGAAGCCAGGAAAAATCACTTTATCGCCTTGATCCACACATTATTTTTCCGCTGACAACATATTCTACCTAGTTAGGCGGATAAAAGTATTTCCTACTACTTACTTCAACTCGAATATCTCAAGCACCTTCTACCTATACCAATTTCCAGGGTCCAAGTTAAACTCGTTACGAAATAGTAGGTAGGTAAGGTACAATAGATCAAGTGCTATTCGCTACTTATAATTTTGTTGAAAGGACATCAAAGGTAATGATATTTTTGCAGAATTGAGTTGAATGAAGAATGAAGGCTCATTTTTATGTTGATAATCCAACACAAAACGTTTCATAGTTTTATAAGTATCTAGAATAATGTTAAAAACCCTGCACAAAAGTACAATGTGAATGTGAATATTGAGTTTTGAGTACCTATATGGGTGTCTTCTTAAAATCCAATTCTTTAAAATCCGAATCAAAATATTAGGTGACATAACCTCAAAAACAATCGCTAAATCGCTTTTTCCGCGCGATCTCACTGAAATGACATATAAATGATAACTTTCACCACTGCAACACAGTTCCTGCGATAAAGCAAAAAAAATATATGTTTTTTTGCTAGACTACTGTGCTGCAGCACAGGGAATCATGTCATTCCAGTAGGACCGCTCAAATATAGCGCTAGTCTCGGAACGCAGCCATAAGTGACACGTCAAAAAATCACAGATACCACACAAATTGTCCCATCATGGCGGCGCCCATGGCTCAGTGATTTTTGGTAAGGTCGGCCATATGCATTAGCAGTCCAGTTTTTATGTAGGTCCGTGGCAAATGACATAAACGTGGTTTTCTGATCCTATCCTGATCCCAAGATCAGTATACAAGAGGTTGCCTCACTTCGCCTGAGGTAAAGACGGAAGGGGGGAAATATGACTTCATTTGTGGATAGCGGTCTGAAACAGTCCGCGTTCTGTCATTTGAGTGTCATTCCTGTCATGCAATTGAATCGGACTGCATCATGTCGTGTCATGTGTCATTACTGTCATTCGATCAATGATTGATAAAACGTTGAATTTCTTGCTAATTATATCATTTAAATCAAAATAAAATATTGATAGAGGTGTAAAATTATCTTTTGGGATATTATTATTGTATATTATTGGTCAAGGAAGCGAAAATACTGTTCCAAATGTGAGTATTTACTATATGTATATTCAAAACATCAACCCCCAGATTTCCACAACTTTTTAACTATTATTTTATATTAGTCCTGCCTAAATATACTGAGAAATCTACTATTGAAATATAATGAAAGCTAAATTTAGGTAGAATAGAATAAACAGTTGAACACATGTAAACAAACTCTATTATGATCATTTCTAGACACACCTACCTTTAAAACACTTTATTTGATAGACAAATCCAAGGATAAGACACTTATAAACAGTTTTCAAAACGTAAATGGATGATTTCACAAAAGAAAAACCATCGACAGCAAAAAATCTTTCGTCCACCTGGAAATAAATAGTGAGTTTATGATATTGATGAATGACATTCTTGATTTTATGATGGAATGGTTCGAGAAATGGCCGCAGTCCCGTGGCGCTACAGTAGACACAAATGACGTCATGACCGTAAAAGTGAGGCAACCTCTTATATAGAAACCTTGTCCTGATCCATTATACCTTCGCAACGGTTGTCATGGAATAATGTTTGGCATTATACAGCAAAGTTCACAAGTATAAAACTAGCATTATTAAGTCTTGAATAGAAAACTTTTAATCTACGTTCTACTATGATAACGTCTGAAGCAGTCACTTATCGAAAGAACGCGCTCTCCAACTGACTAACTTTTATCTGTGTTTATTACGTGATTTTTCATATTATTGTTATACGTTTTAGTTTTGGTAAGAACGAAGAATATCGTATCTTCCTTACGAATAAAGAAGATGCCCTAAGAAAAACACTTTATCTTTGGTATTAGAATTACTTTTTAGGGCCCGTGGTATATAAAATACTATTTTCTACAACCGTGCGGAAAAATCATTTTTCCGAACCAATTTCCGTGCCAAAAATAAGTTTCTCCGCACTAGTGCGAAAGAATTTTTCGGCACGCAAACTTCAGTTTTCGGTACGCATACTTCAATAGCATTGAACATAAACAAAAAGCTGCTTGAAGCCCTGATACGAGTGTGTTCTATTGACTTGGCAACGTGTAAATCAACTATCTGACATTCCGACATTATCATTATTATTTATTTGTTCTTTGAACTTTGCATTTATTTCCGCACGTCTGTAGAAAAACTATTGTACCTAACACTTGCGGAGAATCTTTTTTTCGCACTCGTGCCAAAAAATTTATTTTCCACACTTGTTAGGTAAATAGCTATTTTGTTCATCCAGGAATAAATTGAAAGCCTCATGACCAAGACTTGAGTGTCACTTTATGTATTATTTGTATACGTTCAAGTTTCGGAAGTACGAAAAATATGGTATACATCGCGGGACTGCAGAGGTATGCTTATAATTAACCTGATTGAGACACTTTCACTTGGAACTATTATTTCACTATGATGCCCAAATGGAAAGAATATGTTGAAGACAACCAATTAGTGGGATATCTCGAAAAATAATGATAATGTCAAGAAAAAGAAGAGTACAGAGTTCAGTGATACAATCCAATAGACATGCATGTTGGTGATAATAATGAAAGCTATAAAAGAAAAATGAATACGAATGAGAGAACTAGTAGTATTTTTTCTGCGGATTGACGTGATACTGACAAAAAAAATGGACAATTTGCACATTTTTTGGAAATTCAAAAAATATAAGGAGTAGTAAGTACTGATGCCGTTGATGTTTATAAAATCAACCTACGACCTCTATTAATGTAGTTGTCACCGATTAAAGTGCACCAATCAACCTCCACTACGTCACAGAATACATTAGACACTCTAAGCACGTCCTAAATTTCAAACGTATCCGTATCCGCACCAATTTGCGCATGCTCAGAATAGATGCGGGAGTTCCGATTTGTTCCGTTGCACGCATCGTTGCGGGCCTTTCATCGTATCCGTATCTGAGAACGCATCTCAATTAATCGAAGAATTATAACAAAAGCTCTTCAAAACCGATAAACGAAAAATACACAAACATCCAAACCAAACCAAAAATATAAACAAAAATCAATATCCAGGTTACAAAACGCGAAGTTTGACAACTTTGACGTTTCACCAATCCGTTTCGTATACGTAGAACCGATCGCTGCTTAAGCGGGTTTTTATATGATTAACGTATGTCGATTCGTTCGGAGATCCGGATGCGGATACGTAAAAAAATGTTGGGTTTGCTTAAAGTGTCTATTTTCTATCTCCGTCTAGCGTATTGAATGAGTTGACTCTCTCTCTCGAGAAAGGGTAATTTGGCTCCGCCCCGTTTTCTATCATACAGTGAAGTTTTCTCTTTAATCTATTTAGTATGTTTCTAAGTATTTTGGAAACATTTTTTTGCTAATAATTTTCTAAAATTGTCTAGAATCTATACATTTATAAAAGCAAAAGTATGTTTGTCCGTGAAAAAGATAGCATTATGTGTGTATCTAATGAGGGAGAGAGAAGGCTTCATTCTCGCAATCTTTGATTAGTCAGACTGGTTGACATTTAGGTTGACATGGCGTTGCCCGTTGCCATGGTGATCGCCGAAGTAACAATGGCCACATTCAGGCGGTCCCAGCAGCTTAAGCTTCTTGATAAGAAGCCCAACTGAACGTAATGCTGTTGTAAAGCGTCACGTCAGCGGCTGCGTGTTTTGCTCAGCGTACAAAATTGTCGCTTTTTCGAAAGCGGATCTCGCTTGACATTTAAAGCTAGGTTATGTTCATTTGTTCATGATTACATCTTCATTATATTATTATGATGATAGTTTTCGTCTTTTTGTGGCACCAACAATATCAACCGGCTGGACAAATTTCTCAACAGCCACGAGTAGTGAGTACTTCCAAATGATTTCATGTAACACCAGATTATCTGTTTTTTTAGCGTTTCACATCGAATCTCATTTCATTCGCTTTTGGATTTATGATGATGACAATAATGATGAATCGTCTTTGAGAATTGGAGAAAAAAAAAAGTAGTACATTGCAATAATAATTGACATTAATCACTCTTATAATGGGCGATTTCGGATAGAAGCAGATCGACGGCGGGTGACGGTGATTTGTTGGATGATTTTTCGATTGTGTTGTGTTATTTTGGAGCCCCAGCGTAAATAATAATTAGTGGGTAGATTTGTTTCGTTTCGATTAGGATTAGGATGTTTCACTTTGGTTGAGGATTTAGTATTTTTTTCTTTTGAATGAGGTTCTTTTCTTGGTTGGATTTCAATTTTGAGATGGACTTGAATCAGAACTAGGTTTTGCCTGGGCTCCTCGGAGAGCGGGTATTCCAGCTAGATTAAACGACATCGTAGCTTCAATATTGAAAAGGTTAGCAGTAGTGCAGGCTCAAGTTTGATCACCCTGTATAATAAATAAAACTGAATCCTTGATAAAAGCTAAAAAAAACAAGAAATCACGCAGTCTAACAACATCCACTTCTTCTAAATGGAGTAACACACTAGGTGTTAGTAATCTGGATAGAGGAAACAATGTTAAAGAACTGGAAGACATATTTTAACGAATTATCAAAAATCAAATCAATTTGTTTTTTTTACAGCTCCTGGTGGCTTATAACACAATTAATTCGAAAGAACCAGACTATTCTAACTACGATCAATAATTATTGATATTATGTTATGTCGATAGAAAAAGAATCGAACGTATGTTCTTGACTCGGCTATAATAATTATTATCATTTAACATACTTGCCCATCTTTATCACGCTAGCTAGATATTCAAACCTCAAACACGTTCCAAAGCACCAAGGAAGTCACTCATCCAGACATTAAAACCGCATTACAATGATCAATCCGCTGAATCCGATACAGTGTGCAATGAATCGCATACATTGGGGGGTCGACACTTCAAAAACAAAAAGGTTTAAATCGGCTGCACACGCTGCCGAAGAAAAGACAATGACGAAACATTGTTTCAAGAGTTTTGAGCCGGACCACCAGCTGCCAATGTTTTTGTGCAAGAGATACGGCACGCGAATGCCGATATTCATTACCACTCAGGATCACATTTTCGAGTGGTTATTGAAAGGGAATTGAAATATAATAGTAGTTATCATATCGCTTATTAGTGACGAAGGGTTTGAGCTTATGGGCCACACCTGATCAGTGTTGTGAAATCAGGAGCACAAAAAAAAAAAGATTTTATTCTGGGACCAGTAACTAAATATGTAATCGTTTCGTTCAAATGTGATTTTGAATGCAGTCCATTATATTTTCTAAACCCGACCCATCTTGCTCCGCAACCCATCACAATGGGATACCAGTAGCCAAAAAGTCTCTCAAATAAATCACCGTTTTATTGCCAAGACACCATAAGGCATCAGGTATGGTTCTACGGGTGTTTTAGCCAAGAAGTCCATTAAATGGTGAAAAATTAAGTGGAACCCTCGTGAAAACGTCGTGATTGATGTCATTACTTTTGGACAGGTTAGAAGAATGACTTACTATGTGGGCTTGGGTTTTGATGACTTATGGTCATTATAGGAAAAAAATACTAAAAAATGGGTTCACACGTTATGTGAAGACTATGATAGATATAGGGTACCTTTTGGTGACTGATTCATTCTCGAGAATATGAATCTCTTATCCATCGCGAAAGATTTTTGGAAAATTAGATAGTTTCACGGATCTTACAGCATATTCTCTATACAGGGTGTTTAAAAAACAATGTACGAAAATGGAAGGCTTGATTTCTGAGGTCATTTTAAGAAAAGAAGTTTCAATATTGGTTTCTTCTCTCTAACTCCCCCGAGGACTCCATAGCAAAAACATGAATTGACTCTATCTCTGTAAAAACTTCATCCTGCGGCCAGTAATGTCTATCTTGGACTAAGTCACTCTGGTTCGTGCTGTCACATTTTTGATTATACTATATGAGAATTCCTCAACTTCCCTGGATAACCAATCTGCTGAATTATCACATCCAGGCCAATGTTTATGTGGCGGTTTCGGGCGATGAATCAAACACAGTTGTATAATAATGTATATACAGTGAGGACGTAAATAGTCCCCCCCCCTCTAACTTTTGAACGCATTAATATTTTTGGCTCAAATTATTATTGTCAAGAGGTTCAGGGACAGCATTTTGAAAATTTATTGAGATAATTTTGCATGATTTCGTTCTTAATATTATCTTTAGTATTAGGTTTTTTTGAAATTTTGTATTAAATACTGTTGTAGAAACAATCACTTATGTTATAGGTTAGTTTTTTCATTGTTAATAAAGTTCTTTTAAGAATAATTAGAGATAGTATTTTGACCCAAATAATTTATTTTCGATATGGCGCCATTTCCTTAAGAAAAATGCTAAGGACTTCAAACTTTGGGGGTGAAAAGAGAATGGAAGGACCTTTCAAATAAGGTATCACATGACCTCCTTTTCCATTTAATAATTTGTTTCTAAACGGTGCCCAGCTGTCAGTTTGACAGTTGAAATTTTTTTTTGGAGGTCAAAACTTAGTAAAGCCTACCCTGAACAACACCTTCAAATTTGAGCCAAAAATATTAATGCGTTCAAAAGTTAGAGGGGGGGGGACTATTCACGTCCTTACTGTATTCAGCGATTATACATAATAGGTGTGTTTGTTATGCTCCACTCGTGCACACTTTTCTACACTACAACACTCAGTGTGGCTTTGTTTTTGCAATGTTTGTCTGTTTTGTAGGATAGAATAGCTTCACTAAACTAGTAAAGATATTCTATCCTGAAAAACAGACAAACATTTCACAAACAAAGCCACACTGAGTGTTGTAGTGTAGAAAAGTGTGCACTAGTGGAGTATAACAAACACACCCAATTATTATTGCATTCGCACGTGTGCACCGAACAGAATTCGTTAAATGTCGATCAGAATATTACTGACGGTTTCATTATTCTAGATCACTCTCAGGTACGCCACTGCTTCATAGGCTACAAGACTTGCATTGGAAAATACGTGTAGACTCACACTGTACGTTCTCATCTTCTTCTTCGTTATCCAAAGTTGTTGTTAAAGTATTTTTGCTTGTTTAAATCCAGGTGTATAGATTTTGAAATATTACTTGTTTTATTGCTAGTTTGATACGCCTTGTCAATGACAATCCTTTTTTTTTGGACAATAAAGTGGAATTTGATTTTGATTTTTGTGAAAGCACCTTAAAAAAAAATAGGTTACTCCACACATGATCTGGCTTGCATCCATATCCATCTCTCCAAGCACTCTAATCCATGGTCCAGGGTCCAGGTGGGAAAAAATAATATACCAGTCAACACACTTCTATGAGAGGGTTCAATTGAGTAGCCTTGGCTACACTCTGCTAGCTTAAAGGATGAGATGTGAATTGTTGTATCTTTATTGCACATTTTAATAAAAGCCGTTTAATGCTATTATCATCATCACTTTTCGATAGTTGTGCGCAAAGTTTAAACCCCTTGTTTCACTTCTGTTTACCTAGCAGTGGCGGCAGGTGATGTATAAGTATGAGTGTGCGCTACAAAAAAAATGTTGGGAAAGAATATGGCATTCACCATCTCATTTAGAAAATGGAAAATTGGTTTCAAGTTTGTGACTCAACTAGAATAGGATCCAAACCAAATCGCCATAAACCAATTATTTAAAATCTCGGTGTATTTATCGCTCCAGCAAAAAAAAAATAAAAAAATAGTAGTTTTTTACCATTGAAATCCACCCTAGCAAAAGTATACGTATATCAATATAAAAACTAAAAATAATCTAATCTTCAGATAAAAAGTCCATACGTCGGTTTTTGAGGTGAAATTCAAGAAGGAAATGTTTTGCACCGAATTTTCAGCACCCTCCAAAGCACAAACAGCGTCAGCCTAAGACATAATTTGTAGTACTTGTACTCGTGAGCAATTAATAAATATCGAGTCCAACAAAACACGAAAAAATAGCCAACAAAAATCATTATAGATAAATATAATATTAAATGGGTCTCTCGACTTTCTTTAAGAGCCTGTTGCCATGCGTCTTAAACCACAATTGAGAGGATACTACATTTGGTTCACCGTTGTGACTCTTAGTTCTGACTTATGATTCAGTTTTGTACTGTGACTGTCGTTCAGTGGTAGATGCTGTAGAGGTTCATGTTTTTGTAAGCACTCCTCATACATGTCAAAGATTGATACACTTCTTGGAATTAAGTTCTGGAAGGTCTGAAGGTTCTCCATGTTTTCTTAGTTGCTCCTAGTGTGTACATATGTAGGTGGATTTTTGCCGGATGATTTGTTGGTAGATCAGTAATTTGTTTTTCAGGTTTTAGCAGCCGTTGGCCTCCTGAATTTTCTTGTATGGGTGGGGTCTTTTTTAAGTCTATTTGAAGGTGACGCCCAAGTAGTCATGGTTGGGTTTCCAGGGAATTTTCAAAAAGAAAGGGATGACCAAGTATAGTCATCCCTTCTTGAATATTGTTCATCTAATGACTCACCATTCTCTAAATAAGAAACCAAATAAAAAAAACTTTTAAATCAAAGTAGTTTTCTTGGTCTCTTGAAGATTTCAGTGCTATCTGATGATTTTTTTGTTTTTCATTCAGGTCCTTGTATTTCGCCCAACCTTTTAATCGTTGAGTACATTTAGTCAAAGAGTGAGAACGGTTGAATTTGAATCCTCGTAAAAACAAGGCATCATGATATACAGGATATTTATATGGTACTAGCCTAAACCCGCGGCGGGTTAGTTTGGGTTAAGGCGCGGCGGTTTTAGGCTAGTTTATAAATAAGATAATAGCACAGTTTTTTTTTCACTTTTTTTTTATGTTTTGATTTTTTTTAGACGTCATAGAACCTACATAATAACACATGTTTTTTATTTTTTTTCAATTTATACATTCTTTGTTCCTCCCGCTGATCGTATACCCCATAGAACCTACATAATACCAACACAGACTTTTTTATTATTTTTTTATTTTTTTATTTTTTCATTTTTTTTCCAAACCATCTTTGGGTAGAGGCTGATAACTGTGCAAATTTTCAGATAATTTTGTGCTAAGGCTCAGAAGCCTTAGGGCAAGAAACACACAGATTACAACGTACAACGTTTCGTTTCGGAAATTCTACAACCATTGCTGCTTCATGACAGAAACATCAAATACGTCGAGTCGGTAAAATTCCTGGGTTTAAATATAGATGCCAATCTCAAGTGGTCCGCTCATATCGTCTTTTTGTCAAAAAAGCTCTCTTCGGCTTGCTTCGCAATTCGTTCAGTTTCGAAAGATCTGAATATTTTCTATGATAGACTCACATACTTCTCTTTATTTGAATCTAACCTCCGCTACGGCCTTCCTTTTTGGGGCTGCTGTACCATAAATAAAATCCAGGTCCGTATTTGAAAAAATTAACTTGATGATGGCCGCTCAAAGACGAAACGTCATATCTTCAATTTGATACCGTCATCTTGTAGAGGAGAGGAAGTGGCAATAAGAAAGTGTAATTTATTTCACAATATCTTCCCGAATAAACTCAGGAAATAATAATAACGTTTTTCCGAAATTTCGGTTTTTTTCGAATATCTTCGGAAGTAGTCGGATTTTTTTAAATTTCAAAACGGCATTTTGTTGAGCATAAAAATGCGCAACTTTGCAACCATCAAGCCGACCCTGTATCTCTTATAATAACTGAGATCCCCATGCATGCACTCGCATCTGTGGCACCCTGTATAAGATAAGAAGATAATAATAATACAGATTTTTTCATCTCTTTTAAATTCATTTTTTTAATAATAATATAATAATATATCTTTATTAAGCATCAAGCTTCAAGGAGTACAATAAATAATAATATAATATGATAAACCTTAAAAAATATAAAAAGTATAAACATATAGTTAAATGAATAAAAAAGGACAGAGAGAAAAAAAATACCTACATTGATAAAAATACATAAGTGATTAAAAGTGAAACATGTTAGGTTGGCAGGACATTGTTTAAAATATAGTCTTTGGTAATTTTTTCAAAATTTGGTAGATTATCACAGTTTTTTAGAAATGCAGGCAGGTTGTTGAACTCCTGCAGACCTTTACACAAGATCGAGTTTGCGAGTTGGTTGGTTCTGCTTCTGGTGTTGAGGATGAAGTCGCAACGATTTCTGGTATTGTACCTGTGAATATCTTGGAATGTGTTTGTTCTGTTACAGATATAGGGTGGTAACAACTTATTCTTGATCTTAAAGATAAAGACGAATACATTGAACATGACTTTTTGTTTAACAGAGAAGATATTTACAGTACTCAACTATGTTGTATCTTTTTTCCTCCCGCTGGCCGTATACCTCATAGAACCTACATAATAACAGCACATTTTGTTTTTTACTTTTTTTAAATTCATGTATTTTTATTCATTTATTTATTTTTTCTCCCGCTGGTCGTATACCCCATAGAACCTACATATTAACAACACATACTTTTTTATTTTTTGAAATTTTTTCATCTTTTAATTTTTTTATTCTTCTTCATTTCTTTATTTTTTAATTATCTTTTTCCTAAACCATCTTTGGGTAGAGGCAGATAATTCTGTGCTACGGTTCAAAAGCCTCAGGGAAAGAAACATACAGACTTTCACATTTATATATAAGATGATAATACAGATTTTTTTATTTCTTAATTATTCTTTTTTATGTTATATTTTTTTTCCTACCGCTGGTCGTATACCCCATAGAACCTACATAGTAACAACACATTTTTTTTGAATTTCTTTCAATTTATGTATTTTTTTTCATATTTTTATTTTTATTTTTTTTTCTCTTGCTGGTCGTATACCCCATAAAACCTACATATTAATAACACGAACTTTTTTATTTTTTATTTTTTTCCATTTTTTTATTTTTTATTATTGTTTTATTTGTTTTTTTTTCTCCTAAACCATCTTATGGTATAGGTTAATGACTGTGCAAATTTTCAGATACTTCTGTGCTACGGTTCAAAAGCCTTGGGAAAATAAACATACAGATTTTCATTTTTATACAGGGTCTTTATTAATTGAATGCCGATACTTAAGGGTGATAATCCTTGGATGATTTTAAGACAAAAAGTGTATATGGACATAGGTCCGCAAGAGCATAATTTTTAAGATACAGGGTGTTGAAGTTTAAAAAAAATATATTTTTTTTATCATCACTTTGATACTATTCCAGATATCTTTTTGAAATTTGGTACACGTCTTCTATGCATCAAAATGCATGGGAATGTTAGAGAGAGGGCGACACAGCAGGGTGTCAATGCAATTCGGTAGATTTTATTTTTTTAAGCGATAACCATGCGCCGGACGGAAAAAAATCAAGAGAACAAAATGGCTCAGAAATAAATAGAGATTTAAAAAATAATTTTTATTTTGAAGGAAGCAGTGGCGTACAAGTTTTTTCTCCAAAAATATTGAGTGCGAAGCCCGTACGGACGCCACTGGTAAAAATAATGAAATTGTTTGTACATCACAAAATGCATTTTGAAACCTAGAAGACGTGTACCAAATTTCATAAAGATATCTGAAATAGTATCAAAGTAATTATGAAAAAATCATTTATTTTTTAATATTCCAACACCCTGTATCTTGAAAATTAAGCTCTTGCGGACCTATGTTCATATGTACTTTTTGTCTTTCCAAGGATTATCACCCTCAAGTATCGGCATTCAATTAATAAACACCCTATATATAAGATTTGCAGAGGTGGTAACCTTATAAACTAATTAAAAGAAAAATTGAAATAAACATTTTTTTTTAAATAAATATTTTCTTTAAAATCGATAAGGTAATAGCACTCATGGTCAGAAAAATGGCACAAGCCTAGAAATTGTTAAAACTTTGATATATCATCAGAATTATAATGCATTCAACAACTTCAACCCATTTTTCAGTTCACGGGTCCGGGAGATTATTTTCAAAAAATTGTTTACAGTATCTTTATCATGTTTAAATAAAAATGTTGAAAGTAATTTTCACTGTCACTGACAACATTTTTAAAATTTTGAGATCGGATTTCAATTTGGCATCAAAAGTTTATGTGGGTATCAAATTTCATTGTTTCAGGTAAGTGCCGATGCATCGATGTAAAAAAATGCCATTTTCTCGAAAACTACTGGCCCTATCGATATGAACTAAGAGTACGTTTTCCAAATAAAAAAACCTTGATGTATCATATTCTAAAATCAGAATGTGCTTTTTCCCTTAACCTCCCATGCAGTATGGTACGGCCCTGATGAAAATATTGAAATTTTGAGTTCAAATCCTGATTCAGCATTTGAAGTTTACGCCATGTAATCAATTCCATAAATTCTTATGAACGACTTCGTAAATGTTGAGGAAAACCCGTTTTCAGGGTGCCCTATTTGAAAGGGCGTAGCTCCCTTAGTGAGAATTTTTAGACAAATGTTTATAGGAAACACCCTGTACAATTGAGCTTAAACTCATTTCAATCAATTCTTTCAGACCCAATAGTCTTCCAAAAATCTTGATCTTTGATTTTGGATGTATTGAACAAAATTCAAGAGAAAATAATGACTAATATTTGGGTACTCTAAATGATAGATTGACCATAACATTGAAAATAACGTTAATACAGTTTTTTTTTTAAATAATAGTTTCGATAAAAAAAATAAACCCACTTATAATCATCTATCCTCTTCATCTACAATCCATGAAATTTAATCAAAATATCAAATCACTCCAATCAAATAAAAATAATGCCCATCAAAAGAAAATGTACGGAAAGATCAACGAAGCCATAACATTGGTTATCAGTCTAAATATTGGGAATTCAATTACGTTCTGCGAGACGGGATCTTATCTGCGCAGGATGGATTGGCTCAAATTCAGATTGTGGTTGGCAATAGGGATCGCCCTATGGAATAGGGGGGCCAGTGTTGCCAGACTTGCCAGTTGCGGAGCTAGTTGGAAAAATTGTGAAATAGAATTGTTGTTTAAAATGGACACAAAGTAGCTTCAGATCCTATTATGAATACCAAATATCACTGTAATAGTATATTGTGCAACAAGCATGGAATAATACCCATTTTCTTCGAGTATGAAGGTTCATATGAGTAGGAAATGGTCATTCCATGCGTGTTGTACACTATACTTTCTCTACGACTCTTGATAATTATGACTTTTCTGTAATTGATATCGATGTCACCTTTTGTTTTTTTGGCGGAGGTGTCAGATCATTTCATTTCCATTAAGTCTGCACTCGTTTCCATGGCTACAGTTGGGGAATGGTTTCATTTCCTTACAGTTGTACAATGTGCTACGTTTTCTAATCGATATCGATTGCACAATGGTGATATGTGATATTACCGTATAGTCGTGGAAAAAAATGTTTGCCTCTGAATAATAATTTTCAACACAGGGTGTTTCTCAAAACTGTAGCGTCATTATTCCTACTACACTTTTGTTAGCCTTTGTAACAAGTGAGGATCTGAATAGTTCTTTCTGCAGAATCATTTCTCCTGCAAGAAGCTTTATGAAAGCACCGATATAGAGAATGCTTTTTTTCCACAACAAAACTCGACAACACTGCAAACATAGGGCTATCCTTTTGTTCCCCCAACAACCCGCGATGGGGACAATTCCAGGATGTTTCAGCGCCCTGTGCTGAAATCTCATCGCATCGCATCTCTGGAATGGAGCCCGATATGACAAGATGGCCGAGAGATATGACGTCACATAGCCTCCCCCAAGTATTGATTATGAAATAAAGTTGGGGAAGAGGGAAGATGACGACGGGTTGGTGTTTGTGGAAAGTGTTGGTTTTCTTATTTTTGAGATGGTTTGTTATATTTGTATGTGTGGTGTATGTTATAGGACGTCCAAGTTGGGAGATGAGAGTGATGAGATCATGAGGATGATATAGCTATTTCGGGTGGTCATGTAAAAAAGTATTTTCCTCAGAACTTATGTATGATGAGTTATTGCAGTTATCTCCATTGAAAATAAAGTATTAGTTAAATCAATATTCAAAAGTATAGAGTAGAGGATATTCCTGTCATATTTATGATTGTTTGCACGTGTCTTGTTGATTTTCTCCAAGATTTTATGGGTCTAGACAGTATCATATTGTTGATTGAAATAACTTTGTGGCAAATTATCTAGTCCATAAAGATATAATACCGTGTAATATACAAATAAAATAATAGGCATTTGTCCGAACGTTCTTTTATAGGATAGCTTTGATTGTCTTACGGTTAAGATAGATTAGAAACTTATTGAAGGCGATTCCAACTATCACTTTGGTGATTTTTTCAAAAATAAAAATTTCCATCCATGCAATGTAGCATTGAAAAAATCCTTTGAAACATTTTTTCGTGCCTACTACTTTTCTATGATTGTTGACTTTGAGATTCCAAAAATTAATTTAAATTTGGATTCCAATAGGGGTTTCCAAATATCCACATTGCTGGTGCTGAAAACTCCCTCTTTGTCGAAATGACAATGAAGAAGTTTCTATCAAGAACTATTCTTCATTTAGTATCTACTTGAACTTGGACCATTTTTATCTTTATTTATTTGTTGTGAAAATATCTGCGAATAACTTTTTATCCTTCTAGCTTCTCATTATTCTTATTATATCAAGTTGAAGTTTGGCACACGTATTATGGATGGTCGATGACTGCAGTGAAAATTATCAATTTCAAAAAGTTATTCAACTTTTGAATCACGGATTAAAGACTTTCTGTCATTAATAATAATAATAATAATAATATTCTTTATTTAGCATAAGCTACAAAGATTTACAGTTTATCATATGCATTCATGAAATCATTGCTTACAAAAAAAAAATTATGAGTAAAGTATGTATACCTAGACAAACAGTGTAAAAAAGGTTAACATTAAAAACTTAAAAAAATAAAATGTATAAGTGTAAAAGTAAAAATAAATACATAAAAGTCACAAAAATCAAGAATTATGACACAAAACATGTGTTCTCAAAAGGATCTTGAATCTGTTCAAGTTGTTACATTGTTTCAATTCGTTTGGTAGCTTGTTGAATTCATAGAGTCCTTTTACAAGTAACGAATTAAGTAATTGACTGGTGTTGCACTTTTCGGTAAGTATAAAGTCATCACAATTCCTTGTACTATACTGATGAAAAATCTTTATTTTATCACAGATGTATTTGGGTAGAAGTTTTATCTTGATCTTAAAAATGAATACGTTCACACTAAGTACAATTTTCTGTTCAACAGACATAAAATTCAAAACTTTCAACATCAATTTAATCGGTGTATAGCGGTCACACTTTAAAATCACTCGCATTGCTCGGTTTTGGATTTTCTGTATCCTGTCAACTTTGAATTTAGGCAGAACAAACAAAATAGTGGAACAGAACTGCAGGTGGGGTGCAGCAATGGCGTTGTATAACATTATTTTAGTCTGAACCGAGACGTGTTTTCCGACTCTTGACAAAAATCCCACTTTTTTTGAGAATTTCCTCATTACAAAATCAGCATGTGGGTGAAAATTCAAATTTTTATCAAAAATAACTCCCAAGTACTTAATTTCACTAACATATTCCAAATTAATATTATAAATAGTTACATTTATATCATCAGTATTTACAGTACTAAGCCTATTTTTTTTCCCAAATATACAATATTTGGACTTCTCGATGTTGATGCATAGCTGGTTATCACAAAGCCAAAGGAACATCTTTTGGAGGTCATGATTGATTTTTTGTATCATTTCATCAATATTGTTGCCAGAAATAAAAAGCATTGTGTCGTCTGCAAATAACACAACTTCACTGTGGTCCATTACATTGACAATGTCGTTGATATACAACAGGAACAATAATGGCCCAAGAACAGTGCCTTGAGGCACTCCAAATTGAACAGTCATTGGACTAGAGATGCAGCCTTTGAACTTGACATTTTGCGATCTAGACGTTAAATATGACTGAAACCAATCAAGAACTGTATCCTTGATGCCCAATTGCTCCAGCTTATGTAATAAAATCTGTCTATTAACAGTCTCGAAAGCTCTTTTGAGATCGAGGAACACAGCCAACACGTATTTATCACAGTCAATAGCTTTCAAAAACTGATCACAAATATTTACTACTACGGACTCACATGAATGGTTGGGACGGAAACCAGATTGATTAGGAACTAATATTTGATTGTTATCACAGTGACGTACTAATTGTTCCTTCACAACAGCCTCGATAATTTTTTCGTAATTTGGAACAGTGTTAATGGGACGAAATTCATCACATTTTTTGGTTTTAGGAACTTTTGGAACAGGAACTATGGTAGAAAGTTTCCAGTCTTCGGGGAAAACACCATTACATAAAGACAAATTAATAACATCCAAAAGACGATCACCTATCACAGCAAAAGCATCAATGAGAATAGTTTTCGAGATTCCATCTTCTCCTGCCCCAACATCTTTCATATTTGCGAGTATAGTTTTTATTTCGGACATCTCGACTCGTTGGAATTTGGAAAATGTTTCACTTATCATGTTTGCGCCAATGTTGATATTTTTCACTGAAGGTTGTGGAATGCTGTTCACAATATCAGATATGTTTTTGATGAAATAGCTGTTAAATTCAGTGGCAATCCGTGCTTCATCCGTGAGTGTGCCAATCGGGAAAATAATTTCCTCGGGTATGTGTCGACTCCTTCCCGGAAGAAGGGACTTCAAGTGCTTCCACAGCTCCTTAGGATTACTTTTGTTCTGATCAATTACTCCAAGGTAATATTTTTCCTTTTCAGTGCGAATTTTTCCAATAACCGCGTTCCTCTTACTTTTAAATGATTGCCATGATTCTTCAGTTTTATAGTGAACTGCCCGTTTATACAAAATATCCCTTTCTTCCATCAACTGTCTGATTTCATGAGTGATCCATTTTTTATCCTGATATTTTGGTTTAATGTTGATTTCAACTTTCGGACACATGTCATTGATACTGTTCGAGATATCTTGAATCAGTGTGGTTGCTTGATAGTCGACATTTGATACATTATTGTTCCATGGTTTACTGACCAAACATTGTTGAAATATGGTTGCATCATAATTCCTCATTGTTCTTTTGTATAATTTTATATTGAAGTTTTCAAAACTTTTTTCTAAAAACACGGATACGATGCAATGATCACTTATCTTTGGAGACAAATGAACTTGATGACGAAGATGTTTATCATTGGTCACTATATAATCGATCAATGTCGCACTGGTACTGGTAATCCGTGTTGGCGTGTCCACAATTTGTGTAAACCCATTGGAATAAACACTATTCAATAATTTAGTGCCATAAAAAGTGTCCCTCTTGAGATCATAATTGAAATCTCCCACTATAATATTTGATCCATCAAATTCACTCACACTGTCCAAATATTGATCAAAAAAGTCGATGAATCTAGCATCTTCCAATTTAGGTGGGTGGTATAGAACAGTACATAGATATTTAACATTAGATGATTGAAATTCTACAGCAAGTATCCACACATAGTTTTCGACACATTGGACAGTACGCACCTTATATCTAGAATCACATCGAACTAAAGCTAGTACACCTCCAGTTCTTTTGTTATGTGACAAACACTGTTCCAGTCTATATCCCTCAATATCCAACTCGGAGCCCTCGATCTCATCGGTAATATGAGTTTCGGATAACAATACAATCTTTGGTTTCCAGTGGTTCAATAACAGAATAATTTGATCTTTGTTGTTAATGTAACCTTGACAGTTAAAATAAACAACACAACAACTCAGATCAATCTCGCAATCTAATTGCTACTTTATGAATTTCTGTTTTTGAGTATGCTCTATTCTTTTATATGTATCACATTTATTTACATCCCAGACTACATGATCCACCCTTAAACTCAATTTGTACTTATCATTGGCTAAAATACAGTTTGTACATTTACTCACATTATTGGTACATACACTAACATCATGTTCTCCACAACATTTAGCACAGACTTTCTTCTCCTTGCAGTCCTTCATCATGTGACCATAGCGACAACACTTGAAACATCGAATGATTCCAAAATCACTATATACTGGGCAACGGCTCCATCCTATATTCAACCTCTGCTTATCCATAATCAGATTATAAATGGATGAATCGATTTCCAAAACAAGATTGAATCGGTTGTTGATAACTTTGGTTTTACGAATCAACAACATTTTTGAATCTTGTTCCATAATCAAATTATTTTGTTTCACCAGTTTGGCCAGGATTTCATTATCACTAGTTTGATATTCGCAATCATCAATTCCCACTACTTTGATACGATGACTGAGCAGTTTTGGTTTTGAAACTACATAGTTGTCTCCAATCCTATCTTGAATTTGAGATTGAATGTTGGACAACTCTTTTTCATCTCCACAATTGAGAATAAGGCCGCCACTTTTTGTTTGTCGCCCTATTGTTAAGCCTGCCCCAATATCAGTCGGATTCACAATTTTCTTGAGGTCCTCCTTCACTTGCTTCATATCCTGTTGGACATTTTTTGGTTTCACCAGTAAAACTTTAGTATTTTTAGTGGCCGCCGCATAGCTTGTTGAGACCGTCTTTGTTGTTGTAGCCTGAAATAAAGGTGCTACATTGGAGGTGTTATTTAATCTCTTGATTTCCATTTTGAGGTTATGGTTCTCTTCCAACAACAAATCAACTTTGCCGTTCAGCTCGTTCATTTTCACAACCAAGGACTGTATTGTAGAGTACATTTCTTCAATAAAACCCTTCTCCAGGCCTCCATCATCTACACGACTCTTTTTTCTAGATCTTTCGGAAGTTTTTGGTGCATTGTTTACTACATCCATCCTAACCTCAGATTTCGATTCACATGCAGAACACTTCCAGGTGGCTTTTTTTATGTGGAAACCCCTCATATCCATACTTTCACATTTTCCATGATAGAAATGGTTGCACACATTACATTGAATAACATTTTTTAAATCATCGAACACTACTTTGCACTTAAAACACAAATCTTCGGGAACATCGACTAGAGTACCTCCACTCGCCGCCATGTTGGGTTAGAATTAATAATTAATAATGAACTTGAGAATTTGGAAACTTCCATGAGTCTTTTGATCTAATCAATTTTGGAAATGTTTTCGAATTTGAATTTTACCAGTAAAGAAGTTCAATGGTTTTTATTTCGAAAGCGATGGTTTCATCAAGAAATGTCATTTCGCATAAAAGTCTTGCCTTTTTGTTATACGGGGTGTCCCAGAAGTCGTTGATCAAACTTGATGAGTGGAAAGAGGAGGTCATTTTGAATAAAATGATACATGTATTTAGACCAAGTATTGTTTGTTCTCATATCTTGACTATCTCTAGAATCTTCGAATTTCACAAGCTTTTATGAACGCTCTTGTGTCAGCATTTATCAAAAAATTAACAAGATTTTTTGAACACAGGAACATACCATTTTTTCTATGTATTATGAGATTACAGAGTTTAAAAAATATATCACTATTGAATAGACCATCTCGAAATTAAACTTATTAAAAAAAACCGCAGAAAATTTTTAATGTGAATTCGATTTTAATAAAAAATACATAAACCAAAACACATTTTTAACCATCAACAATGGGGAACTTGCATGAGAATTTGAATCTATTTTTTCTATTGCAAACTAGAAAACCCAAAAAAAACGATACGTTCAAATATGATTTTTCCAAAAGTTATTCACACATGACTGAGGTGTGACGTCACAACTCAGTCAATTTTCGACTAGCAAGAAAAAGAAAAAATATGTGTCTCCTTATTTTTCATGGAATTTTGTATCCAGCAATGAAAAAAATGATGAAGGTTCTCTATTGGATCACCACAAATGTGTTTTTTTTTATCATAAATAACCTTCCCCTACTCAACTACTACTTTTTATTTAAAATGGTTTTTGCAAAATTCCAATTTTGATTTTTATTCATACAATAGTTGTCGAACTAAGTTCAGTGACCACCCTCCTGATCATATTTTGTGAAAAACCAAAAAAAAAAATTGATTTTTTATTTTCCAAGTTCCTATCTCATCCATTTGTCTCGGTCTACTTGAATCTTTTTGTCCGTAATAGTTATTTTCAAAAAAATGGTTGGTCTAATAGGAATCGGTAGGTACCGAAAAAGGCAACGTCTGATCGATGAATCGATCGATTTGAAATAAGTTGCCATGACGTTGATAGATGTGTCATTTTTTAGTTGAAAATGATTCTATTTGTTATCGAGCTGAAGATTCTGTGTCGCAATTGAACCAAAAAAGTTCTGTGTTCGTGTAGCTTCTTAATTTTTAACTGCTTACATCATAGCGTCAAATAATAAGAAGATTCGCTACTTTCATGTCGATACATCCATCAAGGCAAATATAAAGACTGATTGAATTTACTCAATTCTATTTCTATATGACATGTAGAAAAAGTGACTAAAATTATTCTTGGACAAAGGGAACACATTATCAACAAAATATCAATAATCACAACTACTCAATCACATCCAGCACTTTACACCCCGATAAGCAACAAGAATAATAATTGTTAAACATTTGAATAATTCACGCACATTTTTAACCCGCACATGTTTACCCAACAAATCACCATAAACAAATTAGTAGCGCCACTGTCCCAGATATTTTTCGCTAGCCGACTAATCCGTGGGCTGTTGTCGGGGTGCTGAAAGAATATGTTATTCGGGTTGCTAGGGTTACGCTTGGCAAAGTCAGAATGAAGAAAATAGATCCGAAGCTGTGCTGAGTGTCTCAACACGTCGAAAGATAGTTTTTGGAATTTAATGCAAATCGGCAAGACGAACATAATGGATATTTGGTAAAACTTATCTATTTTAGAAGTTGAGCTATTGTTTCAACATCAAAATAAATAAAATGATCTCTGCCGAAGCTATGGTAACCATGCTAAATAGGCGTTTGAAAACTTCCGCAAGAAGGACAGATTCACTTTCGAGTGGATAAGGTTTGTTTCTTGGTTCACACACTGATAATGATTGGGGCCACGTGATGGTTGCGCTCGGGTTCCGTCATGAAAACTGTACAATTTTTTTATTTTCATTATTATGATCAATATAATTCACACTATTTGCCAATCAATTAATTGAGCACATCAAAATATTTATTAATCTCCTCGAAGGCATGGAAGCTACGATCACATAATGTTGATGAACTGGAGAATTCATCATATTCTATGAGTGGCTCTGTTACTCACAAGACAACTGGGTCAAATGAAAGTCAGCTAACATCAGCAAATGAGATGCACAGATCAGAGATGATAATCGGATCGCTCATGTTATGGGCAAGCCTTCACCAAAATAACTCAAAATACCAAAAGTCTTTATTCTGGTGATGAAGATGATACTATTCTGCATTATCTCCCACGACCCAGATATTATCTGTCACCTTGATCAAGCCACATATGCGTCCTCATCTAATTCACAGCATTCAAAATTGCAAAAGAAATAAAGCATGTTGTTCGCTATGCCAGTTCCGTCATACAAGGGGATTGTGTTCCGGCCTCGTGCTGAAGTAACTTGATACAAAATACAAACGGTTCGCCACTGTTCGACACAATACGCTAGAATGAAACAATACAGTTTGGATGTGCCTGCTTCGCCGTTGCCTCTATTCCCAGTTCCTGCCATTCTCGTCTCCTCTTTATTAATCTATTTGCTAAAATGTGTTTCGCTGGATTTAGCGTAGCGCGATGTTTGCAAAATAAAATGGAAAAATGCTAAGCGTTTTGTGGTTGAGGCTTTGTGAGAGTTGTTAACGACGTAGATCTGTACTAATACAAATGACTAACAAGATTTGTCCTAGAACTGACCCCTTTGGGAGCTCTCGATCATTGAGCATATCAGAGAAAGAAGAGCTGACACAGACCTTCTGTCTTCGACCTGTGTAATGAGAGGTGAACCAAAAATAGGCAACTCTCCTAAAGCCGTAGTGCTAAAGGTTTTGACGAATTGGCTCAACATCTCCGTTGGATCAGCAGTACCTTCAACCTCTTTGGTAACTTCTCGGCAATTGTTGAGAGGATCAGAAGTTAGATTGAGGACTGACTGATCTTGATGGATCTCATATTGACAAATCTTGTTCACAATGCCCCTGCGCTTCTTTTGACCATTAAATGAATGATTTAAAAGATCCTTCATGTATTTTTGGCAATCTTGACCAGCTCAGGAAAAAGTTGGTTAGGGTAAGTGAATCCCCATCAATCAGCTACGTTTTCGTTTGTTAGTATCATAGGATCAGAACCAAAACCTAGAAGAACTCATGAATGAAGACGTCTTCCAGCTACCGTACCAGTGGGAAAAAGTACTAGTTCCATGCCCAAATATGGTTAGTTGGAAAAATGAACTACATTCATGATACTGGGAACCTTTCTTTATATCTGAAGACGCAACAAGATGTATAATCACAAGTTATACATGAAATACCTTGCTATTTAGATTAAGAGAAAACTATGCACAAAATAGGCCAGGCTGTGTTCAAATAGTAATCAGAACCTCTTGAGTAGATGGCTCATGCCAGAGTTTATCTTATGTCTTTGCGTCGTCCAGTGAAACCAGAACAGTGTCCCAAATCAAGAGTCTTCATTTTTTTCCTAATAAATAATGTGACACCTCTTTTGTCACTAAAGGCATCATCAGAAATTGAATGAATAAGTATGGGATAAGGTGATAACTTCTTTGGAAAAGGGGCGATCTTCTATACTCATTTAGGGTTAATTTAAAGTGAAGTTGAAAATATTTTTAGAACTGGATGGTCGATGAATGACGTTCACGAATGTTTCATCAAATTCTTCAAAATCTTTTAAAAATAGATGATTTAGAAAAGAAGAGTCATGAACATGTGAGTTATGAAAAAAAATCTAAAAATGGCAAAATACTTTGTTGCAGCACCTAGATGAGTGAAATTTGAATCAAGTTTCTCAAACAAATGAACTTATACGTTTTCATGTAGAATTCAGTTCGGATTGAATATCGTTTTGGTAAAGAAAACTTCATGGAAACAAATATCCAAATAGTTTTGGGTTTCAAGGTCGATTCAGCTTTTCATGTGATCGAATAGAGATTTGAATATTCAAAATAGGAAAACGGGGATCGTGAAGGAATATGCCCATAGCGATTTTTTTGCAAAACAGCTTTCAAAGCTATTGTTTTCATTTCAAATTATACACAAAAATCTGCTTCATTTATAACTGTTTGAGGAGTTGAAGTTTCTGATTTCATGACATAAAATCCTCTATTGACTGTGAACAGAACGTAGATAAACATAGCCGACTTCAAAACGATCCGGAAACGATTTGAGTTCCATTCATAAAAACGGAAGATCGGTATGTGACTGACATCGACTTGCAGCTTTGATGAGATTGTGATGTGTGGTAACTTTTTCAATCTGTCAACCAAGTTGTCAAGGAATGGAAGTCATGTTTGGAAATTGTTTGTCATGAAATCTTCAATTATTTCTTTTTCAAGTTGAAGTTAATGAGTTAGTTGATGATGATGACATCCCAACCTTTGATTTTAAGTCCGGCACATTTCAGGTATTTATTTTTTGCCACTAGAAATGTTCGCTATGCAATATTAGAATCTCACTTGAGATATGATTGGGGTTCATCCGGATTCAAGCCATACGGTTTCTCTGCGAACCACACCCACAAGACTTATGCAGACTCTTCTTCACTCAGAAAAGCATTTTGACACTGCCGTCACGGATATTCTTATGCATCAATAGTATAGATACTCCACACATCAGATTTTCAGCGTTAATACATGATACATAAAGATCCATCCATCTATTATCACCTCTACCCTCATCAAATCGTCCATATGTCGCACCAGAGAGAGAATATTTTTTCAACGAGCGTGCGCAAAGTAACTTTTTCCCGCACTAGTGCGCAAAGTGATTTCCTGCCACACTCAAATGTCAACTAATATACCTACTAGTTTGTTTTAAAAATTGTTTCCATCCCAACCCAATTGTGAATAATGCACAAATGTTCTGATCACTGTTCACTCTCCAGTCAAAATAAAAGACATGATTCTGTTTTGCCGTGAAAAAAACTATTCGTGAATTCGTGTTTCTGCAACCAATGCAGAAAAAAAACATGACTCAATGCAGACTGAGTCCGGATAACTCTGATAAATTGATTGCAATAACTGTACTGTGCGCATTGTTTTCTTAACTTGCTTTTGTGGGTAACCAGGATGGAGGACCACAGATTGGCAAAACTTGCCAGAAATGGAAAACGGGCACACGGCAGGCCACCAGGACGACCTTCCAAGAGGTGGAATGACAGCTGGTCGTCAAAATCTCAGGAGGTACAAATGAATGGGCAAAACAAACCTCGATGCTCCCGAAAGGAAGAAGAAAAAGGATAAAACTTATTACTTGAAGTCTTTCGTTAATAATTTGTGAATGCTTGTAGAAAAAATAGTGTTCCTAAAACATGCGCAAAGTGCCTTTCCCGCCCTTGAAGCATATCCTGACTCCACTTTCATTGTTCGTCTAATTGCTTTTGCGTGCGGGAAAGCATGACTTCGCGCACTTGTTAGGAAAATAACTATCATTATTTGCCTTTGGTTTTGAGAAGAGAGAAACGACTTTGGGTTTTTGAAAAAAAGATTGAACAGGATCTTACTGGAAAACTGTTTTTATTCTTGAGATGAACTCTTCTCAACGAACTTCAATTAACCTCTATATTATGTGTTTCTTTCTTTTTTTTTGAGTCAGTGAACTTTGTACCTTGCTGTTTATATTTTATTATACGGTTTGTGAATTGGTGATAGTCTAGAAACTATAAATCTTAACTTGAACTTCAATTTGAATTTAAGTATTTCCGCTTTAGAATAAAAAGATGATCGATGAGAGATAATGGAATAGGTCTGTCCACAAAATTTAGTTTTTATTGAAAATTGTAGAAATAGGTGTAACATGAACCCCTATAAAGTTTTTTTTTTCTGTCAACATGACATTAAAACTGAATTTTACTGACGCCAAGGAGACGAGAAAGTGGGACTTTCTAAGGCTAGGATGGAGAAAAATACATATTTAAATAGAAAAACTTGATTAATTAATCCCTCATCCTGGATTTCTCACACATATAAGCACCCAGCTTCTATGTCATGCGAAAAAAACAGAATAATCGAGTCTTGTTTCGTGCACTTTGGAAAAACAATATGGCGGCGTAGATGGTGCTTTTTGGTTAATCAGTTGAAACATCTCCAACTCCAGTCCTCCAGAAAATGCTTCAATCACATCCCAAAATCCATACATATTTGTCGGTTGTATTGTTTTATTGTTTAGAATTGATATATTTCCCAAACAAATCATAAAACTTTTGTTAGGTTCGGCTATGTTCTATGTAAACTTTTACGTCATGAGGTAATGAACATCATACCTGTTGCGATAATATATATGTTATTCTTTCAAATTACAGTTTCATTGAACAATTTTCGTATCCAGTAATCGTAATATACCTTAATTTTCAAAGAAAGCCCCTTCAATCAATGCAAAATTTTGACCATTGTTGACATTAGATGCGACGTTGCAATTGTTACTTCATGGCTTGTATTGCAATTTAGACGGCTCTGCTATTATACAAGTCACAAGACAAATGCAACGTGGCGGCTGAAACCTGAAATTGGAGTATTTCTGGCCCCGGTGGCTCAGTGGTTCGATCTTAGCCTGGCGTGCGCGGAAAGACCTGGGTTCAAATCCCAGCACGGACATGTTTTTTTTTATGAAGTCCTGTACTTTTTTCACTGTTTTTCTGTATCAGCAGAAAAATAATGTGTAGACCACGGCGATAAAGTGATTTTTTCAGGCTTAAGAAGTGTCCGGCCTCGCTGAAGCTCGCCCGTACAGTTCTTCTTTCAGCCTGGAAAAGTGTCACTTCACCGCCTAGGACCACAATGTACTATAAAAAAATAGTCAAGTATTTTCAGCGTTATTCGCTGAACAAATTTGCTAAAACGCGTGTAGGCTAGAAAAAGAGTGTGACGTCACCTACGCGCTAATTTACCGTAGCCAAAGATCAAGATAAATAAAATATGACTGATGTTATACATGGTTCGGCATTATAAATAGTATAATGGTGGCAAGAAAGTGGAGTTTTGTGCCCGAGTGCGCAGACCGACAAGTATAGAACGCTGACGCAAATTCTTGTGAGTAACCAATGTAGACAGCAAGAAGGAAATTATGGTTTGCGGCAGTGAGACGGAATTTTGAAAACGTTTGGAAGCCGAAAGAAAACACTTTGTAACGACTACGTATCATCAAGAACTACGTCACGTCTACCTGCCGCAAATTATGTGAATCTCCTTTCTGGAAACCGTCCTCCATATTTGCGAAGAAGAGATAAACTTTCCAGATGATTAATGGCAATGCTCTAAACTGTCGAACCCAAAACACATGCAAACTTTTATATTGTTTTGACTTCTAACGTCACAATAATTGAATATAAGTACGTTCCGTCTTTCTAGCAGGTATCTGTCGTCACAGTGCGTTTTGTTTGCTAAACCAAAGAACTCATTTTTAACGGATTGAATTTTTTCAAGCACACTTCGAATATAGCTATTATCATATCGAAATCTTTGTTTTACAATACTCTTAATGTATTTTATTTTTTTGTGGACAGATCTATTGAGGACTTCACAACAATATCTGATCAACCTTGAAGCAACATGTCCTAACCGTATCATAGATGATGGACATCATAGGCTGTACTAATCAGAACTAAATGACGAACAGGTATTGAGATAAAACAACCCCAGTTATCACATATTTTCCCACAATTCACAAGATAACCATAACATAATTGACTTCAACATATCCAGTGAATTCACTTGCACATCGTTTATATCCAAAGCCCAGTGCGCTTTATTCAACCATCCCAATTGAATCGCAATCCTACAAGACAAACAGCCATTCAAAAGCAATAAAAATATCAATTTATGGTGTGAAGATGTCACAGCAAACGATTAAAAGTGCCCCTGCAATTTGAGATTCGTCACATGTAGGTCGGTATTTTTAAAATAAAGCATCAAATTCGATGCGCTGATCCTCCCCAATCGTTTTGGCTCGAGCATGTAAATGCTTCAAAGAGCCGTGACTGATTTTTACTATGGGAGAGAATCGTCTTCTTATTGTAGATTGGTATGGAAATGTAGGTTGCGGTGTGCTGCTTAATTTGTGACTTATGTGATGTTCAGGGAAGTTTTGTTATTTGAGGGAAATATGGGGTAGCTTATGTGACGTGCAGTCAATATCACAAGAATTAGTTATTTTCAACGTGCTCAACTACATTTCATAATATTATTGTTTGATGCTCGTTCGACTTCACTATTCATTTTTTCTAAGTTTGAAAGTTAGAATAAATAGATAAAGCGAATCGTTTGAGAGATGACATCACGAATATGCTTAACATTCATAACTGGACGAAAGATGACCCGCACGCTCTCATCCAAGGACATCACCAGCACAAAAATATCACCAGACAATTCAGCTATGCGTCGGGACACGGGACTCAAAAAACGGGACACTTGAAATAAACTACTGGCAACCCCGCCCCTGGTTAGCAAAATACCACATTTTCTCGATTTGGTCCAGGGCACTGATCAAAAACCATAACGAGTCGGACCTTCTGGTGAATTTACTTGGAAATTTGAATGTGTCAAAAAAATAGGAGTCCTTTGAACTTTGCCAAAAGTCTGACAATAGTTAGTTCAGCAACGAGCACGTGCACAAAAATTCGAGCACCCCGAGCCGGCCATAAACTCACCTTGACGCGAAGTAACTGCTTCATCAAAATATTCCAGATATTCTACTGACAATAACTGAGAAGTGATGGACCTCGCATTTCTATGAAATTTGAGATGGGATATACAGCCTTAAAGCATCGAATATTAACCAAAGACTATAAGTGTGAGTGGAAGTTGTTCATGATCAATAGTCATCAATCGCCTGGTTCAGTGATTCATTCAACAGTTGGGTACTTCCTCTGTAAATAGTACCAACTAAACATTGCTTATTGCAAGCAAAGTGGCAACAAGTTGAGGTCAAGTTCATCAATTGAATCCCAAGTGCACTGGGGTCGCGCAGCTGAACTGTTGTTTGTTTCCTGAATGGGAAATGGATATAATCACGTTTTGGTTGCAATAACGTAAACAACCCCAAGTTCCCTGTTTTCTATTCAAATCAAAAAATAATTACATACTGCAGGCAAGGCGGAAACAAGATGATTTCAAGTTTATTAATTGAATTTCGAGTTCACCGATTTTGCTCACCCCAGCTGATGTCTATTTTCTGAATGAGACTTTGATATCGGCGCGTTTTGCCTGCAATAACGTGAGCAATCGCTGGTTCCTTGTTTGATCTTTAACACTGCAGTATTATTGTTCTCCTCATAATAATTGCTGATTTTGCAATGGTATTGTTTTACTGACTTGTCTTCATTATATAACTTGAAGTGTGTCAATGTTTATCGTTGTTAATTCAAATTTGACGAAATATTGGAAATAGCTATTTACCTAACAAGTGTGGAAAATAAATTTTTTGCAGAATGCAGAAAAAAAAAATCCGTGTTAGTGTTAGGTACAATAGTTTTTCAACAGACGTGCGAATAAAATAAGAATATAATTCGTAATTTAAAAGTTTCTGATGCAACTAATGACAAATAAATAATAATGAATGTCGAAATGTGTAACTAAGCGACCATAGTTACCTGGAAACCTGGTTGCTGTTTGCTTATGATATTGTCAATTTTGACATATCCGTGCGGAAAATCTGATTTTCCACACGGATATCGGTGCGGAAAATTGAATTTTTCGCACGGCTGTAGGAAAAACTTATTTTTCTACGAGCGTGCGCAAAGTAGCCACTTCGCACACTCATTTGCGTGTGCAAAGTAACCTTTTCCCGCACTAGTGCGGGAAAAATTTTTCCCGCACTCAAATGTCAAATGTCAAATAACTACCTACCAATTTGTTGTTTTAAACTTTGTTTCCATACCAACCAAACTGTAGATAATGCACTTTGTAATGCACAACATAATGTTCTTGTTACTTTTCCCTTTTCAGTCAAAATCAAAATGAAACACACAATTCTTTTTTTGCGTTAAAAACGCATTCGCCAGTAACGTAAACAAACATTGATAATGACGACTTTCAATCGGCATTTGTGAGTTGTTCTTGCTTGATTTTGGTGCAAACTACTGTGTTTATCGGAAATCTTCGAAAGATTTGAGCTGAATACTGGCATCAAAAAAACCTGATCATGTATACAAACAAACGGACAAACAAATTTATAAAAGTATAAACGATTAAACGAAGACTGAAGACTGACTGATCTTAATGACACAGCTGTCTAGAGTGTGTTGTCAAATCAAAACAGTGTTGCCAATAGCAGGGAATAAGGCGACAAAAGAGGAAATTTTATGAACAGTGATCGGACATGCCCTTGCATTTCAAATATAAAATAAATCAATTATGATTTTGATTATACCCATATTATCCAATTTCCAGCTGCCGCCACAAACTGTTCTTTCAATATAAATATTGTTAAGCATAAATAATCATTATTCTCAAGTTTTATGTTTTTAAGTGCGTTCAAATAATATATTATCTAAAGTTTTTCGTGTCTAATCTGTGGACGCTCGTAGAAAAAATATTGTTCCTAACAAGTTCGCAAAGTGTCTTTCCCGCCCTTAAAGCATATCCGAACTCCGCTTCGCGTCGTTCGTCTAACTGCTTTTGCGTGCGGGAAAGCATCACTTTGCGAACTTGTTAGGAAAATAACTATTTCGGCACGGAAAGTGGTTCAAAAAATTCATTTTTCCGCACGGCTGTAGAAGAAATATATTTGTACTAGTATTGTTTCATTGTTTTACGAAATATTCACTATCATGATGTTTTGTATTGTTCTCACTTTACCATTTTGCATTCACTTTGTCCATAAAATTTAATTTGAATTTTTCTGTGGCAATAAAACATATTTGATCTGATTTGATGAGACCAAAAGGTTCACTCGTCGTCAAAAGCGGCTCCGGCTCGCCGCATTCCCAGTGACGCTCTTGTCCCAACGTTATACCAGGTTTCGCCGATCGTGAATTCCGGCTGAGATTCATCGTTGGATTTTCGTACACTCCAAATCGATCGCCTTCTTCCAAATTGTCTCCCTCGTGAAACTGGGCCGGTTTTTAGTCAGATTTTGTTTATGATTTTAGGAATTAAGGCAAATTGCTTTGAGGATACGGTTTCCAAAGATTCCGACATGGAGTGAGCCAACTGTATATTGTATAAACTGTGCTTGAAGTGCTTGATTTTCGAGATACAGGGTGTCAAACTTCAATTTTTCATCCCGTTTCTTGTCAATAATTATTTTTTAACAATTCAACACAGCAACACGAAATAACGTATGGAGAGTTTTTTATGACGAGAAATCCAAATTCATTCACGGTTTTTATATCACTAGTAGGAGGCGCCATCCAAGGCACATCGAGCTTATCTGAATTATCAAAAAATTTAGAGTTTGAGTTAGTTTGGGTTGTCAGGACTAAAAAATAGAACTTTATCATGAACAATTTTCAAAATATGAGGCACGAAAGATAGAAATAGAAGACTTGAAGGCGTCATATCTTAGCCCGAAAAATATCTGCTTACTTTTAATAATTGTCAATGTTTGTCAATTACTTTTTTGCAGTTTTTCAAACAAAATTATGCATTCACAGAAATTCAGCTGTTTTCGTATTATTATTATTTTATAGAGATTATTTGACAAACAAATTTGGAAAAAAGTTAATCGGTCCAGGTCCATAGGTGTGGTCCCCAACCTATGGCCCCCTCGATCACCGGATTTGAAACCAATAGATTTTTTTTTGTGGGGGCATATGAAAACAGTGGAACAGTTTTTGAGACTGGAGGAGTCCTGTTAGCCCGAATACAGGCTACTTTCTAAATAATTAATACTACCGCTTAAGTTTATCAGAAAATAATATTGGGGATGGATAAACGCTGTAGATTATGCCAGCAAGTTTATGACAAAAATTTTGAACAATTAGATTAAAGTTTTTTTGCTTAATAATTTGATATAATTTTCAAATTGTAGACATCATGTAGATAGAAATTACGGCGAAGAAAAATTGTGATTTTTTCGAAACAACGCCAACTATAAAATAACATAATTGTATTAGCATGTCAGCATACCAAAAATCTAAATAAAATAATCTGTTCCTGATTAAAAATACCATCAATTTTATTGTTTCGTGTCCCTCAACCATCTGCCACAATCTATCTGTCCAACATTAATTCCCGAAAAGTGACTTGTTTTTACTAGACTCATCCCATTTGGCCACTAGTAAAATTGGGTAATAGCCACATTCTCTTTGTAAATGACCGTGACTTACACATCTGTTAACAGTGTTCGTAGTGTTGTGTATCCTGGTTACGCATTCTGACCACAAACACCCTCTGGAGATTTGAATTTGATTTTTGTTTATGTTGTCTCCCCCTGTGAGGAGTTGATATTTTATTTAAGGGGTGGAACAGTAGGGGTAGATTCGTGATTATTTTATCAAGTTTGACAATCACATGAGCTACTACGATCTCGCACCCTTGACATTTTTTCTTTCACATACCAAACAAATATCCAGATTTTCCTTAACAACATCCTTTCAGTGACTTATGGCCTGACTCGAATAAGCCCAATTAAAATAATAATAATCCGTAACCCGTTTAGGACTTTTCGGCAGTCGGGCTTTTGAATTTGAGTCACTGTCTACTAGGTGGTCCCCAAATGTCGCACAAGGTTAGATTTTTTCTTAGGTCTCCAATTTGTGGGACAATTAAAAGTGTCACTGGATGTCATGTGTGACGCCTGATCATATTTCATCGAGTGACTGTCTGATGATGGTTTGGATGTATCTAATAGAAGATGAGCAATTCATTATTTTCACGGGTGCAGAAATAGAATTAATCTAGTTTCAAGTAAATGGCCTTTAAAGGGATCCAATTATAACGGAGGACATCGATGAATGTTGATATTTCTTTTTGACCTTCAACTTGATGTCGAGGTTAACTTTCTAGTCTCATCCTATGTGCGTGAAATTGAATAATCATGCTTTGGAGGCTTAGAAAGAAGAGTGCTGAACTGCAAGTTTTCAAAAAATAACTACACTCTCAATAATTCAAACATAAATAAACAGGATTGCAGGGAAAGCTTTGCCTTTCGGAGGATTTACAAAGGTCTTTCAAGCAGAGGTGTTCCAACACCGGCGGCGGATGACACCACCGCCAGGGAACAGGAAAGGAGCTTGAAAAAGAGACCTTCTGGTTCCCAAAAGAGGAAGAAGGTTGACTCGTAAACAAGGTGAGGGAAGTAACTCCATGGGAAATAGCTCAACTCCAAATTTTGGAAGCGAGCAAACTTCCAAAACTAATAAAAGTCCTTGGGTAAACAGGACAGGGATAGGTTTCTGCGAAAGCTGAGCACCCAGAATCAGCAAGAAACCAAATCCTGGAAAGTCCTGTGAATCAGAAGTGTCAAGGAAGGCCAGGGCAATCTTGTTACCTTTTTGATGGATGAGTGGATCTGGGATAAAGTAAGGGGGAAATAACCCTATACTACAACCTGGGCCGTGTAAAGATCAGGAAGATCACCAGAAAGAAGTCCGAGAAAAGTCCAGAGAGAAGACTCGTCGAACAAATCCCAATGGACCAGACAACGACGGAAGAAGGAGCCTGATCCAGAAACCTCTTCGGAAACCACTGTCGTCCATGGAAGTGAGGGTGGTTAAAATTAACCTCTATCACTGCAGGGTAGCAGTTGCATTCTAGTTGGAAGCAACATAAACGCTACGCCGTTGTGGACTCACTGCGATAGGGATACAACAATGATAAAAACCAATCTTACATAAAGGGGAGCCCACAAGACGTAATATAGACATCAGCATACCTTACACATGACCAACAAGGGACGTCATCACCCACCATACTAAGAGCGCTGGTGGAACTCACGGGGATGGCCAACCGAATAATAGGGTGTGATGCTTACACACCACACAGTTTGGGGTAGCACTGACATCAACAAACGCGGTAAGTTGCTATTGAAGCTGACGAAATTGTGCCAGCCATGCTTCAACAGGGTTATGACCTGTTGATAGGAGGCCTGTGCACAATCCTAAGGAAAGGGCAATCTCAATCATTATCCACAATTCACAGGCAATCCAACCACTAGAGGCTTTAAAAATCAATTCAAAGACAGTACTGGACTGTCTGAGAAATGTAACGGCTTTAGCCGAAGCACAAAACAAGATTATCCTATCCTGGTAAGAGAAGAAAAAAGTGAGTCGTCGTGAGGAATCAGTGGAGGATCATACAGGAGAAATCTTCTTAACTGGACTGCATCATAACACCGAAATCACAGGGAAAGCCTTCCAGGCATGAATCATTCAAGGGCTTTTCGTGATGCTCCATCTGCAGAAAACCAGATAGCATTAAAAATTTACACCGGGACCCAACTAGGGAAAGCAACTGAACTCTTACAGGATATGCTTCCTTCAAAAAAACACCCTAGCGTGATGGGGATGGCAGATGACTCATTATGCAGAGGGTGTGAGGAAGAGGATGAAACACCACTTCACATAATATGTTACTGTGAAGCGTTCAACGCCACAAGAGAAACACTCCTGGCAAAGTGTGAACTCCGATCAGAGCAAATTAAATCACTTCCACTGGTACTGCTTCAAAAGCTTTTTAGAAGCAATGGAGCTGGAACTGTGGAGGTAAAAAAAATAGGGACACAATAGAATTGCATAAGCAAACCGCAGTGCAAGCTTTGGAACAACAATAAGGGAGATTTCAGTTGGTATACATTGGTAAAATGAGAGTCCCACACTACCCAGAATCCCATAAGAAACTGGGTGTTCGTAATTGGATTTCTTCGCCGAAAAACAAAATAAAGGCAGAGGTGTTCGCTATCCTATAGAGGTTGAAACCAGGGAGGAGGTGAAAAGAGCCCAGGCGAAGTCATACTGGTGAGTCTAAGTAATGGACTGTTCTTCGAGGCCCTTAACGAGGCAAAAACAGTGGAGAACTGGAGGAACATGACATGTAGGCAAGCCAGAGGGATGATTCCACAACTCAACGAAACTGGGTCGTTGCTGAACAAGAGTAGAACAGCTCAGAGTATCACCGGGTTGGTTGTGAGGAGATGTCCCAGGAGGGGCAACTTTTCCTAAAGAAGACTTGGGGTCCTGAGCTATTCCGCTTCACAATGTAGACGGGATAGTTCGAGGTACGTTAGGGTTAGCAACGTAGGATTGACAAAAAGGTCTACTGGGCCTACTCGCTGGGCTTCCGCTTTTCTCCGCACCCGTACCAACAAAAAATCTTCTGCAGTCATGAATCTTCGTGGGGCTCACCATTCTGACTCATAAACTGGTCAGAATACTCAGCACTCAAAGGCATGACCATCAGTACTCACCAGGAAAATATCATGGATCACTAGAAATCAACAATATTTCGCAGAAGTTGTTTTTTTCTAAATAAGTAATCAGTTTCAGTCTTCCCCTGAATATTGTGGACTTCCAGGAGTCCATGCAGGAGAACTTCAAGATTCATTACATCTGCCCATTATAATTATTATTGATGTTGGGGTTGGACCAGAGCTAAGTCTCTCACTCAGAAGAGGTGCTTGAGATCCAAAGATTAGCTGGTACAGCTTTTCAAAGTGATGAAGCTTCTACAAGAGTAGGGGCTTAATGGTCAGGCGTGTTGAAGCGTTTGGCTACAACATTTCCTGGTGGGTCGAGTCCAGCAGTGGAAAGGGAAATGACTCTGTTCGGATATAGATGCGCCGGAATCTCCAGACTAGATCACCAAACCGATGAGGAGGTGAGGCAAATTATTAATGCAGAAGAAACTGTCATTGCCAGAATTAGGAAATTGGTCACCTTCTTCAATGGCCTGAGAAAAGAGGATACGAGTGTTCCAGTGGGTTCCACCAGGAAGAAAGAGGAATATCAGGGAAGTCCTGGATTGGCACAATCAGAAAGTCAATGACTACGTACAATATCCAAGAATATGATGCTTTTTATAGAGATGTGTGGAGGCGGACAGTAGACTAGTTTTCTCTTTCCGTTGCGAGCATATCGAGATTTGAATTTGAGTAAAAATTTCCATGTTGCAAAGCAACTTTCCAGAATCCAGCACTTTATCTTCAGGGCCATTTTCATATTTCCTGTCGTTAAAATACTACCATCTATTGTACAATGATCGATGACTTTGGACTAGTTTTAGATTTTGTCCGTGGTATCAAGTATATCGTGCTCCCCTATTATGGTCACATAAAACCATGCACCCCAAATCACAAAATCGAAAAATGTTTCCATAACTAGTGGCCGATAAGACTTTAATTGATGGTGTCAACCCCTAAATATAGTGTCGATCCAAAAGGGCGAGGGAGCGATCCCTGGCGATTGCCTTATCTAAGCGACCAGAAGCGCAGATTAAGTCGCTCCCCTCTCGGTCCCCCTTCAGCTCGAAATTGGGGGGACGAAATGCCCGAGGGACACTTGCGAGAGATCGAAAATGTTTATGTAGTGTCCTCGTCCTCCCGTCACTGACTTCCAACTTTCCAAGCTGCGGAATTTACGATCATCTTGATAGCAAAATAAGTGAGTCCGAAGGAAATACGATCATAATTTATGTTAGCGTATAAATAGTCTCGATGGCAGGACGATCTAAAAGTAATAGCTGATAAAAAATATGCTTGTTTGATACAAATGATATAATTCCAAATATGTGATTGTGCCAATCCTATTTAGCACAAATCTTGTCTCAATTTGGAAGCAATACAGATACAAATCACTACAAAATTGAATTAGAAAGCAATTAGTTGGCCAGATCAATATCTGTCTTATCTCAATCGAACAAGCTGTTAACCTATGCCCCAACAATGTTATCGTATGATATGAATATTATTGTTTGTTGGGAAATTGACTAATTATTATTGCTAAACTGATTTTTGATAAGGGACATTCAAATTTGATTTTTTTGTATTATAACGAGGAATAAATGGGGTATCCCATAACTTATCCTCCATAGACCAGCTGGTGATAATATAAATGAAAATAAGAAGATTTTTTCAATAAATGTGGTGGCAAATGCTTGTTGCTAAATAGAAACAGGGTGTTGAAAGTCAAATTTTATTTTCGAAAAATGTCAATAAATTTTAAACGGATAAAGATAACAGATTCAGAATTGGTATACTGACGTATTGGTTTGCACCTTATTTGTACAGGGCACTTTCTACGTACTTGATGATGAATCAATGTTTTTATAATTTTTAATCTGTAAAGGTAAGACTATTTTGGATTTATACTTGGACAAAGTAAATTTTTCTACGTAACAAACGTGCTTTTGATGAATATCGATATCTCTAGTCATTTGCGAGATCGACTTTGAAAGTAGAAATACCGGAAAAAAATGCGGTTATTGAAACGGGAACCCACTATCTAGAAAAAAAATTATATTCAATTTGATAGATGTTGTCCGCCATTTACCTCAATACATCTTCCGTTTAAACATAATTGAAATTTTTCGAAAATAAAGTCTCACTTCCAACACAATGTATCTTTTTGGCGATGAGCATTTGCAAATCTTCGTATTTTCATTCATATCATCACATGCTGCTCTGTGGCGGATAAGTTGAGAGACACCCTGTATACAGGATGTGTAATAAGAGTGTAAAATCAGAATAGACGAGGGAAGTTGAACTAACACCATAAGTTCATATCAATTTTTATTCTGACCACTAGCCACTAACGTATCGGGGTCCTAAGGGAGACTCTGTCAGTTTTCAACCATCTCATGTGATATTTATTTGTGATTATATTTCTTAGTAAAAAATAAATAATAAAAAGAATAAAAAGAATCATTTTGCAGTCCTTAATTTTAAACCTAAAAATAGAATATTTTATAATTTATAAACCGCTGCCTGGTGCCACCAAATTTCTTACTTGAGAGTACTACAGTGAAATAATTTAAAATGAACCACTGGTTTGACCATTTCACTGGAGTCTATTTCAAACCGTGTTGGATGTGGATGAATAGCCAGAGTTTTGCACCAGCCAAGGCTTGGACTGCGCAGTCCAGTCCAAACCTTGAGGAAAAACTAAACGTCCGGACAGTTTTCGCTAGGGTGTACCTATTCCGATAACTATGTACTCAAGTTTCATAGTGTGCAACAAGTAGGTCTGATAGTATATAATGTAATGTGAACCATAAAATAGCACTTTGTAGATAGAGATATAGTGAAGTGGGATTTGTTTGATATGACATTTATGTTTATTTTCTACGTATTGATTGTTGTTTTTCCATTTAAACATTCTAAAATGAGTCCAGATATTGTTTGCAATTTGATGGAGTGCTCGTTCAGTAGATGGCAGATCAAGATAAAAAATACTTTTTAAATTTTTCCAGGGAGCCAGAGACGCATGGAAAAGTGATTAAGATATACTGTATTATATTCACTTTTTATGCAGAGACGGATAAGTCATCCAAATTTATACAGATGACCAGCATCGGGAAAAAGGTTGTCCCTATATTGGTCTCGATAAAATGAGTAGCTGCTTTTTTGAAAAAAAAAAACATCTAAAAATAATATTTTTACAATTAGAATAGTCAAAGTGAGACCCGGGAAACGTTTGCTGATCGGTTACAAATTGACAGAAATTGATGTAATGGATGCTATTTCATCATCACAAGATATGCCCACGCGCAGGTTTTGCTGACGTCATTGTGAGCCCGAACCTCAAAATTCATAGGTTACCACGATATTCATCTATTAACTCTATATGGGAACTGTCCCATTTGAATAACGAGCGACAGTAGAAATTGACATGAGATGGCTTTTTAAATTTTGCATTATAACATCCCCATGAGTCTCATCTTGAGGGGCCAAGCCGTCTACTGCGCCTGCCCAGACCGTGTAGTTCTTATTGGTTGATTGTCGTCGTGACATGTTGAACGATCCAAACATGGAGTCCATTGTATTTGTTTGCAATAGCGTTTTGGAGCTTCAATTGATTGTTGGCCGTTTGAATTTTTAATTTTGACGTAGTTTTTAATAATTTTGATTTGTGTTTGTGTTTGTGCTTCAATTATGATGACTTTTCGTTATTTGGCGGTGGTATTTTGATAAGTTTAATTTCTATTCTATCAATTAACTTTTTCCGTGATAATGTGATAATTATGGATACCACGATGATTGTTTTTTGTATGCTGGAGAAAGAGAAGAGGGAATATCACTTCACAGGTATTATTATTTTATTTGATAGCATATTTTTTCATCAATAAACTGCCAAGCAATTCGTTATCAGGAAAACAATACGCATGTGTGAAAAAATTCAAATTTATGATTATTTAAATGGTATACTACTTACCTGTATATTATTAGATTTTTGAAAAGTGATTTTTTCCCGACCATAACCGGTTTAATATCTCTATTATGAAAAACTGTGAGCAATTCGACAAAAACCGTCTCATTGTTATGTTCTTGATTACTATGGTTGCAAAGATACAACAAAAATGTAGGCGGCAATTTATACGTTGTCTCACTAAAATTTGATTTGAAAATCATGAATAACTCACTCTCATAAAAAAAAATCAAAATTTGTTTAAAAAGATATATTATGACCTCTATAGGAAATGGTTTTTGATGATGATGAGAAAATAGACATATTTGATTCGTGTAGTGACATAAATAGGTAATCCTTTTTTAATACCCTCCAAAATCCCCCAATCATTGTTTATTAGCCACAATCAAACGGATCCTCCCCAAACACCAACCAGAAATCTCTTATTAAATAAAGTTTAATAACCCAGATAAAATCCCGTCGATTCTCCCGAGAACAGATTGTGGAGGGTGGCCAATCCAACCCCCGCTGATTGAGGGCAAAAAGTCTCAGCGGGACGTCCGATATTGTCGCCAGTTGTGGCAATTGTCTCAATATTGAGTTATATTTGTTTCGTGGCTTTCTGACAATGTTTAAAAGTATATTGTCAAACGGAGGGGGCTTGAAAAGGTGCTTGACAGAGATGAATTTGATGATTTCTCGGTAATTATCGAAAATGTTTGATGAATTTTCGAATGGATCAGGATGTTATATTGTACATGGTCATTCATTTTCAGCGACAAAGTGCCAGTTCTCGTAACCTAATCATCATAAAGACCCAGGAATAATAATTGAATATAAATGTATATTGTATTTCAAGTTTCTAGGTTCGCCGCAAGAGTGCGTTACGTCACTGAAAATAAAAAATGGACATATTTTCCCCATTTAACTACCAAGAAAGAATATGGAAACAGATTTAGGACGATATGCTCTTTCTGTCACCTACATGTCCTGGGGATCGAATTCGTATTAGCCGACCACACAAGATCAATTGTCAAAGTCAAACCTTTTTTTTGAGGATCTTTCGAGATTTTTAAATGCAAACTTCCTAAATACATGCATCTATCGTGTTATTTGGAAAATTTCCTACCACTTCCATACAGATCATTTTCCTATATTTTTTGAAAATGTTATGTTAGGAACACTGTTTCAAAAATGTTCCTCATAACATAAAAAAGCCCCTGTTAATTTGAATGTGTCAAAAAGGTAGGAGTGCCTTACCAACGACGGTGGGCATTTTGAGCATTGTTCATTCATCAGAATCTAACATAATATATCCACTTTTTTGAAGTTTTTGTTTTTTAGAACATTGCTCCTTTGCTAAGATTTTTGGATTATCCCAATTTATTTTATGATTATTATCGAATGCATGTTGACAAATTCCTGATCCATGAAATTCCTTTTTTTTTGCATGTATGATTTATGTTCTTCAATTCTCTATTTTAAAGGTAGTGAGGTCTCTCCAATATAGACCTTCAGAAGGAGTTTTATGAATAATTACATTTTTAGTGGACTCATTAATATTATTAGGTCTAGTATTTGTTAAATTAGAGCGAAGTGTGGTATTAGTTTGGAAAATGGTCCGTGTATTATATGTTTGACCTAGTTTTCCCATTTTATGAGAAATTCCAGGTGAGTATAGAATAATCAAATTAGTTATAGGTATATTCTGTTCTCGTTGTCTAGTTTGCTTAAAAATGTTAAAACACTTTTCAATAAAATTGATGGGATAATTATTTTTTGACAATGGAATCTTTTCCTGATTCAAAATTATCATTATTTCTGGTCTATCATATAGACTTTTTACCATACCCTTTTAAAAATTCAATAGATGATTGGAATTGAAATCAAGATACCTATTTGTGTGGGTTAGTTTTCTGTAAATTTTGGTTTCAAAATTTTGAAAATCTCTTTTCTTTAAAACTACTTACTTACATTGAAAAAAATGTAAATAACTTGCAAACTATTAATTTTAAATGAAGAATAATGTTATCAAGATTTTTTTTTTAATATCAAGATCAGTTTATCAAATAAAATCATATGGCAATCTTTAACCATTTTGGAAATATTTGCTTAAAAAAAAAAAAAAAATTAGTGGGGTACTTTGACGCTTTGTATATCTTGCTATTGAATAAAATAAATTGAAAAATGAAATTTTGGAGGTACCTATAAATAATGCAGGTTATGTGAATGATCATTATCATACAGGGTCGAGTATACAGGATCTCCACAAATTATTTAAAAAAAAATAGTTTTTTTGAAAAAAACTCGGGGTTTTCAAACGGAGCAATCCAGATATTAATTCTAGACAAAATCTTTATTCGATAGACATGATATTGTGCTCTACATTAAAAAAAACAAAAGACTTGGTTTTTTCAAAAAAACTATGTTTTTTTCTGAATTGAATGCCCCTTTCTCCATTTTAGATATTGATTTTCGTCAAAATTCTCCTTCGATTGATGCTACACTGTCCTATAGCTAAAGCTGATATGTTATCACCATTTTTTTCAATAAAGTAATTTTGAAATGTGAATAACTTGAAAACTATCAACTTCAGGTATAATAATAATTTATTTCCAAGATTAAATAAAAAGCAGTGTATACCATAAAATATAAAAACTGGGTTGGACATTAAAAAGAAATTTGAGTCTCAAGCATTCCTAAGACTAGAAGAAGACTATTGTGTGTTCATTGTTACAATAGTCGAGAAAAATCAAATTTGTTTGGTTTTTCTTGGACCATAGTTAAAAATCTCATAGCAAGGGCGAATTCCAGCAAGTATGACCCTATTCAGGCGCTTTCTAGCGGCGAAACGGTAAGTCTCCTAAAAAAAGTTAGGTATAAGGAATAACGGAAATTTTATCTCCGATTCTACATTCTTCTTGTTGTTCTTCTGGTGAATTTTGTGTTGTTGCTTCTATAGATGAATTAATATCTAATTTATTTATAATTTTTGGTGTAACAGCAAAATTCAAACCTTTTGATAAAACATTCTTTTCATCATTCGAAAGAATTTTATCAGATACATTTATAACAGTTTTCTCTATCATCTCATCGTTTGTAGTCTGTTCTGTATTATGATTATGCTTTCATTAATTAATTTGTTAAATTTATCGACTTGAATATTTTTTTGTCGAGAGAAATATCATTGAAAACTATTATCTAAACAATGACATATATGATCAAAGTCGTTATAAGTAACTTGCATCTCTATATTTCTTTTTAGTGTGTTAATATTGAAATTAAGCTCTTCTATATGAGATCTATGAAATTGAATTCGTTCTCTTATCAACGCTTGACTAGCTCTTTCAAGAATTCGTGTTGATTTTTCATTATTGTTTGATGTTTTGAGTCTAAAAGCTATAACTACATCTACAAAGAAAAATTAATGAGTTTTTTGAATGAGATAGTTTTTTTATATCAGTTTCTAATGATCTAAAAACAGAACATAATTAAGTCCCATACCTGTCAAGTAGATATGCTCTGTAGTTTTGTGGCGAGAGACCTCACGACCTTCAAAAAAGAGAATTGAAGAACATAAATCGTACATGAGAAAAAGAAAATTTCATAAATCGAGAATTTGTCAACATGCATTTGATAATCATAGAATAAATTAGGATAATTCAAAAATCTTAGCAAAGGAGCCATGTTTTAAAAAACGTTAACTTGAAGAAAGTGCATATATTATGTTGAATTCTAATGAATGTGTAGCACCTTGCTCTGTAAATCTAAGTAATACATGGTTACCTTTATTAAGAAATTGAACATAGCCCAAAAAAGTAAATTATAAATGCTGAACATGTGTGAAGTTGAACAATAAACACCATACACTTCACTTGAAAGTCAGTAAAAGTGACATTTTTTGCCATAAACCCAAAAAATCCAATTTTACTGCAAAATCACAAAAAAACGAGTTTTTTTTTTTAAATTTAAATTTGTTCCTTTTTTAGGTTTTACTGACGACGGACGCAGATTCGTTTCCGAAACGTTTGATATTGATAGATTTTATTATTTACTAATAGACTTTTTTTCAGGTAATATAGAAGATCGGGTTTATAAACACTAGTTTTATTGTTATTTGATGGGGTGTGGCGAAATACCCAAAAAAATCTTGTAAATCATGGATGCGCCACAAAACTACACAGCATATCTATTGAAATAGGTACTCTGTCATTTTGACAGATAAACAGATAAAACTTTATATCTCTGATTTTTTTTCAAAAAGATCTCTCGATATTCATAAAAATATACAGGGTGATTTAAAATAAAAAGGTTTGTCACATTTTTGACCCACCCTGTATATTTTCGAAAACAAGATTATTTTCATCTTATTCCTTGTGGAAAGTTATGCGGTTAGCCAAATTTGTATCAAAAAAATGTTTGCGGCTTGGAAGATATTAGCAATATTCCAGACTTTTTTCCACCCTATATAGTTGAATTGCTGGTGTCCATTTATAAATAGTCAGTTTTTGACAAATTGTCACTACGTCCCAGCGACTCACATAAAACGAAGGAAACAGACGAGCAAAAAACGCACCATCACCGGTAATCCTACGGTATCAAAACACTAAATTATCTTGACTCTAAAATTTTGTGTACCTATTTTGCAAATATATTTTTAAATATTTACACCACTTCATGATTGATTATAAGTAATTTATATGATTTCTGCTGAAATAACACTCTGTCGTGATTGTTATTCAGGTTTCTCTATCAGATTTTCAAAAGCAAGCTCATTACCATTCAAGAACAAAATGGTGCCCGCGACCAAAAACCATCAACCAACCGCAGTACAAAACTGGAATTAATACAATTTATCAAAAACATTAAATAAACCAGTATACTTGACAAGGAAATATTATCGTCGAGCTACTTAATCATCATGAACGCATTCGGTAGTCGAGCTTAAGGATTATGTTCAGGCATCAGATAAGACGAAAGAGGTGGATGGCTCTTAAAAATAATTGGTTCACTCTTTCTGAAAATCCATCATCCCGCGCCATTGTCACATCGCATCTTAGATTAATTGACGTTTCAATAACGACTTTTTAAAATGTCAATAAAGATGAGGGCGAGAGAGACGGACAAGGAGTGAATTTCTCTACAAACATTAATTAGCTGTCAAAAATTATAAGCCAGGTCCTGCCACTGGCGATTAGCGTTTGTGGTCTCATCCTAGAGCAGTCGGATGGAAAAATATGGGCGTTTTTGAAGATTTTAGTGCTGACTCATATTTCCTTTATATTAGCTCGATGATGAAAATACTTTCAAATAAATATTTACCCTCAATATAGTTTTCAAAGAACAATAGCTTTTATGAAGAAATATTTAAGATTTCATCGTACTCCATACAAGTTTATTTATTTTATTTTGACACACACCCACAGCTCTTATCATGAGTGATACAAAAAAAAACTTTAAATACAAAAAAATTGGGCTCTTTCACGTAGTATTTTCAAGTAATAGCGCAAAATTAAAAATCGACTTCAAAATTGAGAAAATTGATCAAGTTATATTTTTTTTCAAATGAAACACCCTGTTTATTATTAGGTAAAATGAAAAATCTCTTTGTTCTGATTTCAAATATACAGTATGTCTCACCAAGTTGGAACCATATGGAAATCTTTTATATTAATTATTTTAGGAGAAAAAAATCTGCATGCTCTAAAATCTTAAGTACAGGGTGATTCATTTTCAGCGACAGGGTGCCAGTTCTCGTAAACTATTCATCGTAGAGGATTGCGGCAAAAAACTTTACCACTCAAACGGCCAAGAGAAAAACCTGGAAAATATTTTCAAGTTTCTGAAATGGTCGCTAGGGGGCGTAACAACCAACACCAAGTGGAAAAATATGATTTTTATGGAATTTTATTTAGTGAAGATATATCGATGAGCTCATTTTCGGATTAACAGACTATTTACCTACACTTTTTGTAAAAACGTTTTTTTTTATCTATCATAATAAAGTGGTGGGGGAAGTTCAATTGTTTTATTAAACAAACGGAGATTTCTCCCGTTTCGCTTGACCGATTTTAACGAACTCGGGCTCATATGAAAGAGAATAGTCTGCGCTATAAAATGCTCATTTGCTTTTTGATTTGTAACATTCGCCGTCGCCGCTAGATGGCGTTAACTGAAATGGTAGCATATTTTTGGGTTTTTTCCAAAAAAATCAAATGTGATGGTATATCCATTTTCATATATTTTAAAAGGAGATACATTTTCCTATAAAAAAAAATAAAAAAAACAAAAAAAAAATAAAAAAAACAAAAAAATGTAAAAAAACAAAAAAAATCATCAATTGAATGAATATACCATTACATTTGATTTTTTTGAAAAAAACTCAAAAACATGCTACCATTTCAGTTAACGCCATCTAGCGGCGACGGCGAAGGTCAAAAATTCAAAACCAAAAAAGTTTTTTGAAGTGCAGATCATGCTCTTTCATATGAGCCCAAGCTCGTTAAAATCGGTCAAGCAAAACGGGAGAAATCTCCGTTTGTTTAAAAAAACAATTGAACTTCTCCCACCACTTTATTATGATAGATAGAAAAAAACGTTTTAGACAAAAAGTGTAGGTGAATAGTCAGTAAATCCGAAAATGAGCTCATCGATTTATTTTCATTGGACAAAATTCCATAAAAATCATATTTTTCTACTTGGTGTTGGTTGTTACGCCCCCTAGCGACCATTTCAGAAACTTGAAAATATTTTCCAGGTTTTTCTCTTGGCCGTTTTAGTAATAAATTTTTTTGCCGCAAGTCTCTACGATGAATAGTTTACGAGAACTAGGGTGCCAGTTCTCTCACTGAAAATGAATCACCCTGTACATTCATCAGATATCATTTTTTTTCAGTCGTATACGGGGTTTGTGAAAAAATATGATTTTCGTCCAGCAGTAAATTATCTTTATTTTTGACAATATCAAAAATTGATCAGAAGAAATCACACCATTTAACAATTTTCACTACTTTTTCCTCATTTTAAATTATGAATAAAAATTAAGGTTTTGAGATTATTAAAACCGCGATCACCATTTTATTTCTCAATTTTCTCTGAAAATTTGGCGATTTATACGTGTTCAATGCATATTATCATGCATTTCATATTGCCAGTAAAAAAATACAACATAAATATGGTTTTTAGTGTAATCAACTTTTTTTAATTACAATTTTTGATATTGTCAAAAATAAAGGTTCTTTACTCTTGTACGAAATTCATATTATCTGACAAACCTCGTATACGACTGAAAAAAATTGATATCTGATAATTACTGTAAAGGGTGTCCCATTTTGGGTACTTTTGCGGGGTATCTCCGTTATTCTTATAGATAGAAAGTAGCGGTTTTCGCGACAGTGTGCGACTTTTTCATGAAACTAAAGATGCCGTTAACAAAATTCTCATAGCCCTTTCAGTTTTTAAGATACAGGGCTAAACTGAAAATGTTGCATTTTAAGTTACCCCTCGTACCTAAACTATCAGATGGGTTATGGAAAATGTGAAAACTGTTTCTCATATAACTTTTACCGTTGAACTCGATTTTGCCTTCGGATTTGATATACAGGGTCAGGTCAAAAAGTTATCGGACCCAACATGATTTTTTTAAATGAAACATCCTCTATATTCATAGTCCATAAGATTTGTCTCTTTTTCTTACCTCGTCAAAAATATATAACAGTATGCACTTTTAAAAAAATAAATTTTTGTCCGATAACTTTTTGACCTGACCCTGCATACTAATCCCGAAGGCAGAATCGAGTTCTACGGGAAAAGTTATACAAGAAACAGTTTTCACATTTTCCATAGCTTATCTGATGGTTTAGATACGAGGGGTACCTTAAAATGCAACATTTTCAATTTAGCCCTGTATCCTAAAAACTAGAAGGGCTATGAAAATTTTGTTAACGGCATTTCTAGTTTCACAAAAAAATAGCAAACTGTCGCAAAAACCGCAACTTTCTATCTATAAGAATAACGGAGATATACTGCAAAAGTGCCCAAAATGGGACACCCTGACTATGGATTTTAGGACATGCAGAAGTTTTTATGCAGAACAACTTTTTTTCTAAAATTAATACCAAATAAAAAAGTTCTCCATATGGTTCCAACCTAGTGAAGCATAGTGTATATGATGTTGGCATTTTGTTCAGCCATTTTTAAAATATTTGAGTTAAAATAGAAATTACTTTATTCAAAAGAACAAAACATATTCACAGAACTAAGTTCTCCATATAGAAAATGATATTATTGAAAACGTCGACGTTTTCTCTGCAATATGATTTAATTTCGAGAAAAAAACTGTGATGACTGATCGTTGAGGAAAATCAAGTTCTATATTAAAATATGTCAAAAATGGCTGAGCCAAATGTCAAATGTTGTTTGACATCTGCCAATGTTCATTCTAGCTAATAATATATAGGGTGTTTCATAAAAAAATTTATGAGTTGATCAATTTTTTCAATGTTGTGAAGTCGATTTTTTATTTCCACCATTACCAAAAAATACGCGAAGAAACCTAAAACTTTTGCATCAAATTTGAAGTTTTTCTCTATCATAAGAGCTGTAGGTGGATGTCAAAATAAAGGCAGTTTTTTAAGGTGGGGCTTACCTTTTAACATGAGAAAGGACTTCAAACAGGAAACTCAAAAATGAAGGAGATTGAATATAGTGCAAAAACTGTATTCGATAAGAAAAAGCTGAAATTCTAAGAAAAACTGTACTGTACTAAATCTCAAAGGTAATGGAAATGCAGAATCATCATTCAATGTGAAGCCTAAAAAAAAAGGACCAAAAAAAAAGTCCTGTATCATTTTACAAGGAGAGCCCCAACTTGAAAAACACCCTGTATAATGGATAACCATGAACAGGATTTCTCCTCATAATTTGCCACCCTCTATCGTCGTTATGTTAAGAGCTTTAAGAAAATGATAGATATAAAAGTTGTATGATTTTGTTCAAACGAAATATTCAGAAATTCCATAAAATAAGGCATACATTCAAATAAATATATTTTTGCCAAAATTTTGACATTTCCAATATTCATTGGTTTATTTTGACAGGGAATTATGAAAAATTGACCAAAACCGTACAACTCTTATATTGAAAATAGCTAGCTGACGAGACTCTGGGGAATAGTTCGGTTTAGAGGTATGTATAAATACAAATAAGTGTATCAGCTTATTAGGATAAGGATATGATAAGTAGGTATGGGTGTCCGCTACCAAGAGGTAGACCAATAATAATGGTTAGGCACTTGAGGCTCGTGACTTAATCAAAATGAGATCAAAATAGAATCGAAAAAAAAAATAAAAAAAAAACGATGTATTCATTCTTACAGCAAAAAACATTTCAATAATTAGCCTACCGTTAGAAAAGGTCCACGTCGGTAAAAGTAGAGATATTTGAAATACACGTGGTATCACCACGGCGTGAAACTTTCCAAAATACCGTGCTTCCCTACGTTTTATTGGTTTTGAAAAATTCTCAACCACGTCCATACATGGCATGATTATCCCTACTCGTAAGGAGAAATCCCTACTTTTGGCAACATTGTTTATATTGAATGAATACACGCAGACTGCAGATCGCATCAGACTGACCAGACAGGAAGACAATTGTACTGAAAAATGACAAATGAACTAGATGTGTTTGTTTTGAACCACGCTTTTGAACTAACATATCAGTACAATTATTGTGCCAGGTTTGACACACAGCTAAAAAGAGAAAACGCTTTCCGTAGTGTGTTTTCCAGTAGCGCACGGTGGCGCCCTTACATCGGGCTATTTCCCGAATACGTCCGACAAGTTTCCTTAGCGAAAATGCATTTGACTGGAGCGCCGAATGCATACACACATGGGCTGGGACAGACTGAGTGCGCCGTGACTATGCAACGGAGTAGAAGATGCCGGAGGCGCCGGAGGTATGTGAAGTTAGATAACGATATTTTTTCATTATTCATTCAATTCTAGCCGAAATCATAAATGTTTCTTATTGAAAAAAGATAAATTTGATATTTATGGATGAATCAAAATTAACATGTCCACATTGTTTTCAATAAAAATGCCAATTAAGCTTTAGTATTTTTGTTGCAGTCAAATGAGAGTACAAAAAATATTAAATGAAATGAAAAAACGAAATTCACTCAACGCTTAAGTCAAAATTGGTTTCATAATCACTATCACTAGTAGATGAAAGGTCCGATTGTAGTCATCCCATCTAATATAACATTGAAGTTTCGACATGAGATTTTATTTAGCAATAAAAAAAAGTAATCAACATAAGCTCTCAAGAAAGAGAAGCTGCCATAACAATTTCCCCCAAATTTTAATATTTTTATGATAACCAACCAAAAACATCTCCACAATAAAAATTCAAAATCATATCCCCCTAGACTTCGATAAATGATCAGAGTTTAGAACGCGACAAGAAAACAAGAGATCGCAAAGGGGTTAGAGCGGTGAGGAGGGGAGTTAGGTATCAGGGGTTGGAGAGCATCTACATTTCACGGCCCAGCCGAACTATAAAAAGCTCCCGATTCAGGCTGACTTTATCTGAGCTATAAATTCAGCAGAAGCACCCCTGATTTATTCGTCCACATAAATGCCGTCCTGGAAACAGCGACGGCAGGGGTGAGCAGAAAAATCGGGGGACAAGGGGATTATTTTCTTTTTGTGGATGTATCTGGTGTAACGGTTGAGAGGTGGAAAGCAATTGGAGGGCTTACAAATTTATACGTGTATAAGATTGGATTGGAAGCCACCATGATTTGTTTTAAATTCCTATGAATGTAGGACACTCTGTCTCTATTAATTAAATAGCACGAGGTGAAACAGAGTAATTACAGGACAGCAGTGACAAAGAAATTGAATAAAATTATACACAAGGTTCATTCCATATGAAATATCATTAAAATGTTAATCAAGTTTCATCACGTATTACATAAAATATGTAGTCTCAATTGTTCGAGTATTTATGCGAATATGATATTTCTAATTTTAAACTAGACGATAGAATGTTACACAAGACAAAAACTATATTTTCGTTATTCATTTGGCTGGGTATTTGGTATTAAAATTTACTAAAACGCTTGAGACTTTCAGCAATTACTGTATATTGTTCCGTATGTCATCACTCCACTGTTTAAGAGCCAATCAGAACATTCGACAAAATGTCAACCTTCAAATCCACCATTTTGAAACAGCCCATTTGACCGTCCATACTTGATTTAAATTCATTGTCACAATGTGTTAACAACCTAACCTCACTTCAAGTACAGTCCTTGTCAAAAAGTGCCGTCCAAATAAAATTAAATATTGCAAAGTTAGCTTCAATTATTGAATAATCATACAAAAAGTATAGTATTCTACTTGCGGAAAATGGCTATCACTCACTCAGATGATTACGCTACTCGCCTAGGGATCATAAAGACTATTATGTCCAGTGTCTCAGAATTTGTAGAATTGGACTCAAAGGTATTTTCCATGCCACTTTTTACAATCTACACGATGGTAATGTAAAACTGGAAATAGCTTTCGACTTTGAGCAGCCATTCACAACTTCTTCTGAATCCCGTTACAGTTCAGCCAATTTACTTTGCAGCTCTAGTAGGTGCTTAATTATTGAAAATTGCACCTGGCCACGCCCACCAGAAACGCACATATCCCGTCGTGATACTCGTGACGTCACAGTAGAAGTAACACTTTATCTTTCAAGTCGGTTGTCCTCATTCATTTTTATATTGCTGATATCAACTCGCAAGAAACCGTCATATTTTGGGAAACACGCTAGAACACGTCAATGTTGTTTTCTTTTCATCAGCTATAGTCGTGAAATACAGGGTGATCAGGAAATAAAATACTGCATTACTGTTCAGATTTTTGAATAAAAACCTCCATTTTTTTTGATTTTTAGATTTAACATCTACAGTGTGTCTGCTTAAGTTGGCCACATATGGGAAACTTTTTTATTATTAATTTTAGGAAAAAAAGTTTTGTTCCAAAACCTAAAATGCAACCATCAGATATTACATTTTTTCAGTCGTATACGAGGTTTGTCAAAAAATATGAATTTCACTCAAGAGTAAAATTTGACAATATCGAAAATTGTTATAAAGAAAAATAAACACTACCATTAAAATGATTGTTTTTTTCTTTTTTAAATTTATTAAATTTTATAAATAAATTAATACTAAACAGTAATCTCTTATTTTAATTATTGGACATTTAAATCAATGCATTAATTCAAATGAAAAAATGTAATATCTGATGGTTGCATTTTAGGTTTTGGAACATGCAGAACTTTTTATAAAGAATAACTTTTTTTCCTAAAATTAATAATAAAAAAGTTTCCCATATGTGGCCAACTTAAGCAGACACACTGTATATAGTTCAATCGTTGTGAAGATATTTGAATTTATAATGAAATTCTAGGAACAGTGATAATGGAGGATCATATTCTTAAAGTGATACTCAATATAGTTCCCGTAGTCACAACAATATTTTAATTAAAAACCACTCTCCGAATATTGGAAATTCAAAAAGCAACTTACAGTTAAACGCACATTGGAGTTAAAGTGAAAATTGTTATAAAGAGGGAGGGCAGTATGGTGGTAAGTGAAAGTGTCCATTTAACTCCATGCAATGATAAAGATTTTGTCAGAATCTATTCCTCACTTCTTCAAGCATGTCTTGAGTTATTTGTCTACATTCAGCCCTAATCCGCTCCCGAAGATCTTGAATGAAATCTGGCTTCGTAGTAGAAACTTCACTGAGTGGCGGTCAATGCCTAACATGACATATTTTTTCTCATTTTAACACACTGATTTTACGACGATCACTTTTCTCTCTCTCTGTGCCTCCAGCCGCTTATGCGTGATGATATTGCATTCAAATTGCAAGTGATTCTTCGTCAAAGCTGAATTTTGACCCAAATGGTGGGAAGCTTTTTTCGGGTATCCTAACGGGCGCGCATTTTGGGATGTATCAATGGATTTTTTTTTAAATATTATTAAAGTAAAATAATATGAAATCTTGTTGTTTATTTGAAAGTAAGCCGCCGTTGCTTTTCGAATGCTCCCAAAGAAAGTGATGCGAAGGTCATGCTTAAGTCCGGTGATCTCGGCGGCCACTCAATGGGGCCTCGTCTGTCGATTTACTGTTACAGTACAAAAGTTCTTGGACACCTATTTTTGAACAAAATCTTTATTATTGCATGGACTTAAATTGACAACACTTTCACCACTCACCCTTGATCTTATCTTAACTTTAATGTGCAAGAAACTGAAGGTTGTTTTTGGTTTTTTGATACTCGGAGAGTTATTTTTATTGAAAGTAAAGTCTTGTTAATGGGAACTATATTGATTATTATTGTCAAGATAGGATCCCTTATTATCACTGTTTCTGGAATTTTTTTATAAACTCAAATATCTTCATGATGATTGAAGGTCAATCTAACTTGTAGAGGGTGCCAACTAAAAAAGGTTGACAATAAGCTGACAGTGGCGGTTGACAAAAATAACAAATTAAACCGCAATTTCAGTCATCAATAACTTCTTAATTTATTGACATTTTTTTTGTATTATGGTTAGAGATTGATTAAATTTTGTAGTCTGTTATCGTAGCCCAATTAATTACAGAAACCAGAAATGTGGCGCCCGAGGCAAATTTCAATTGTTCATTATTCTTTGTGAATTGGCGGATTTTTAGGATACTGGCTGCATTATGAAGAAAAATGTTAGTGGTTGTATGTTTATTTCATATGGTAATTCGATTGTAACAACTTCTAATTTTGACGCCCGAGGAAAATTCAAATCATCAATAACTTTCCTATTGATTGGCGGTTTCCGTTTTGGTATGTGTAGTTATCGGAGCCCAATTCATTACAAAAATAATTTTGGCGCCCGAGACAACTTCCAGTTCTGCAAAAAACTTTTGTTTATTGACGTTGTGTCACAATTTATTTGAAAAATGTAATTAGTTTCATTCATTTACTATGACTTGGATGGTTCGATAGCAACTTCGATTTTTCGAATTTTGGCGCCTGAGGAAGATTTAAATCATCATTAACTTTCTTATTGATTATCAATTTCTGTTCGCTTTCTAAAGAGTTTTGCCGATTTTTGTTTCAGTTAGAAGAGGAATGATTTGTTATTGTCACCCAATTTATAGCAAACACTACCGATTGTGGCACCCCAGACAAATTTCAATTTCCCTTTTTGTTTATTGACGAATTTTCAAGTTACCTGCTGCACTATAAATGCATTTTTTGTGAATTATGATTGAAAAATCGATGATTCAAATTTTGGCACCCGAGGAAAATTCAGTCATCAACAACTTTCTTATTTATTGACAAATTTTGACGATTGTTGTTATATTATGGATAGAAATTGGTTAAATTTTGTAGTCTGTTATCGTACCCGATTCATAACAGAAACTAGCATGTGGCGCCCGAGGTAAATTTCAATGATTGTCAATGATTCTTCTCTTTAATCACGATTTCTGTTGCACTGTTGCAGATGTTGTATGATCTTTGAATGGAAACCCCACTTAAATCAATTTAGACGCCCATACTTCAATGATCATTGACGATTATTTACGATTTTTTTTCTTAATTTTAAAGAAGGCATTTTATCTTTAATCGGAAATGCATGCATAACAAAACAAAAACAATTACTTTTAAGCGCCCAGGCAAATTATGATCGTCTATAGCTTTCCCGCTTATTGTTTTAGTATTTGGAGAAATTGATTAACGTCCGAAAATTCCCAATCATGGCACCCGAGGCTTAATTCAATTGTCCATAACCTTCTTATTCGTTGACGATGATTTTTTCATCTTAAAAAAAATAAACCTTTTTATGATATTTGATTGAAGGTCGAACTAAATACTTCAAAATTTGGCTCGGCTGCTAATTTACTTATCAAGGCGCCCGAGGCAATTTTCATCGACGGCAACCACAATGTTTATTGTCGACGGCTGACGATATTCACTACAATATATTTGTTTTTATCTTTCATCGGAACAAAAACCATAATTTTGGCACCCGAGGCAAATTTCAATCGTCGATAGCTTTTCCGCTTATTGATTAATTGTGGCGATTTTTGTTCCAGTACCTAATTAGAGAAGATTGGATAACGTTGGTGGCTTAGTCCATTGGCAGTAATAGGCTGAATTCGATTGTTCATAACTCGTTTTTTTTTTTAATTAACTCGAACTAAACGTACTTCAAAATTTGGTTTTGTTGCTAATTAACTAATTTAAGCGCCCAAAACATGTTTTTTCTACGAGCGTGCGCAAAGTAGCCACTTCGCACACTCATTTGCGTGTGCAAAGTAACCTTTTTTCCCGCACTCAAATGTCAAATGTCAAATAACTACCTACCAATTTGTTGTTTTAAACTTCGTTTCCATACCAACCAAACTGTAGATAATGCACTTTTTAATGCACAAAATAATGTTCTTGTTACTTTTCCCTTTTCAGTCAAAATCAAAATGAAACACACAATTCTTTTTTTGCGTTAAAAACGCATTCGCCAGTAACGTAAACAAACATTGATAATGACGACTTTCAATCGGCATTTGTGAGTTCTTCTTGCTTGATTTTGGTGCAAACTACTGTGTTTACTGTGGAAATCTTCGAAAGATTTGAGCTGAATACTGGCATCAAAAAAACCTGATCATGTATACAAACAAACGGACAAACACATTTATAAAAGTATAAACGATTAAACAAAGACTGAAGACTGACTGATCTTAATGACAAAGCTGTCTAGAGTGTGTTGTCAAATCAAAACAGTGTTGCCAATAGCAGGGAATAAGGCGACAAAAGAGGAAATTTTATGAACAGTGATCGGACATGCCCTTGCATTTCAAATATAAAATAAATCAATTATGATTTTGATTATACCCATATTATCCAATTTCCAGCTGCCGCCACAAACTGTTCTTTCAATATAAATATTGTTAAGCATAAATAATCATTATTCTCAAGTTCTATGTTTTTAAGTGCGTTCAAATAATATATTATCTAAAGTTTTTCGTGTCTAATCTGTGGACGCTCGTAGAAAAAATATTGTTCCTAACAAGTTCGCAAAGTGTCTTTCCCGCCCTTAAAGCATATCCGAACTCCGCTTCGCGTCGTTCGTCTAACTGCTTTTGCGTGCGGGAAAGCATCACTTTGCGAACTTGTTAGGAAAATAACTATTTATCGATGATAGCTTCGATGTTTACATCATCATCATTGCTTTATATTTACAGTACAAAAGATAATAGTCAACTTGGGTGTTATGTAAGCAACAATTTGTTGAAAAATATTATTTAGACAAAAAACAAAAACTTTTGATACTTTGTATCTGTGTAATAAAGCGCTTCAGAACACATGTTCATAAGAGCTTTGTCAGATTTTTAAGCATCCTGAATTTTTTAGCAATTATAATGAAACACCCTGTACTCATACATTTTAATACCAACTTTTCATACATACAGGTGTCTGATAACGTCTAACGGATTCTATTTAGTATCAGTTAGCAAGAGTTTGGTGCCAGCGAATAATGAAGAAGAAAAACAATCAACGATGATAATTATATGAATATTGGTGACATTTCTGGTAATCTTCATTCTTGATGGATGCAAATCGAATTTAAAAAGTTCGATATTTGACAAATTCTTGCTTGTTATGTCCCAAGAAGACGGATAAATTGTTAGCACCTTCTTCTGATAATCACGACAACAAAATACCGTACGAAAGATCGATGAGATAACCGCTTACTCTGAAGAGGCCCAACCTGTACTTACATGATTATTAAAGCCTTATCATAATTTTAATACAGAGTACGCAGAAAAAGTCGTCCACTCTTGTCCACTGCATGCCCCTATCTAAAATCGGCAATATTCAAAAATTCCTGTGTATAAATTAGTTTATTGGCCTTTATTGTTCGCGATGCGTTGTTCAGTTAGCGTTTAATCCTCGGGGTATTCATGACTACATTATAATGAGACACCGTACTATAAAAGATCGTTCCTGTCGATAACTTGCACATTTTTTAAAATCACTCCGAGAATACGACGACGGTTAAAAGTCCTTTTAACCTTTCTCGACAACTGACACAAAGAATGAATGGCATTTGGGTTTTTTATTTTTGGCCCACTTGATTCGACGAGAAAGCATTTCATTCCATTGTTTGACAAATTTTTCGGAATGGCCTAGATGCTTGAGGAAATTACCTACTCTGGAGAATAAGAACGAAAAAAAAACTGATTTGACCTTACTGATTATAAAGTGAAACTCAATATGAAGCAATAGAAATCTTGCTTTGTTTAGGTATTTCATGACACTGACAATGTGCATTGTTGCGATAAATATTGCTTCATACTTTCCAAGCTCTATCAACAATGAGATTATCACTCATAATCTCCCTAGAGCACGAATTATTTCCGGAAATTTTGTCGAGTTGCGAATTTTCTTGAAAAATCCGCAACGAGAACAAATTTCCGGATTTTAAATTCGAGCTCGCGGGAGATTCGGAAAGAAAATTTCATGCCAAAACTATTTGAGAAGATTTAATAGTAGCGTTTGGATGTAGCTCCCATGCACCAGTTGGGTTGGGATTGTTAGGGATAGTGAGGACGGCAACACTGTAATCATATGGGAGCTACATCCAGATGCAAAGCCAGAGAGATTTCCACTTATTAATCTTTCAGTCACGTGATTATGAGTAGGGTGATTTCCGATAAAATTAGGTCATTGCCATAGCAACATGTTAAAATGCAAGCCTATGATTGGTTACAATTGACTGGTAGGAAATTTTCAAGGTAAGTAACTAAACTTCAATAATTTAATACAATTTCATTTTGAGCAAATTTTTCTATACGATTATTTAACCCATGATCAGGTCTAGTTTTTGCGATAGGCCACACTTATAATGGAATGTTCTTAAATCGTCACGAATTCGTTCGTTTCGCGCATGAGGTAGAGATCAAAATTTGTGGTTGAAGGTTGGCAAGAAATTAAATGTCATAGCATGCTCACGAATTGGAATGAAAAGATAAAAAATAATCACTATCGCGATTAAAGAAGAGTTTTGAGTTTTGATCCTCAATTCCAAAATTATCATTATTGTCTTATGAGCTACGTGCGATCATAGATCACGAACCAATCAGTGACGACATACTGTTTCAACAAATAAGAGAAGTCACATGACTGGACCACAAAAACAGAACAACCACGTAGAGAAAAAACAAATCAATATTCAAAAAAGTCCACCCGAGAAAAAAATAATATAAAGTCTTGTAACAGAGGAGGGAGAAAGACATTCTCTCCAACTAATCATCTCAAGGAATCAGGGAAGTTGTTCAGTGAGTCCTCAAACGGAACGGGAAGCAAGAAACATCAGGATTTGTTTGAAGGTGATATAGATGATGTGGATCTTGATACATTCATGTAGATTTCAGTTCGCAGTTCGGATTTGATATCGTTTTGGTATTGAAAACTCCATGAAAACAGATATCTAAATCGTTTCGGGTCGATTCAGCTTTCTCTGGGATGGAATCGAGATTTAGATATCCAAAATAGCATGAAAATGGAGATCGCATTGGAATATTATTATGTGCAAAGCCATCCTTTTACATAACAGCTCTCTCACCATAACCTCAAAGCTATTGTTTTTATTTCAAACTTGAGCATAAAAATCTGTTTCAATATTTTATAACTGTTCAAAAGGAGTTTAATTTTCTTTTCTCAAGACATGAAATCCTCAACTGACTGTGGATAGAACGTATACAAACAAAGCAAACAGTCACAGTTGAGAAAAATGTCAAATAGAATCGCTGGTTTCACAACGATCTTGAAACGATTTTTGAGTCTCATTCATGAAGACGGAAGATTGGTATTGGACCGAAATCGATTTGAATATTCCATATTATCTTTGATCATTATCAGGTGTGATCTGTTCACACCTTATGACAAAACATGATTTGGTCGAGGGATCAATGGGCGCTCGCGGGCTGAAAACCGGGTGAAGTGCAGGCAACAACAAAATGGCACATTCGCGATTTTAACAAAGTTGCAGATATTTTTCTAAGATGAAAGAAGAAGTGTGGTATTTGACCCAAACACAGAAAAAATCACTATACAAAGTGGGTGAAATGTTTATAGGTGGTTTAAAACACAAACGTGCTTACAAAAAACGCGGGAAAATCATCATAACAACCATATACCTATATTTATTTATACGTATATGATAACAACAAGATCCGGTTCTTATAAAACACGCATGTTATGCAGCCGTCAATACATCAAAATAATCAGCAAGTATCGCAATTTCAACGGTAAGCCTCAGATTTAGAATCTACTGGTTTTGGATCTATAATTTGTGATGAATTTCCTCAAGGAATTATGAGTTAAGTCTTAAATCAACTTGACAAAAATGAACAATACAATTCTCCAACTCTCTAATATACTTCCTACATAGAATCCATCTCGAGCAAGTCCACAAACACCCTTTGAATGGGCAGATCAATAGCAAATAGCTTCAAGCTTTGTATAGCTTCGTATAAACAAGAAAAAATCCGTATCGTTGGCAACGCAGCAACCAACCGTCTGATTTAAGAATAATTATTAGAATACGACATCCGACCGACCGGATCAGCCAAACATAAATCACGATTGACAGTACTGTAGAAAACGACGTGGGTTTCAGAAAACGACATAAGACATGCGTCGTCATAGCAACCGACATAGAGAATTCAAGCGTCACGTGACAAATGCTTCAGTTCGATTCATTCTTCCGCTAGAAACCAGCCATCACAACCTAGGCGGTGGTGCCTCTGGTCTCGTCAGTTAGGAAGTTGAGCTTCAAGGCGTTTTCTCACACACCTGCCGCAGACGCAGTCTACCTTTTCAAGAAAATGAAAAAAAAATATTTTCTAAACCAGGCTTGTTTTTGATTGATGTAGTACAAACATTTTTGAAAATTTGCCACAATTATGATTCCCACGGAGTTGCGGGGCGACATGGCAGGAATTGACTAGAGAGCTAGAGAGGTATGAAGCTTCTGCCGCTTCGCTTAGGAAGTGATGTAGGAAACTGGCCCTGCATAACCAGAAGGAAAAAAGGGCCATCCACACCCCAGGCCTCTTGGGTTGATTCTGCAGCATGTGAGTTATGTAGGCGCCTTTACTTTTTGGCATTGCCTTCTGGAATTACGCTAGCCAGGGCTCATTAAATTCATTGTTTGTCCTTCTAAAGCGACCAATTTTATCATGGTATGAATTCACGTGGGTCTTGTAGTCTAGACAAAATCTTCTCTAATTATGTAAAAGCGGCTACTCTTATGCCTGAGGTAAATCATAGACACATGCCTACTGCAGTTTATATGACGTTTGTTTTAATTTTTGTTGTTGAAATGTGATCGTCGCAATACGCGACGTTTTTGAAAACGTCACAGGCACCATATGATTGGTCGTGGCCGAATTTGGTATCCAAACAAGCTTTTGTGACTTGTGGTTTTGTATTGTGTGAGTTTGAAATCAGTGTTTGTGTTCAATTTGGACTTCTTTGGACTATATTTTTGGGTGTAATACATATATCGTGTGTCCCGTTAGTGCGTATATGATTAGCCGAGTGAAAAGTCAGCTTTTGAGGTAATAAAAAATAGTTTGTTTGGATATTTCCGTCTGACAGCTGACGTCATGACGTCACAGAAACCTAGCGTATTGACGTGTGGCAGAGGGACTGACTCAAGAAGCCTCTATGGCTAAGCTCAGGAAGCACATTCAGCCGGGTCGATTGAGATGGTAATCGAGTCTCTGCACAAACTTTAAAAGGAAAAAATTCCGATCAAAAAGAAATCTCGAGCATTCAAAGAAATAATGAGACAAGCTCGCATCCAGGAGATTGAGAGAGTGAGAAAGGCATCCAAGATTATTTTTATAGTCCATTAACACCTAGAAATTTGATAGATAGATAGAGATATGGAGGGAAAGCATGCGAGATCCTTTTACTTAGGTCACTCAGGCGAGCCCATTGTTACCTCCTTCAGGGTTTACCCGTCGAGCCAGCCGACAGCGTTGATGTATTTCAAGACTGTGTCGGCCGAGCATCCCCCGATCGAGGCCAAGTATGGCCATCTCTCCCCCATAATGGATTCTCTGATATTCACGACAGCTGGGTAGTGGCAAAGGACATGCTCAGCACTCTTGTCATCCTCGTGGCACCATCTACAAGTCGGATCTGTTACCACAACCAAGGTGCTGAGGTGCTTATCAAGCTTACAATATCCCGTGAGCATCCCAGCCAGTTTTCCAAGGTTGCTCCGCGAGAGTCCAAGGATGTACTGAGTTCACGCGACCTCGGGTCTTGTATAGCGACACTCGAGTGCCCAAACCGTCGTGTCTCCCATCTCTCTCTTAGAACCTCTACTGTCTGTTCATTGATTCTGCGATTGATGGCTTTTGAGGACAGTGGAACAAAGGGTTCCGGGCCACACGGTTTTCGCTTTGTTCCTTTTCGCGCCAAACTGTCCGCTTTTTCATTTCCTCTGATTCCACTATGTTCCTTTATCCAGGATACTGTGTCTAAGTTCTCATCGGAGACCGACTGCAGAATATGATTACACTCTAGTATCTGTTTGGATGTTATTTTATTCTTGTCCAAGGATTGCAAAACTTGTTTGCTATCGGTAAGGAAGATAATGTTTTTGCCTACTATCTTTTCCTTAACTATTTGTGTGGCCCCTTGCATTACGCCAAGCAGTTCTGTTTGGGAGACAGTTGCCCCGAGCCTAGGACCCTACTGATTTTTAGGTTGAGCTTCGGTATGAACACACCCAGCCCAGTACCACATTGAGTTTGTGAACCGTCTGTGTAGATGTGTATATCCGCCGCTCTATCCTCTTCTCTTGAGCCGTCTTTCTTGATTTCATAGGCTCTGTTGAAAGTTTAGCGCGAAATCAAGGCATCAGTTCGATACTCCGCCAGAGGCTGTCTTGTGACAGCCTTCAAAAATATACGAGCATGTCCTTGACCCCACTTTCTCCCGCACCAGAGATGGATGGCATGCAGCCTGATTGCTGTTATTTCTGCCTAACCTCTCAAGAATGCATCAAGAGGCGGCAGGCACAGCAGCACCTGCATTGCCATCGTTGATGTGGATCTCATTTCCCACCGAGGCAGAAAGACGTCCCTTATCTGTCTGTCACAGAGCCTTTCCAGAGTCTTCAGCAGAAATGAAGTTGGCTACAGATCTATCAGCTGTAGCCTTTTGGGTTGTAGTGTGGTGTAGTGGTCCTTACCAGGTTTGGGGATGAACGCGACTCTCACCTTTCTCCATCTTAACGGTATATAGCTAAGGGCTAGACATGACTTGAACAAAAGTTCTAGGTGTCCAATAATGACCTCGAGGCTCCATTGAAGCAGCGACGGGAACACGCCATTGGTTCCTGCGGACTTGAATGGTTTGAAGGTCTTTATTGCCCAGGTAATTTTTTCTTTTGTTACCACTGTGTCGAGAATCTTTCCGTCTGCTCCAGTGGAGTACGGTTTATCGTATGGCCATGCGTGGCCGTCAGTGGTGTTGACTATTTCACATTCTGGAAAGTGAGTTTTCACTAATAGTCCTAGAAGTTTGATTCAATCTTAATCTCATCACAAAGTGATGCAACCGACGCGCGATGTTGGAAATGACACAATTGCCTCATTAGTCAAGTCTCATCTTGAAATTCCAGTTCGCTCAACGTATTTTCAAATCAAAATTCATAAACGAGTTCTCCATTTCATCCAGACCAATTAGCGATAATTGCCAAACGTTGATTCCCCGAACAAATAAAGTGAATGTCTTTAGCCCCAGTATAAACCGTCACATATACATATTATCCCCATTATATCTGGCCGGAGGTAATGGGAGAATAAAAATTCTGCGCCACGATAAATATTTTTCTGCATATGAGTTATCTCTGAAGTGTACCGATGCCGCCGCGGTTGCCACAGAACGCTAGTCTCTTTTATCGGGCCGATATTATTTTCGCCGCTGTTTAGATAAGGCACCCCGATGTTGGAAAAATAAATTGCCCTCCGCGGAAAATAGCGAAACTTTTCCGAAGAATGAGCGCCGAGCTCTGCCAGGGATGCTGCTCTGCTCTATTGTGGCCAAAAACACACTCGAGCGACATAAATTCGCTTTTTGTTATTTATTCCACTGGAGATTGTGAATGAATATGTAATTAGCGATGTTTCATTTCGGCTTTTGTGCAGACTCTTCTGATCGGATGAAGAATGGTTGATTGGACGATAGGACGGAAATTTTCACTGGCATGTTTGCCAAGCAGCAGTGAACAAAGATTTATACGTATTTTCATAAAATATATGATCATCATTATCATGAGTGATTTGCAACAATCTCTTTTTGAACTGTACTAATATAATAAATTTCAGTATGTATGACGTCTTACCAAGCTCCCCAGTAATGTAATGATCCTTTGGGCAGCACTTTGCTAGCTGCGACCGTCACTAAACTCCCTTCCGCATCGTTTCCGACTATTTTTTCCCGATTGCAAGTGAATACCACAAGAATCCGACTCTTCATCGGTTCCATTGTACCCGAAATGTCCTCATGTTTCCCGGTGGCGTATGTCGTTGAGCAGAACAGGGCTGTTTTAGGGACATTCTTTCTTCCCTTACCTGACCTCAGTGACTTTTTTGGACACCTCCTTTTTCCACCACTGATGCATCTAGGAGTATGATGCTTATCTCGTTAGAGGTTTTCCTGATCCGTCTTTCCATATTTCTAGGGATTGTTTCAACATTGTGAAATTCAGGGGAACCAAATACTTTACAGAAAGAAATGATTTCCGTTAGTTTTCAAAACAACGTTTTTTTTAACGTAAAAGTTTGTAATTCATATCCTTGAGGTAGTTCCGGAAAAATATTCAAAAAAGTCTTCTGGATTTGCCTTTTTATCAGAACACCGTACTGCTTTGATCGCTAGTTTTCTTTGCTTTTCCGTAAGATTTCCATGCTTACCACTAACACTAGAAATTTTTAGTGGTTTGTTAAATCTAGTTTTTGAATTGCGACTTTTTTCTTGTTTTGTACTTTTCAAAAATGCTTTGCGGTTTGAAAATAACGTCTTGCCAAAGTTATTTGACGAGTTTCGCCTTTTTTCTTGTATTCAATTTTTTCTATTTGATTTGTTGGGTTGCTTTGAATATTTTTAATAGTGGAGGCTTACCCTTCACTAGACTCAATTTTCAAGCCAAAATTTCAAGTGGTTTGAAAACAAAGTCTTGCTTTATTTAGTAATAATTCGTTAAAAATAATAATAAAGTGTATGCTGTTGCGGAACTTTCCTCCCCAAACCTTCTTTATCGAGGTACACAGAGTTTTTATTATAGGAGGTTAGAAAATGGGTTTTTGAAAAAAAAATGTTGTCTGGAATGTTGAATTTCTCAGGAGTTACTTTCCTGACCTTCCCTATTAAGGTGCAAAAGTTCGCTACTTCTTCCAAAAAAAAAATAGAATTTTTGTAACATTGTTTCTTCAAATATTGCTTTTTGATTTTTTTTTGACAGGCATTTTATCTGATTTTTCATTTTCACTAATGAGTTTCCGTTAGTTTTTTATTGAAACATTTTTTCTATTCCAAATCATTTTCATTCATTGTATTTTTTGCAGTCTTGATGACTTGAATTAGATTGTTTTAATTTTTTTCTTTATCTAAACTCATCTAGCTTTCAATTTTTATTCATTTAAATTGTTTGCTCTGTTAATGTGAAACGTCTAATTTTTTTTTTGATTTCCAAAACTCTCTGAGTTTTCAATTATTATTATAATTTGGTAAATTTCTGTCATTAGCTCAATTTTAGCAGTATTACACGAGCACTCTGTCTCAAAATTTCCACTTCCTGAAACTCAGACGGACCTTCTGTTCTCGTGACATTCACAACGGTACTGAAACAAACCCCGGAATCAAGATGATTTTCAAAGAATCAGGCTCACCCTTCAGTGACATACGCCGCCTGTGGGACAGAACAGCCCTTTGAACAGCTTTTCTAGGGAGATTTCCCATCTCCCTAGAAAAAGCCCCATTTCACAACGACAAACGTCACCGGTGGAACAGAACGGTAATCAAACGCCTTGAGTCTTTCTCCACCGTCTTACGGCTATATCCAGTAGGCACTATGGGCCCTCTACGACACAAATCCAGAAGGTGGCGTCCGAGTTATCGAATCACATTGTGGATCCTGAACTAATCGTTCAAGTTTCTTTGCACCAATCTTTGTTTCCTCTTGACTGATTCTGCTTGAAAGCTCGGAATCCTCGCTATAAGCAATGATGGCCCTTCAAAAACTTCAGCTTTTTGAGAAGGATGTTGTGAAGCTTTGTGAGGTCGTAGAATGCAGCAACGGCAACCTACCTTTCATATAACACTGTAAAAGTTTTCCAGGAATGAAAATATCGGATCATTTGTGCCCATTACCTGTTGGTAAGCAAACTGACTATTACTCCAAAGGCTCACATACATCATGTAAGAGACCAATCTCTCCTTCACAGCTCTTTTGTCAGCTCTAGCTAGAGTAGGATTAACCAACCTTATCTCCTCGTTCTAAGACCAAGCTCCTCTTTAGCCGAGTATCAGTGCGTTCAAATGAACTGGCTTCCGAAATGCCCTCAAGGAGAATGCGTTACACAGACTAAATCTGGGATTTAATGAGTAGAGTACTTTCTAGATTCTGGAATGCTTTGAAGAGACTGATTGAAAAGCGGCTTTTGGCTGCTTTTTTTATCAATGAATTTGATAATTCTACTTTATTCATGGAAACCAAACTGTCCAACCTGGGTTTTTACACCAAGTTTGAAGCGAGAAGTGATCTCCAGACTCTGGATGCTCTCCTGATTATAAAGCAGCTTCCATCTGAATTCTTCGAAAAAAATGAGTTCATTCTACTTTATTCATGCAAGAAAACTGTCCAACTGGGTTTCCTACATAATATAGTGGTTTGTGGTCTAGACTGATGAAAAAACAACCTTTTTTGAAATTCACCAGGATTTGCAACGATTCAGTTATTGAAGATTTTGATGAAGATTTTGCTTAACTTTTGAGGACCATTCAACGCCCATTCTTCGAAATCTCTTTGAATTTTTCTTCTTAATTGGATGAGGTTGCACTTTCTTCTAAATCTTCCAAAAGATGCAATTTCTGGAAACTGAAGATATCCTTGTATGTTGTTGCTGGACTTTGACAGATTAAACCTTCTGCAGATTGCGAAGATCTTGGTACGATAAGTTGAAGACAATGAAGATGTTTCTGGCTTTTGTTCTCCAACTTTGACAGATCAATCCTTCCTGCTGTTGAGGATTTGTCAGAAATATGACCTGTGCTTTACATTCTTCTGAACCTTCCGCAGATTGTATTAATCATGCTTCCATAAGTTGAAGATAATGAAGACGTTTCCGTTCTTTCTTCGCCAGCAGATACAAGAACACAAATGGCACCAAAATTTGCGACAATATAGAGGAGTGGGGGGAGAAGAAGCACAAGTTTAGAGATGTTTCCGTTGCCTCTTTACTCACAGATACAAGAACCCAAATATCAGCCGAATTTGTGACACAAATGAAATGTGTCACAATATAGAGGACTAGAGGAATAAGAACACAAGTTGAACAAAATGCGTCTTCATGGCAACCGACATAGAAAACCATACATAGAATCAGACGTCTCCTGACATGGGCTTCAGTTTCCCGCCAGACTTCGGTCAAGCAAGACCGAATCAAAATAAGGAAAAATGGATATCTAGAGGAGCCTCATCTGCTTAGCACCATTGTCATCATGCTTGTTCTGTCACAGTGCGCATGTCAAAAATATGAATTTTCTGTTTCTTGGTGATTAATTGTGTTTAAGAGCAGCAAACTAGTTTCTATACGCATGTCAAAAATTTTCTGTTGGGTACTGATAGAGTTCCAAGTGCAAATCACAACTGCAGCAGCAGTATCATCAGTAGTTTCAATATCAACGCGTTCAAGGCAAAACGACATTGGAATTCACGTGTAGGTGCTTTCAAGCCGGTTTCAATGGTTTAAGCGCCAAAAAATTAAATGTGGGGGTATATCAGATTTTGAAACCGCATTAGCGACTTCCATGCGCAGTAGCCAAAATCAGCATGACATAAATGCCATTGAATTTTAAACACATTGTGAATATAATTCTATATTTATAAAACTTTTTATTGTGTTAATTTACCGTTATATGTTGTGGCGCTTACGCCATTTTCAGCATAATGTTATGCTGAATGACATAAATGTCACGCACCTCTTAGTAAAGCATGGTAATGACATCAAAAATTTTACTTATTTGTGTTGTGAAAAGTGTCAAGATTTGTTAAACATAATTGTCTGAAAGTGAACCAGTGAAAGTGGGTTTGCAATATTGATAAAATATGCGTTTTTTGTGTGATATTAGTTTTAAGGCGCTTTTGTCTTTTTGCAGATGGAGGGATTCACACAATTTGATAACATTTGTTTGATTTTGTATATCATTCATGTTGCTTTGATTCATATTTGCAGAATATGATATTTTTTTCTAGAAACATATTTTTTTTATATTCACCTTGAACACGATGGCACAACCGCCAAAAATTAAACCTAACAGGAGCGTCACAGATTTGACATTAATGGCCGATTGCACCAACCAATTTTGAGGATACTTAACGCTAAGGAACCCTTAACTTGACAGTTTTGCAAGCAAAATTGTCAAGTTAAGGGTCCCTTAGCCTTAAGTATCCTCAAAATAGGTTGGTGCAATCGGCCATAAGTGAAATAAGCGCCGAACAATGCAACAACTGAAAGAACCGTATGGAAATTTGACATAAACGACAATGTCAAAGCGTAAATTGACATAAGCGCCAATTTTCATTTTTTTACCATGAAAACTCAATTTAAATTATCAAGAGCTATCAAAATATGTAAGATAAACTACATTTAATTGAATTATTAAAAAGTTGACGTTATTCCAAAATTGATGGTTTTCTCTACCTCCTGTGAAACTTACTTTGTGGCAGTTCCAGCCTCAATAGCTGGTCAAGAAAATAAAATAACAATCACTCGGACCCATCGATTTTGGTTTCGAGGGGGCAACAATCTGCGCCTATTTTCAACTTTGTTACATCCGTTAAATGTTGAGTGGAGTGATAGCATATTTTGAAGGTCGTTCGATCCTGATCACAACTGCCAAGTATCAAGTATCTGCTGTCATCCCAGTTGATATGACAGCTTGTCATTTTTTTCATTCAATAATAGTATATTATTTAACAAGCGAGAAATGGTGGATATTATTCACGAGGATGAAGTTTGCGCTACGTAAGCGTGATCATGTGAGTGAGTAATATCCATTTCCCGCGAGTAGAATACTATACTTTTTTTATGATTTTTCAATAATTGAAGCGAACTTTGAAATATTCAATTTCATTTGGACGGCACTTTTTGAGAGCTAGTTTACTTAAAGTGAGGTTAGGTTGTTAACACAATGTCACAATGACTATAAAACAAGTATGGAAGGTCAAATGGGCTGTTTCAAAATGATGTATTTTAAGTGACATTTTGTCAAATGTTCTGATTGGCTCTAAAACAGTGGAGTAATAAAATTAGATCATTTCATTGGTTAAAACAATTAAGTAATAAAAAAAAGTCACTGGTATGAGTAACGAGTTACATTAACCAATAGAAAGTGGATGTGTAATACATCTATTATTGAAAAGTAAAAAAAAAATAATTTATGGCAAGAGTTAGATAACTTCATCAAACTAAGAGGATATCATGAAGGTCAGAAGATCTTCAAAATGAGGTTAGATTCAATCCTTTAGGCGGAGTTTTGTTCAGGTATTTTGTTGCTTTTTTTTTTGGGTAAAGTACATCTTTGCCAAAAGATTCGAGTAATCGCTCAATTTCAAATTTCAAAGATCTCCTACCCCTTATCATATCCTCCTAGTTTGGAAAAGTTAACTCTTGCGGTCTGAGCATTTTTTATTTTATTTTCTTGAAGCCCGATATTCAGGGTTATATTGACATTCTGTACAACTTCCGTCATTCAATCAGGCATTTAGGACTCCGTTAACTGTGCGTTATAACATTTTTCACCAATGCCTCCCGAAAATTCCTCCAACTTCCAACTTTCTTGTTTCCTGAATTATTCATCTCTAAAAAGTTACAAAATTAAAAAAGTCCCCCATTTCTTTCTCCCAGGAATATCATGTTCAATTTAAATTCGAAAACTTCCAGGAAGTTGATATTAAGCTTCTGCTAATGCAGGAAATTTCGCAGTAAATTGAGGTTTTTAAATTAATTTTTTAAATTGAGCTTCTTCCTCGACGTGTTAGATTTATGCTTTACCCAAGCGAGGGAAAAAGATAAACATTGAAGTTTCTTTTGTTTCACTACTTTAATGACCTGTGGTTGGAAATGAGAGAAACGAACATAATTGTTTTCCTCACGTCTTCAAACGACTTTTTCTGCCGGGTGCAGTCCACTCGAACTTATCAACCATAATCGGGCTTATCGTCCAGATTGATCTTTTTGCCCACAGATAAAAATCAAATGGAGATGTCAAACACATGGATTTCGGCTTTCAAAGTGCGCTTGTAGACTTTAGTACTGTGCCTTGTGAAAGGTTTAGAAAATGTCGTTTGTTCAATAAGATTTTTATGCGGGGGGTTCAAGGTTTTTAGTGAGGGAGTGAGGTTATTGTTGAGAAGGTCGGTTTTGTTTGGCATTGTTGGATTATTTTATGATAAGTGACTATATCATAACTGTTTTTGATTTGAGTGGGATTGTTCACCATACCTCATCAACAAGCTACGTCACATTCGCCCTTGATACCACACATAAAACCATATAAAGTTCCAATATCCGGTCCCAATACCTGCCTCAACATTAATGATGGGGCGCCACCAACAATAGATTTCTCAGACCTATTAACGTACGGGGCCCATCCCGTTAGATTACATAACATCGGCTATTCAAGTGACTTGGCAAATTTCGTCTATAATTACTTTCCAATTTTTGAAACATTCTTTATATCAGAAAACCCCTACGGAGAAATTTAACTTAACAAGAGAGGTCCAAGGGGAGAATGACTGGCCCAAGAAGAGTCCGGGACAGATAAGGAAGATCCTTGAATCGCTCCGGGACAATTTATGGCCGTAACTTTAAAAACATACTCCCGAGGCGGTGTACATAACGTTCAATACACCCGGGACTTAAATGTTTTTAAGCACTTTTTGAATTCACCTGACGATAAGCGAAGTTAGCGTGAGTTATAGATTGAAGAATAACGACCTGGCGTGTGTCTAATAGATTGTGGCCTGAAATGTTCCAAAAAGGTAAATAGGATAAATGGCCCATCATCATCTGGGGCACGGATTAATGATTCCTTACCGGCTAGTCATCACATCACTTTACTCTTAATTATAGCCAAAAAGTGCCTGAGTAATTTTCGAAAAAGCATTCCGTGACTTGCTACTGGCGGGCCAAAAGTGACACTAAAGCGCGTGGAGAGGGTGTGGTCGAGGTACGCCTCTGCATTAGTGAAGACCCAACAGATAATTATTATACCCGTCAAGGCGCCGTCACTGGCTTTGATCCCTTGCTGTCAAGGGAAAGTGGATATTTGTTTTATCTAGGAAGTTGTTAGATTGTCTATTGTCGTACAACATAACAGATGATGACGCCATTTGTATGACAACAGATTTTCATTTATGTTACTTGAATTGATCAGTGTGACTGGTATATTTTAGAATGGAGAATAATAACGAGTGTTCAATAAAAAATGTGATCAAGTCACCTGTGGATTGTAATTGTTTAAAAAACGTATGTCTTGGATAACATCGCAATTATGACATGACATTCACTTTTTAACCATCACAGATGCCATGATGCCAAACCATACAAACTTGGCACGACCTACGTTCATGACAGAAAAAGAAATCCATATATTTTGAACACTGTTTATAAGATACAGAGAGACTCAGTTTCGAGCTCATGTCAATTCTATCTTTCCAATGTATACCCCTCGAGGGTTACCCAACGTACTGGGGGAAAGCTTACACAATCCTAATGTACTCCTATTTGGTTCTATCTCCATAGTTACAGCCCCATCAATTCTAAGAATATTAAAAGCTCTGCCAGTGAGAGTGATTTTACTTGCTCTGGTCCCAGGTGTGTTTCTTTTGTGGATTTGACCACTTTACAGTAATTATCGAATAGGTGTTTCATCCTCTGCACAACGGGACATCTGCCATCTCCATCTCGCTAAGGAGCTTTTGGAGGGAGCACTTTTCCAGTTGCGAATTGCAATTCCACCTCGCTGTTTTGCCGCTTCTCCTCACGAGAATCAGATTTATTTTGTTTTGTGCTATATCTGGAGTCGTTACATGTCTTAAGCATTGTTGTACTGCCTCTGAATTGATTTCAAAAGCCTCTACATAGTGCCTGGATTGTCTTTGAATGATGAGTGATGATTGAAAGTGACTTCTTCGTAGGTTGCCTGTGGTGTATATAATATTAATCTTCCATCTCATTTAGGTGAGAAAGTGATACCATGATACCATCATGTCATATAAACCATACCATAAAGTTACAATTAGAGGATTTATTGGTATTTTGAAAATCTGTAGTGATTTTTTTTATAAGAAATGTTTTTTGAAACTCCATTGGCACGGGTTGACTATTTCCAGAACCGTCTTTATTGTAATACATGTCCTGAAATTGTAGAATTGCTAACACCGCGTCCGGTTTACGCGCGGTGATAGCGATGTGGTCCGGACGCGGTGTTGCCAAATTTAGAGGTTAGATTCTTTTCTGGTTCCAACTATACACTATGGACGGCTTTGCAACTATTTTCATTCAATTTGACTTCGAAGTGGAGGTTTCAAACTTCCACTTGGCAAACGGAAATCATAATATGCTACCATCTACATTGAATCTGTGTTCAACGCCAAATTCGATGTGGATCGTATCATATGATTCCCGTTTGCCAAGTGGAAATTTGACAGTTCGAAATGAAATTGAATGTAACCTAAGGTCAAATCGTATTTTGAAAAAGTGAGAAAAATAAAGTGGTTTCTACGTTCTAAAAAGTTATGATCAAGGTAAGTGGGTAAGTGGGGAAACACTCAATGGATGAGAAAAATATATATTTAGATAGTGGAAAAATCAGAGAAAACGAATCAGTGTTGTTTTGTTTACTATGGAAAAATAATTTGGTTTGGTGCTTTCTGGTTCCTGACCTCCAGAAACTGAGGAAATCACATCCCAAAATCTGTAACCATCTACCTATCTGGCGGTTTTATTGTTTTACTGTTTAGTATCACGTCACTCTGTGGCATGGATAAAAACTATGATATAACACTAACTAGCAGAAGAATTGCAATATCTGTGTATCTATTTGGCTTCCCTTGCTTCCCTGGTCGCAACATGAAGACATTGTCCTTGTTTCTGAAATGAAGTAGTAAAATCAAAAGATCAGTATCTCAACTCACAAGAGTGACCATCTCATTCGTCTCATGAAGTAGTAAAGCAGTGGATACTATCTCAGTGTCCGCATAATCAGCTTCTAGTTTGGAGGTTGGGTAGAAGTTTAATAAATGCGCTCGTATTTTTTCTGTTGCTGAATAAATTGTCTTATATCTACACTTTCAGATATAGTGGATCATCTTTGTTGTTCTTGAGTTTTTGTTGAGGGTCCCAAGTTATATCCATCAAATACTAGAAAAGTGGAGTTAACTGGCGATTCCTGATTGTGAACCTTGGAAATCTTTTGAGGAAAACAAGTATACTCAAAGGAACCAAACATCCAAGAGTCCATCAACCTTGAGAAAGGATGTGACATTCTGCATGCAGAAATCATTGCCATTAAAGAAGCAGCCAACCTGCTGCCAAGACTGGACAACACAACAAAAGACGTCACAAACTATGCAGACAGCAAAGCAGCGTTGAGACTACTAGGATCAGATACAGTGAAGTCCATGATGGTGATGAGTTGCCTTGAGGCATTGTACTGAATCAGGATAAAAAGCTCGTTCTATGCTGGGTTTCCGGACATAGCAATATTGAAGGGAACATGATGTCAGATGGACTGGCGAAATTGGGACTAAAAAAGGACACGGCCGAAATGGAAAACACATCGCTACCAACGATCAAACTATTAGAAGGTACCGTGGATAAAAACATGGTGAAGCTACCCAGTGACAGTTTTCTGTACTACGCTGCGGTGATAAACAAATAATTTGGGTTAAGCAATGACAAGCCGGGTGTCGGTATTAAATTTTGAACTCACTATAGAAGAAGTTCGCCAATGAAATAAGGATAACAAATCTATATCTAGCAATCAACAGGATACACTTACAACCGACCAGCATCATACCAGCTGGTTCTGACCTTCCTCTTGTTGAAGCTGAGGCATTGAATGTGGCTCACACATTCAATTCGACGTGACCAGGTTTTCTCGAAACTATCCCACGTTTGTTATATGAAGAAAAAACACATTCTGTTTTCAAAAGTATAAATGAAAGCAGATTAGGCCCTAGCTCAATGCTGGGGAATAGGGTAGGAGAATCCCGACTTATTCTGTCTTGAGTCGGTGGCGCTTATCCTACCCTATTCTCCGGCATTGAGCTAGGGCCTAATTTGCTAACGCAGTAAATCACCCTCTCATTCCAGAAATAAAGTAACTTTTTCTTTTCTCTTTAATACCTCTAGTTTATTAATTTATTCCAATGCCTCCATCGTTCAGTTTGAGGCGTTATACGATTGATAACAAGTGTGGTGTAAGAACTATGTTCTGGCTGGCAGTGATGAAAAAGGTCGGGTAGGAAGATTCTTAGTAAAGCTCATGAGCACTTGTTTGCGTCAACAAAAGAAAAATAGGCTTTGGAAGATGGTTAAAGTCTTCTGGAACTAGTAATTAGAGTAGGTGGCTCTCCGGACCCGGCGGGAGAACATAAGACTGGATGAGTTAGTCACATGTGAGAACAATGGGCGAAGTGAGATATTCCAGAAAAATTTCAAATCATCAAAGGTTAAAGAGAATTGTATGATCCAGTTGATGGGAGGTTTTGAATTTAAAACAGCATATCGATAGCGAGATTAATTCAATTAATGAAGCCATCAAATCATGACACAAATGAAGACCTATAGCACCAATTAAGCCTGTATCTTATCAAACCTCCGTGGACAAGTCTAGCAGAACATTTCTCATAATTTCCATAAATCAAGTGATCCAATAAACTGTAGCGTTTACCTCGATCTAATTATTAATTAATTAATTAATGATACGTAGGTCCGGTGATTAGATAAAGCAACAACAGTACTAACTGGCGTATGCTAATTCCTTGTAAATCACTCAATATGAATTTATCAAGTCTGTGAATGGTAATTGTTTTGTCCCCATGTGAACGCTGATAACGTTATGGCCCGATTGACTCTGATTACGGTTGGTAGGTGTAATGGGAACGTTTTTAGATTCCAGCGCTGATGGCAGATGTGTTTGGGGTTTTGTTAGCAATAAGCATTTATGAGTAATATTTTTCCATATTTAAGGGTATCTGTAATAGTGTACATTATGATTGATTTTTTTTGAATATTCAGTGATTATCAACCACAGTTACTCAAAAATACCGCCAGAAAGAACCCACATATAACGAAATCCCTTTCACCTGATAGTCTTTATCAACTTACACATATCTCTTATAACTCTGAATGAATAATCTCAACTACATTCATGTTGATCAATCTAAGATCTCCCAGCAGATGTTCTCGAAACACCTTGAACTCCTTGAAACTCTTACAGAAATCAAATCTTCAGATCTTTGCGATCTACACTTGAAATTGTGTTGTTATATTCTGTTACTCTTGTACAGAAGGCACGCGATAAGATGGGCAAAAGATAATGGTCAGGTAAAGAGGAGAAACCAAAATCTGCCAAAATACTGCGATTTGTCGTCAAGGGACAATGTGAAGCCATGGCTTTGTTGTAGTGTTTAACAGTTCTTTCATCGGTTATCAGTAACACAAATCGCGGTTAAAACGCTCTTTGTTTTCTATTCTTTCAATAAGATTTTACCAGAGGCGCAGGCTGTATTATGAGGTGTGTTTTGGGATGGTTGACATTAACGATTTGGATTTTCTCGGAATATTTTTGTATGGTTTTTATTCCGCAATTGTAAGGAATTTTTTACAATACTTATAATGTTGATTCCAAAATCTGAGACAAAACGCTACTTAGATTGCAAAGCATTTCTGAACTATGTACCTTTTGATTTATGGTGAAGGCATGATTGGTTGATTTGAATTTTTATTAGTTTTATTCTCATTCTATAAATTCAAAATATTTTATTGAATGACAGGTATTGTGTATTATTTTTGACTTGACTTTTGACTTGTTGTCAAGCCAATTGCAAAATAAAGAAATAGTTGATAGAACTTTTCAGATAAGAAACAGCCCCCGTTTCTTACCTGAAAAGTTCTAGTGATTAGTTATTTATTTTGCAAAAAAAAAATATGGTATTTTCAATTTGTTCAGAAAAATAAGCCAAACTAACCCTTAAACTAACCCAAGCAAACCCAAACTTACCCAGATTGAGGATAACTAACCCCAACTGTTCCAGTCTTTGCGAAAAAAACTTAACAAGAAAGCAGGGGTAATTTTCTTTCCTTTTTGTAAGGTTTCTTTTTGCATAATTCGGGTTAGTTTGAGTTAGGTTGAGCTGGTTTAGATTAGGCTACTTTGGGCTATTTTGGGTTGGTTTAGTTTAGTTTGGGTTAGTTTGGCTGGTTTGGATTTGTTAAATAACCCTCATCTTCTAGCCTTTTTGTAATTTTTTTTCGCAAAATCCGGGTTAGTTTTAGTTGGGTTGATTTGGGTAAGTCAGGGCTAGAGAACATATTGACAGCCTTTTTTTTAACACTTGGCAACACTGCACATACGCTCAACCGGCTCAACCATCGTAAGGGTTGATCTGTGCTATGGTCTTTTTTGTGTTATGGCGCCTTCGAATCTTTGATATTTTTTTCCCGGCTACAACGTTATTTTTTCGCATTTTTTTTTGCGGAGAAATCAAGTCATGGATTGTGGTCTCTTATACAGGGTGTTTATTAATTGAATGCCGATACCTAAGGGTGCTAATCCTTGCATGATTTTAAGGCAAAAAGTTCATATGGACATTGGTCCGCAGGAGCCCAATTTTCAAGATACAGGGTGTTGAAATTTTAAAAACCAAATGATTTTTTTATAATTACTTTGAGACTATTCCAGATATCTTTATGAAATTTGGTACACGTTGTCTTTGCATCAATATGCATTTTGTGATGTACGAACAATTCTATTATTTTAACCAGTGGCGTCCGTACGGGTTTTGCACTCAATTTTTTTGGGAAAAAAATTTGTACGCCACTGCTTCCTTTCAAAATAGAAATAATTTTTAAAATCTCTATTTATTTCTGAGTCAATTTGTTCATTTTATTTTTTCTCGTCCGGTGCATGGTTTTCGCTTAAGAAAATAAAATCTACTTAATTGCATTGACCGAGGCATTGACATCCTGCTGTCTCCCAATATTTTTAAATCAGTGGCGCCCTCTCCAACATTCCCATGCATATTGATGCATTGAAGACGTCTACCAAATTTCAAAAATATATCTGGAATAGTATCAAAGTAATGATATTTTTTTTTTCTAATTTCAACACCCTGTATCTTAAAATCTAGGCTCTTGCGGACCCATGTCCATAAGAACTTTTTGTCCCAGATCCAAGGATTATCACCCCCAAGTATCGGCATTCAATTAATAAACACCCTGTATACATATACAAGTTGTTTCATTGATATTAAAATTAAGGATGGGGTTTTCCGCTTGAAAATAAAAAGAAAACTTCTTATAAACATGTGTTCGGAAATGCTTCATTACAGAGCTACAGGGTGTTGAAGTTTTATTTTTATCTTTGTTTTTTCTAAATAGTATTCGCAGCAATGTCGATGTTTTGATGAAAATTGGTGTTTGGGGGTCTTTTGTCATTCGAAATGCGAATTTGATCTTAGTATGGCTCTAACTTTCAGAGGGCGCTACCTACACTTATTTCCCATTATTAACAGCAGTAACTTTTTTGGACGGGCCTGTATTATGATTTGAAGAGTAGACGTCCCATAAACATGTTTACGGAAATGCTCCGTTACAAGGCTTTCATTATTTCCATTTTTTTATTTTTCATGATATTTTAATAAAAATTGTTGTTTCACTAATTGGTTGAATTTTATCTTTTAACTAAATATACAGTGTGTCCACTTAAGTTCGCACCATATGGAAAACTTTCTTATTATTAAGTTTACGAAAAAAAGTTATTCTCTATAAAAAGTTCTGCATGATCCAAAACCTAAAATGCAACCATCAGGTATTCAATTTTTCCAGTCGTATACGAGGTATATCAGAAAATATGAATTTTGCTCAAGAATAAAGTACCTTTATTTTTGATAATATCGAAAACTTTAATCAGTTATTTCTTTATTCGTTAAACATTTGATAATCTTTACGTCTCTTAACCTCTATGTTGCATTATTTTGATGATTTCAAATAACTACACTTGCATTTGCATTGTTATTGTAGTAAAAAAAGGATTTTTTTCCTTATTCGATGTAATTATATATTTGAACGTAGTTTTTAGTTCTAAACAACTTTTCTCAATAATATTTTCCGATATTATCGAAAATAAAGGTACTTTATTCTTGACCAAAATTCATATTTTCTGATATACCTCGTATACGACTGAAAAAATTGAATACCTGATGGTTGCATTTTAGGTTTTGGATCATGCAGAACTTTTTATAAAGAATAACTTTTTTTCGTAAACTTAATAATAAAAAAGTTTTCTATATGGTGCGAACTTAAGTGGACATACTGTATATGTAGCAATCATACAAAATATTCGATAACTTCACCTCCGCCATTATTTCCATATCAGATGTATTTGGTATTTCAAATCCGAATATCTTGAGAATGGTTGCCTGTAGCGACTTTTAACAAGTATACTTTTTCTGCGTAGAAAATACAAATAAATCTGTTCTGTTGCTTAAAAATATTCAAGAGTAACGTCCAAAAAAGTTATGGCTGTTATTATTTGGATAAATAGTTGTAGGTAGCGCCCTCTACAAGTTAGAGCCATACTAAGATCAAATTCGAATTTCGCATAACAAAAAACCCCCAAACGTCAATTTTTATCAAAATATCGACATTGCTTCAAATTAATATTATTAAGAAAAAACAAAAATAGGAATAAAACTTCAACACCCTGTAGCTCTGTAATGAAGCATTTCAAAATACGTGTTTATGGGAAGTTTTCTTCTTATTTTTAGGCAGGGAAACTCAAACTGAATTTTTTCGCAATATAAATGAGTGCAGTGATTCACTAGACTTTGCGAAAATTTACCTTTAAACGGTGATTTTGTTAATTTTTTCTAAATAATTCAATCCATGAAAAAAATGCATTGGTCGCTAGATAACCACAAGACCCAAAAAGGGGATTGAAAGCTCACTTATCTGAAGATTTTTTTGTGGTCGTATTCTCGTATTTTTTTTTAGCTACTTTTTGAACCTTCCTTCACCCAACCTTCCTTTTTTTTTTCATGCATCCGATCACAACGCCATTCTGTGCAACGTTTCTTGTCTATTTGTAACTCTCTACTAGATGGCGCTGCAGTATAAACATCCGAGATATTAATATTTATATTCAAATTTAGAAAGAAAATCTTCATCTATTGACAGTGACAATCATTTTTTCATTTGACGCTGAGGTTGAGGCATGTTTTATTGGTACGTACAAAACATAAAGCCGCATTCACATTAAATAAATATTTGCGTTTGGTGAATGTGAATGAGAAACGGTAAGTTGAATAGTAATATTGAGAATATATATCATTTGTGTGTTTTATAAACACTATTGAATCGAAAAAGTATCATTCCAGATTTTCCTTTGTGACCCAAAGTCTTTGGTTACCCTTTTCAAACTTTCTAAGAAGATCCATTCAGGTCAGCCTGCCAGTTTTTTATCTGAAAGATTTTTAGTCAATGTGGCATTTTCGATTATAAATCACGGATAAAAGTTGCGGAATTTCTTAAATGCAGAACTTTTCATTGAAGCCGATCAACTGATCAACTAATAATCCCTTGATGAATTATTAATTAGATAATTTGTCGTTTTGTATACGGGGTGTTCAATATTAAGATGCTGATTTAGGTTGTGAAACCTTGGGTGATTTCAACAAGGAAAGTTCGTTCAATGCAGGTTCGCAATTACTTAGTTTTTGGTATGATTTTTGTTGAGAATTTGAAAAAAGATTTTAAATCATGTCCAAAGACTTATTCTGAAATTTCAACACAGTATTTCAAATTTTATTTTTTGTAAAGTATTAAAATTTTGTATCCAATTTTCAAGATAAAATTAAGAGTAAAAAAATATCGGATTCATTCAAAAATACTTTCCACAACATAGGTACATATGTAAAGTATACGTGAGATGATCAAAAAAAATAAATAAATTAGAAACAAATTTTCAAAACTTTTCAAAAAAATTAAATCTTCAATACTGATTTGAAATGAGTCTTTGGATATAATTTAAAATCTTTTTCTATTTGTCACTTTGCGCCAAAACGAAAAGTAATAGTATACAGGGTGTTACTTAATGATATGTCATAATTTTTAGGGGGAGTTCCTGGATAAATTTTGAGTCGAAAAGGTCATATAAACTTGGGTCTAAAGAGCAAAATAAAAAAAAATTAAAAAAAAGATAAATAAAATGAAATAAAAATGAAAAAATAAAAAAAAAAAAAAGTGTGTTCCTATACCATAATATCCTGTGGCAAAATTCAGTTCAATATCTCAAACGGTCTTTGGATAATGTAATTAAAACTGAAAATAAAATAGATCTTTAACACCCTGTATCTTAAAAACCAAGCATTTTTAAACCCAAGTCTATATGACCTTTTCGACTTAAAATTTATCCAGGAACTTCCCCTTAAAATTATGACATACCATTAAGTAACACCCTGTATTATTCAACGAGCGGGAAATTGTGGATATTACTCACGAGGATGAAGTTTGCGCTACGGGTCGTAGGCGTGTAAGCGTAATCATCTGAGTGAGTAACAGCCATTTCTCACGAGTAGAATATTAATTATTCAATAATTAAAGCTAACTTTGCATTATTCAATTTCATTTGGACGACACTTTTTGACAACGACTGTTCTCAAAATGAGGTTAGGTTGTTAACACAATGAGTCAATGACTATAAAACAAGTTTGGACGCTCAAATGGGCTGTTTCAAAATGATGGATTAGAGGGTTTACATTTTGTCGAATGTTCTAGTTGGCTCTAAAACAGTGGAATAATGACATTAGATCATTTCATTGGTTAAAAACAATTGAGTGCTGGGAAAAAAGTCACTGGTATGAGTAACGGGTTACATTAACCAATAGAAATTGGATGTATAATACATCTTTTATTAAATAGTCTTAGAAAAAGTATTTCACGTTTTCTTGTTTTCGAGCCCCCCGTATATTATTTCCAAATTTAAAGTATGGCAATATACTTTTCAAAACAAGCAGAACTTCTTATGAAGAGTGACTTTTGGTCGGAGAATGAAATTTTTGGTCAATTATACGAATAGGGAAGTCTATCCATGGTCATACTGTATATCACATACAGGGTGTCTCAGATTTTAATCGGGAAAACTTGATAGACGATAGAACTTGAAAAAATAAAACAAAAAATTTATATCAACTTGTAAGATTAAAAGCTTCCTTTTCGAGATGGTGTTGGTTACTTGAACAAAAATATTTTTTCAAGATGGTTTATTGTTTTTTTTGAATTCAGTAATTAAAAATATTATTTTTTTGTGTTTTGACTTTTTTGTCTACCTTGCTTACTTCTGGCGAAAAAAAAATAAATTTATTTATTCCAGAGTGGAATGAATAAATTAATTTAATTTTTATCGCAAGAAGCAAACAAGATAGACTAAAAAGTCAAGAGCCAGAAAGATTATATTTTTAATTACCTAATCCAAAAATAATATTAAACTTCTAAAAAAAACAGTGCCGTGCTTTTTTCTTTAACATAAGTCAACAGTGACAACCCATAGCCGCCCAGGCCATCAAACTTGAATTTAATTACATCAAATCAAATCCCATAGTAAGTTTCATGTACAGGTCAAGTTATATCAAAATCGAATAAATAGTTTTTGAAATATCTTGAAAAAAATATTTTTGTCTCGGAAACTTCAACACCTGTATCTTGAAAAAGAAACTTTAAATCTTACAAGTTGATATCAACTTTTTGTTTTATTTTTGCAAGTTCCATCGTCTATCAAGTTTTCCCGATTAAAATCTTAGACACCCTGTATAATATACAGGGCTTTTCACTTAAAACTCCGCACGTCAATATCTCGGAAACGAACAGGAATATTTGATTTCTGTAAAAAGTAGTCAATGTATGGTGTCGAGTAGTTATTTTTCACAGTTTAAAAAATTCGACGCCTACCAAGAGTAAAGCGTCGCGACGCATCGAAAATATCAATCGATTGCAGGGACTTTGAAATTACGCGCATGCAAAAGTACGAGTTATTTTTAAATTCTTTTGTGATTCAGTCTAACTCATTTATTGTACTCAGTTTTGAGATATACAGTGTGTCCAAGATAAGGATGTCTGTCACGGGGATCTTGGAAACCGTGAGAGATACAAGGTCAGTTAAATGGAGGCAAAGTTGCGTATTTTGATGCTTAACAAAATGCCGTTTTAAAAGCCAAGAAATTTCGACTAAGTCCGAAATTATCCGAAAAAAACCGAAATTTTTCAAAATTGATTTCATTTTTTTCTGACCACATTTGAAAAGATATTTTGAAATGAATGGAACTTCTTTGTTGCCACTTTTTGCCCTTTACAAGAAAGCGTTATTGATTTGAAGAACCGACGTTTCGTCTATGAGCAGCCATCATCAACTTTGTTTTTTTAAATCCGGTCCTGGATTTTTTATGACGGATTTTGACGGCCTCTTATGTTCCCAAACCAACAATGTATCGCAATTATTCAAATTATGTTGATGGATTTTTCCATAAGAACTCATGTGTTAGAGAGAGACAAAAAATACATTTTTAATAGGATTAAAAACAACCACCTCTTTTTTAATTAGTGCGATACCTCGTTGGTTTAGGAACATAAGAGGCTCTTAAAATCCGTAATAAAAAATCCAGGACCGTATTTAAAAAAACAAAGTTGATGATGGCTGCTCATAGACGAAACGTTGGTTCTTCAATTTAATAACGCTATCTTGTAAAGGGCAAAAAGTGGCAATGAAGAAGTTCCATTCATTTCAAAATATCTCTTCAAATGTGGTCAGAAAAAAATGAAAACAATTTTGAAAAATTTCGTTTTTTTTCGGATAATTTCGGACTTAGTCGGAATTTCTTGGCATTCAAAACGGCATTTTGTTAAGCATCAAAATACGCAACTTTGCCTCCATTCAACCGACCTTGTATCTCTCACGGTTTTCAAGATCCCCATGATAGACATCCTTATCTTGGACACACTGTATATCTCAAAACTGAGTAGAATAAATGAGTTCGACTGAATCACAAAAAAGTTTATAAATAACTCGTACTTTTGCATGCGCGTAATTTCAAAGTCCCTGCAATCGATTAATATTTTCGATGCGTCGCGACGCTTTACTCTTGATAGGCGTCAAATTTTTTTAACTGTGAAGAATAACTACTCGACCCCATACATTGACTACTTTTTACAGAAATCAAATATTCCCATTCGTTTTCGAGATATTGACGTGCGGAGTTTTAAGTGAAAAACCCGGTATATGGAAGTTTTCCATTTTCTCAAAATCAATCACTTTCACTTTAGTGATAAACAGCGATTTTCCTAAGTTTTATTTAAAATACATTCCTATACCCCGCCGGTGAAAGTAAAAAAAAATCATTTTTAACCTATAGTCCCTTCATGGATTCTTCCCACAAAAATCAAAGAAAAACCGTTTTTTTTTTTTTTATTTTAACATCCTCTACATGTGTGTATTGTGTTCATGGCTAATCTCAGCCAAACTAAAACAAACCAAAGTTTACAAAATAGATTTAATATAATTTGAATCCCTCCTCGTCGACATTTTTTCACATCCAAATCAGAAGAACTAAAATATACAAACCGAATAATTATAAAAAAGCTATGATATAAGAAGCGTGGTAAGTCAAAATTGAAGATAAACTCAATCACGATCAAACAAGATAATATCTATAAGTGTTCCACCAATAAAGACATTAAAAACTCTTGATCTGCAGTGACAATTTGACCTTTTGAGGTCGATTCGATTAGCTTATTTCGCGGATCTTATTCAAAAGATGGACGTACACATCAAACGGGAATACGGGAATGAATGAGCCCGGGATGAAGAGCCCTTTGGAGCCCTGGCTCAGTCATTGTAGGGCTAGGTCGTTATCGGGCGACTGTCATGCCAAAACACGGGCCTAGAATGTTATCTGCGATCTCTTTCAAATTCTGCTGAATGCATAAGGGCGTCCGTGATCTTATCAGGGCCGGGGCCGTTTGCTCCAGGCGCGCCAGCTGCGGCCTTCTTGGTCGCTGCTTCGTTTCTGTGTAATGAGCTACACTGGACGCAAGAGAGGGGCTCTTGGAACTGATCTGGACTGGGATGTTTTCGTTTTGATTCCGGTCATAGAGTATGCAGTTTGATATGTTTGCGAAAAGTGGTTGGAATGTGGCACAAAGACAACTTTGTTTCCATCATGTATTAACTCAGAACGTGTGAAAGCCCGGTTTGACAAAAATGATCGACAATTATTTAAAACTTAACATTAAATTTGTTTGTTTGGTTATTTTTGTCGTCTTTATCGTGTTTATCGGAACAGATACAAAATCGATACCAATTCTTCCAGTTCAGTTGCAACTTTGTCGGAAATGGGGTTTTGCCTTTTTCTTATGAAAATCAATAACAATAAAATTTCAATGAAGGAGCAATATTTCTCATCTTCATTTGATAGACTAAAGTTAAAAAAAAAAACTAAAAAACACGCCTTCGAAATAAAAAGTTAAAAATCATTTTTTAATTTAAGAATAAAATTTACGTCATTGTGATAAAAGCGTGGGGTGCTTCGATATCAATTGTTATAATTTCTTACTAATTTCGATTTCAAAATGCAGAATTAGTGCATATAAAGCATCCCACGCTCTTATCACAATTACATGGATTTTCTCGTTAATCATTTTATTTTTAAATTTAAAATTATTATTTTCAACTTTTTAGTTCGGAAGCGTGTTTATTTTTAACTATAATTTATTTTTTACTTTTTAGAAAGCGAAAATTAATTAAAACTATTATATTATCATCGGTTCTTGATAAGTGTGCAAAGTTACGAATAAATCCGGACATTTGAAGTGGGCAAAAATCGAGTTCCAAGATTCTGTTACTAACAAACAAACATTCAAGTGATGCTACATTGTGCTTTTTTGTCCCTTGACAAGAAAGTTACCTTGGCAACGTATATTACTTGAAAAATGAAAAGACCAATAAATTTCCTTTCAAATGGTATCCCATGTTCCTATACCTAAACCTTCAGGTTCTACAAGAAAAATGCATTTGTCTAAAAAATAAATTATATTGGTATTATTGATATGAAACAAAATGTAGTTGCAGTTTGCTAATAAAAATAAAATTGTTATTGCTGTGTGACCTGGCAACTATAGGTTGCCCTAGAAACTACATCATGTTTCATATCATGTATACCAATATAATTTATTTTTTAGTAAAATGCATTTTTCTTGTAGATCCTGAAGGTTTAGGTAAAGGAACATGGGATACCATTTGAAAGGAAATTTATTGGCCTTTTCATTTTTCAAGTAATATACAAGGGGTTTCATTTGGAAAAATTGATTTGTTATCATTTTTGTGTGAAGGAAAAAGATTCATAAATTTGAAGCACCCTTGTATATTTTCAGATCGGTTTCTCCATTGGAACCATATAAACCTACCTTCCTCTAGTCGGAAAAGCAATTTCAACTCTCCACCGTTTTCAAGTACGAAATTATTGAACTCAATCCACTGATGTGTTTTACGACAAAAATATTAGAAATTAATTTATATCTCGAGAACCGCTGCCGATAGGTATAGGAGTATATCAAGCAAAAGTGATTAGAATCAGTCAAAGAATCCAAAAAAATAATAACAAACAGGGTGGTCCATTTAAAATAAGAAAGTTGTTACGACTTTTGGAAAGAAGCGGCAACACTGCAAAACTGAAAATATTTTCAAAATATAGATCATACTCGATTATGGGCTCATCCAAATTTTCAGGTCGATCCTATGTCTGGTTTTCCGTAAACGTCTAACGTGTACCATAGACCGTGAGACACCCTGTATACAAGTGAAGCTAATATTAAGCGTGTAAAAAAAAATGGAAAATGAAAAAGTACGGGAATTTGATCTTTTCCGAACTCATTTCGAGAAAATGATAAAGAAAAACGTTGCAAAGAAATAATTGTTGAGAATAATAGTGGATGGCAAATATAAAGAGATGGATAAGTATACAGGGTGTCCCATTTTGGGCTCTTTTGCGGGGTATCTCCGTTATTCTTATAGATAGAAAGTTGCTGTTTTCGCGACAGTCTTTTTCGTTAAACAAAAGATCCCGTTAATGAAAAATGAAACTTTCATAGCCCTATTAGTTTTTGAGATTCAGGGCCAAACTGAAAATATTGCATTTTAAGGTCCCCCCGTATCTAAACTATCAGATAAGTAATGGAAAATGTGAAAACTGTTTATCATATAACTTTTTCCGTAGAGCTCGATTCTGCCTTCGGAATAAGTTTACAGGGTCAGGTCAGAAAGTTATCGGATACAACGTTATTTTTTTTTAAGTGCATACTTTTGGAAAGTTGAAAAAAGACAAATCTTATGGAATATAAATAAGCAGGGTGTTCCATTTGAAAAAATAAAGTTGGGTCCGATAACTTTTTGATCTGACCCTGTATACTAATTCCGAAGGCCGAATCGAGTTCTACGGAAAAAGTTATATAAGAAACAGTTTTCTCATTTTCCGTAACTGATCTGATAGTTTAGATACGAGGGGTACCTTGAAATGCAAAATTTTCAGTTAAGCCCTGTATCTTAAAAACTGAAAGGGCTATGAAAATTTTGTTGACGGCATCTTTAGTTTAACGAAAAAGTAGCACACTGTCGCGAAAACCGCAACTTTCTATCTATAAGAATAACGGAGATACCCGACAAAAGTACCCAAAATGGGACACCCTGTACAGGCTGATTCATTTTCAGAGTCAGGGTGCCAGTTCTCGTAAACTATTCATCGTAGAGGCTTGCGACAAAAAATTTTATTACTAAAATGGTCAAGAGAAAAACCTGGAAAATATTTTCAAGTTTCCGAAATGGTCGCATGGGGGCGTAACAACCAACACCAAGTAGAAAAATATGATTTTTATGGAATTTTGTCCAATGAAAATATATCGATGAGCTCATTTTCGGATTAACTGACTATTTACCTACACTTTTTGTCCAAAACGTTTTTTTCTATCTATCATAATAAAGTGGTGGGGGAAGTTCAATTGTTTTATTAAACAAACGGAGATTTCTCCCGTTTCGCTTGACCGATTTAAACGAGCTTGGGCTCATATGAAAGAGCATGATCTGCACTTCAAAAAACTTTTTTGGTTTTGAATTTTTGACCTTCGCCGTCGACGCTAGATGGCGTTAAATGAAATGGTAGCATGTTTTTGAGTCTTTTCCAAAAAAATCAAATGTAATGGTGTATTCATTTTTATATTTTTCCAAAGGGGATACATTTTCCTATTAAAAAAATTTAAAAAAAAACAAAAAATTTTTTAAAAAAAAAAACAAAAGAAAATCATAAATTTTTTTGTTTTTTTTTATAGGAAAATGTATCCCCTTTTAAAATATATAAAAATAAATATACCATTACATTTCATTTTTTTGGAAAAAACTCAAAAACAGGCTACCATTTCAGTTAACGCCATCAAGCGGCGACGGCGAAGGTCAAAAATTCAAAACGAAAAAAGTTTTTTGAAGTGCAGATCATGCTCTTTCATATGAGCCCAAGCAAAATTTCAACTTATTTTCAAAAAGCGAAAATTACTTTTCCCAGATATGCTCAGTACAATTCAAATGTTCCTGAGAAATATCTTTTGATGGTACAATTATTTGTTTTATCTTTTTTTTCCTCAAAAACTAAGTCTTACATCAAGTCAAAGGAGAATGGACCACATTGAATATTTTTATGAATATTATATTATATTATATGATATATGAAAAAGAACTAACTTTTTTCAAAAACTAGGTATTCTCCAGGAGAACTCGATTCGCGAGACCATGGTCTTGATCTCGACCTTGAGACCAGAAGTTACACATGGAGATCGAGACCCATCGTAACCTTCATTATTATTTTGTTTAGAAGAAGAAATTCTGCACCACATATTAATCCATTATAATTAGGATCAAATTTGCAAAATATTTTGTTGTATAATATATTTATATATTATACATATATAAATTCGATTGAAGCTGTCCGAAAAAGATCTTACAAAAAAAAAATAATGAAAAGTTCTGTATCAATGATTAATGATAGATGAATTTTGCAAAATATTTAAAATAATTTTTGAATCATTATTTTGTTTATATGAGAATCCTTGCTACATAAACTCAAAGTTGGAAAAAAAAGTGATGTAATCAGTAACTTCTGTTCCTATGGACATCATGAAATTCAATTTAACAGCACTTTACTGTTCAACTTGAATCAAGATTTCATTTTTCCTGTATAGCACTGAATTTTTTGCCAATTTGATTCCCGATTATTGATTGTAATGTAGTAATAATAATTAGGCAACAAAGTCTTACAAGATAAACAAATCCAATGAAATTTATACAAAATCTATACAATACACTTTTTTTCATATTTTTGGACGAGCTTTCACAACCTGTAGTCCTGCGCAGATATTATGAAACACCCAGAATAGCTATAGCTACGCTGAATGAGGGCAACATTTTACTAAAAAAAAATATATTAATAAATAGAGACGAATTTGATGACAATATTATGCACTTTTGTATATCATAAGTCATTATTGATTTTCGAAGTTTCGAATTTTTGCAACCATCATCAATTTTTTTTGTTCAAGTACCAACTATTTCAATTCATTTTTGGATAACCCTCTACTTTCTAAAAATAACGCTATGACACACTTGAAATTTTATTTCGTTCTCCAATGATGGTTGCGAAAATTCGAAACGTCAGATTTATCAATTTCGACTGCTTTATCTTGAAGAGGAGAAAAAGTAGCAATGAAAATGTGTACATAATATAATAATGGGAGAATAATAATAATACAGGGTGATTAAAAATTGAATGCCGATACTTGAGGGTGATAATCCTTGAATGATTTTGGGACAAACATTTCCTGTGGACATAGGTCCGCAAGAGCCTAGATTTTAAGATACAGGGTGTTGAAATTAAAAAAAAAATATTTTTTTCATAATTACTTTGATACTATTCTAGATATCTTTATGAAATTTGGTGCACGTCTTCTATGCATCAATATGCATTTTGTGATGTACAAACAATTTTATTATTTTCGCCAGTGGCGTCCGTACGGGTTTTGCACTCAATATTTTTGGAGAAAAAAATTGTACGCCACTGCTTTCTTTCAAAATAAAAATTATTTTTTAAATCTTTATTTATTTCTGCGCCAATTTGTTCTCTTGGTTTTTCGCATGGTTTTTGCTTAAAAAAATAAAATCTACTTAAATTGAATTGACACCCTGCTTTGTCTCCTATTTTTTCAATCAGTGGCGCTCTCTCTTACATTCCCATGCATATTGATGCATAAAAGACGTGTACCAAATTCAAAAAGATATTTGGAATAGTATCAAAGTAATGATAAAAGAAAGATTTTTTTTTTTTTAAATTTCAAATCCTGTATCTTAAAATCTAGGCTCTTGCGGACCTATGTCCAAATGAACTTTTTGTCTTAAAATCCTCCAAGGATTATCACCCTTGAGTATCGGCATTCAATCACTAAACACTCTGTATATTTTTTCCAATTCGAATTGTGCAATGTGTACCTACATAAAAAAATAGATTCGCAAACAATACGATTTAAAAATGTACGGTGTGTCCACTCTAAAGTCGTCCACCCTGTATTAGGTATCGATGAGGTTTTGTTTAAAACACACATCCTGTGATTTTATTGACATCTTATTAATTAGAACGTACAGGAAGACTCAATGAGTATAAGTATTAAATTAACAAATTAACAAAAAAAGAAAAACCAAAACAGTAACATTTTTTTTTTTTTAAATGTGAACAGGGAGGTTTTTGGTCATTCTGATTGAGATTACGTTGTTAGTTTTTTTCTAAAAAATCCCGTAATACGATTTTCTGAAATTCGACCCACTTTGAACCCCCATACGGACATAATGTTCAAAAAGTGTTTGACGAGACCTAACAAACAAAAAAAAAATGAAAATCGGTCAATAAACAAAAATTTTACAGGGGTGGGACACTTCATAGTGGACAAAAAATTTCAGAAGGTACATATACAGGGTATATGTACCTTCTGAAATTTTGATCAATGGAGTTATTAATTTCCAGTTTATTGCAAAAATGATCGGAAAAAGAATCATCCAATGTTAAACATCATTGCTTTTGCTTTGGAATAATAAAATATAATACATATTTGTATTCTTGAGAATATCCTTGAATCCTCCCAGTACTACACATACTGTATTCACAATAATTTCCGTAATACAACGAATAATTATTGAAGATGGGTTGAAAATTATACGACCGTAGCTTATACCGATCAGAAAGTTGGCAATTAAAAGAAACTTAATTGTACAAACAAACTACAAGACGTAACATGTCTTGATTTCGTGATGAAAGTATTATTTTCCAGGTTGAAGAAGGAAAACGCGTACAAACCGTATCACCATCACAGATCCGATCTGCGATATCGATATAATTGCCTATAATAACACCCATTTTATGCAATAAATTTATAGAATAAGCATCTCGTCCGAGATAGAACACTAAGTTCTCTCGACCATAGATAATGCAATTTTCATTTTTAATGAAAGAATACACGGCACTAAACTATACGAGGTGTTCCCCGTCGTTATTTTTTTTTTATTTGAATATCTATATCTTTGATGAGATAATTAATTTGAGACTTCCTTTCTTCGATATCGGACGCGTTGTTGTGAAAATGCAGATACTAATTTGATGTGATCCAATTACTCACTTTTCTTTCGAAATGATGTAACGATCGGATAAAATTCTGATATTAATATTTATACGTTTTTGTTGTTTGGAAAATTGAGAAAATGTGTCTTTTGACTGTGAGAACTAGGAAAAGCTGGCAATATTGTATTCAAAGTAAATGAAATACAATAAAATTGCTGACAGGGTTCCTTTCTGATAAAATTTTTGATAAGTGATATTTTTCGAATATGTATAGCAAACCTCTGTATCTACAAGGTGCGACATAATGGGCTCCCACATTTGCAAAGTAAATTTAATTGCAACAAAAAAGTACAACTTATGGAAAACTTTTGATTCATTCAAAGCACATATAAAAGCGTTTTGTTTTTGTTAATTTAAAAAAATTATATCTGGCATAGGGTTGGCCTTGATGGGCAATGCACACCTGGAGCCGTTAGCTGAAGTTTGCTACCAGTCTTAGTTTTCCAGGTGTTTTCACGGATCTAGGACGTTCAGCTCAAAAGCCTTGGTGTTTACCCGACCACGCCATATTGACAACTAAAAACTCGACTAAAAACTACATCACTCACTTCACGTGACTGGACCATCCGCGCCGTTCTACTACGTCATTGCCAGGGCCGTATTCAGTGACTGCCTGAAATGTGGGAGTCCATCATGACGCACTCTGAACATATCTGCGTGGTAAGTGAGTTCTTCAGCGCATACTTGACTGCGCATGTAGATAGCGCTAGATTGGTCATTGATTTCGTTACACTTTTCAGAAGAAGAACAAGTTATTGACCAATTAAAAGTACTTATCTCCTCTGTATGTCTGCCTTGACATACATACTTGACATCACCTTCTACGGAAGAAACTTCAACTGGATCTTCCGCCTCTGTTACACCTACTCGACCATGAGGAAGAGCTCATAAAGAACCTCCAAAAGCTACCTAGGAGAGACATGCTACATGGAGCTCTGCGGGACATCGGGATACAGCGCCCAAGGATAGACCCAAATCTCAGTGGGGCAGAGTGGAAGCAGGCAGACGTGAGCAGAAATAGAAAGCAGCCCCTCAAAAAAGTTTGTGTAGAGAAAACGCAGCAGTCAAGACGAAACGTCCAGAGAAGAGCCCTTCAGTTTGTTGTAGGGATGAAGGATTCCAAAGACATCTCCAGAACGGAGCTACTGGAGTTTCCTGATGCATTCCTCGATACCATCATGGGGACACTGACTAGGAGCGGTACACCGACGCCACAATTCATGTCCTTCAGACTGTGGCAGAGGCAGGTGCTGGTGACAGCTGCAGACAAGGAATGGAGGAAATTCCAGACTTATTGAAATAAGTCCAACGGTCAAGGAAAACTGATTGTTTACACCTCATGGATAAGAGAAATTTTCTAGTTTTGAGACTTCGTGGTCATCTGTCCTGATCTTACTTCATGCGACTTGAAACTCTACAACAATCCATCATTTCAAAATTGGTCTTTCTATTGCATTCTTCAAAAGCTAAACTCAAACGTAACATCCCAATGGTCATTCCGACTCAATCACAACCTCCTCCTCCTCCAACTTACACCTCTTGGCTTTCAAGTCAGAGGCCTGCGTGATCAAGTCAACGTCAATTTCCGTAGTAGTATGAACTCTTCTTTTTCTTAGGCATCTTGTTACTTTTTTTTTGGCTTAAGCTTAAGATTGTCTTCCTCCTTCACTACAGGGGCAGCAGTGGCGTCCATAAGCCGTTTTAGCAAGTGGTTAGTCAAAAAGTTCTCTCCTGGAGACCCTATGAGGTTGGTCACTGGCGAAAGGTCTATTTCAATATCGGTCTCACTTTCACCCCCCTTGTGGGGTGATGTCAGAAACGTGAACTGGAGCATCATCAGCAACCACCTTCTCTGGCGGTTATTGAAACACGTAGTGGTGAGAGTGAGCCCCATGACCTCCCTCACCTCCGTCTTTGCTTTTTTTTTACGCCAGCCTCTTTCTATGACTGCTCCGCCTTTGTTGCTGTTTTCTTACTACTCCTTATGTGTCCGCCTTTGCTAGACTTGCCCTTTTTTACGTTATGGTCTTCATGATAGCCCCTCTTTTTGTAGTTGCCCTCATGGTGGCACCCTTTTTCGTAGCGATCTTTATGGCTGTACACTTGGTCCTTCCAGCTTTCACCGCTTCCAATGTCCTCCTCAAAGTTTTTTTCTCGTACTTGTCCTGCTGTGGGAGCCTCCGATGTCGTGCCTTTTGTTTTGCTCGCCTTTTTCTCAGTATTCTGAGCCCTTGTTGCCTCCATGGCCTTAGTGGTGGTCGCTGTGGTCACCCTTTTCAGTGAAGGACTTTTTGTGCCCTCCTTGTCTTGTTTTCGCCTTTTTCGTGAAGATGGTAGACTGAAGCATCTTGCGCCTTTGAGGTGGAGTCCTTATGGCTTCCGGCTGATAGATACCCAATGGGCAATGTTGCTCCTGGCTACCTGGAAAGGTCTTCCTATTGGAGATTGCTGAGGAGACTAGAGAAGGACTCTCCTCTTCACCGGCACAGCCCCCAAAGCGAAGACGAAGCCGTTATACCAGGTGGCGATGGCATAACTCGAGCGAAGAGCATCCACCTACCTCCTCGACCCCAGAGGAAAAAGAGGAGGACGACAGTTCTTAACCGTCTCCTTTTAAGTTCAAGAGGATACACCATCTTCCTCAGCCTCTGAAGCCCAACAAGGTACACGATCCTCCTCAGGTGAGTCTCATGTTCTTTCTAGTATTTCTAACTGTAGATTATGGGAACTTGAGACTGAGCTATCACACTATACCTAGTTGTTCAACTGGCTCTGAGATCTATACAGATAAATCTGTGACATGAGAAAGCCTCAACAGCCGTCCTTTGTAACACAAGAACACTGGCTTAGCCAGGGTAAGATTGGGGGACTGGGACTGGTGGGAGGCTAACTGTTCCAAAGCCCCTCCAGCAAAAACTCAAGGTCGTGTATTGTTACAAGACAAGTTATATCCTGACGATATCCACCATATCCTGAACAGCTGCTTCTACGTTTTCCAATGTTGAGAGCTGGTCCTTCAGAGATATAACGCTATGCTCAATAAGTCTATATGGCAAGGTGAGAGGGAAAAGAGTGGAGTCGATACCATTCTCACCAAACTAAGAATATAGAAAGCCATTGAGCTAGAAAAAACTAAAAAAAAAACAGAAACCGGCATTGTGACTCTCAGAGATGACTCATTGATCAGTCTCTGAACAATCTTGTAATAGAGCACCTACTCTAATTAGAGAGGGGTTCCTTCTTTGGTGCATCACCAATCTTGCATCAAATTGAGAAATTGTCGTTCTAATTTGAATTGCCATGTGTTTGAGCCTAGCGTCTTCAGTAAGTTAGTAGGGAATGCCTTCCCCTTTGCTTCACCTTAAGCTTCATTCTAGATCATATTTCACCATTGTTAGATGGCATCCTCTGTTTCAAATATCTTAATCTAGTTTCTTCTGTGTGTAGTGTGTTGGAACATGAATATAATTTGAAGCTGTAGTTTTCTTATCACTGAGAGAAATCAAGCTTGAATAATATCCATGAAAAATCCTTAAAAAAAATAAATACACCAAATACCTGTCACCTAATAATCAGAAGACAAATTATGCAAACCTTCAACAAAACCCACCTACCCATGAGAATAAGACACATAAGACGCCACCTCTAAGTCGTACTTATTTGTTATGTATTGTACCCTGCTCTGCGGGTTTTTGACTGTCATTATGACACACATTGTGTACGCTTCTATTTTGGTTTTATTTATTCCTTTGTGTTGTGGCCTCTATTTGGAGTGTTACTTCTATTTGTCACGGCTTCAAGTTCTTATTGTGGACAAATAGGTCTCAATACGTTTCCAACTAAGAGGAACAAAGAGGTTTACCACCATTGTTATGTGAAGGTATTTCGTACCAATATGTCAATGTTTTGTGTATAAGAAATAGTGGGCATTATGTGGATGTTTTGTCTTATTTTCCAAATAATAAAACTAGCAGGGCATTTGAAATTTTATTTCCATCATCAAAGCACACACTATTAACCAGAAAAAAAAACGGAAAGTCACAATGTCAAGTCACCATGACCTATAATAAACAAGATATTCGGATGGGCGATGTTGCCAAGTAGTAATCCAAACTAACCTGTACTAACCCTTTTTTTTTTGTCACACAACGAATAATAATTTTGACTCAGGGACCAAGGATGTGGGACTCAGATGACCCCACTAAATTTCTCCCTGCTACCCCGGTACTTCCGAACCTCTCGAATATAAAGATCGTGTGTTATGGTCTATTTTGTCTTTAGCAGAACCAACAGTAGTCTTCCTGATGTTCTTCAGATACGTTCCGAAACAGCCGTGTTCTGTTATTTCCTGCGAGCATTGTTCGTTTACTTACATTCGCACGTCCCCGATGAAATTTTCAGAAAGGAGAACCTTGCCGTATCTTCGCTTTCTTCTATGTGTGCGTACAGATGCTCCCTCTCCTCCACCAAGTAGTCTATGGACGATAGGCCTGCAATCACTGGCACCTCGACTGTGGACAGTGTCCTGAAGGCATCCATTTCGCCTATAGCAGGTTTTCTATTAATCCCTTCCAGTATTTCCAGGCTCTACTTCAAATCGGATATGCATATATTACTGCCGATGTTACAGTGGTCATCAGGATTTCCCTTTTCCAGCTGCTCGACCCTCCAATCCTAGGCATGATTCTTATCAGTAGATTATTGTTTTATCATCCAGTTCCAATCTAGTTCTCGCTCTGACTACGATTGCCTGATGACATGGCCTATGCTACGCCCTTCTCCAGTTCCATAAGAAGAATTCCGTCGTAGAGCATGTTCCACAAGGGTCCAAGTATGCCTTGAGGCTTGTGATTTCCAGGATTGTTTGGAAGGACAATGAATTCTCCCTTCCGATAAACACGAACCTATCATGGCTCCAAGATTTTCGCTTACCGTCCCCTGATTGCATCCGCTTTCTTCGAACACGCTGTCGAGTATCTAGCAGAATCATCACTCAAAACTCAAAACCTGTTCTTTACGACCCTCTTGTTGATCACCCATATCTTCTCCGGATCACCCAAGTAGTACAGAATCTTGGCCAAATACTGATTTTATATCGTCATCGTTATCACAACCAATTGCCAATATTACTCCAATGTTGTGTTTATATTGGCTAAAACAATATTGTCCTCGTTTTTTAGAACATGGTTCTTTTGCGAAGATTTTTGAATTATCCCAATTTATTCTATGATTATTATCAAATGCATGTTGACAAATTCCCGATCTATGAAATTCCCTTTTTTTCATCTATGATTTATGTTCTTCAATCCTCTTTTTTAAGGGTCATGAAAAAATTTATTATATTCACAAGAAATTTTATTAATTATATTTTTAGTGGACTCATTTATATTATTATAATAATAATAAATCGTTTATTTAGCAAATTGCTACAAAGTAAAAAAGAAATAATATGGTATACTAATAGAACATACAAAAATAACAGTTCAAAAATCTTACAATATTCACTTCAGAATAGATAAATTAAATATCATGTGTTCATAAGATGTTCCTTTAACAAATATTTGAATCTGTACAGATTATCACAGTTCTTCAGGTCACTAGGTAGATTATTAAAATCGAGGAGTCCTTTATACAAAACCGAATTCAACATTTGGTTAGTGTAACATCTGTTGTTTAATATAAAGTCATTGCAATTTCGGGTATTATAGCTATGTACTTCACTAAAATATCTTATTCTATTACATAAATATAGAGGTAACAATTTCTTTTTGATCTTGAATATAAATATAAAGACGTCGTACACAATTTTTTGTCGAACAGACAACATTTCAAGAACACTTAACATCATTCGTACAGGTGTAAATTTATCACATTTTAAAATCAGTCTCATGGCTTTGTTTTGTGTTTTTTGTATAAAATCAGTCTTATATTTAGGAACATTGTACAATAGAGTTGAACAATACTGCAGATGTGGAGCTGCTATGGTGTTGTATAAAAGTAACTTGGTTCCTGCAGATAACTGTTGTCCTATTCTAGTTATGAACCCAACTTTCTTGGAAAATTTCCTAGTTACATGATCACAGTGTGCATGAAAATTTAAATTTTGGTCGAAAATGACTCCTAAGTATTTTATTTGCATTTCATGCTTGATCCTCTCGTTCTGCACAAAAATGCCTAAGTTCTCTACATCTACATCGTTGACTTTCGACTTTTTTCCGAACAGACAAAATTTGGTTTTATTACAGTTAAGACTAAGTCTGTTATAACATAGCCAATCAAAAAGATTGTTAATGTCCTTGTTGATGTCATTTACCATTGACTTTAAATCAGATCCACTAATATATACCATTGTATCATCCGCAAATTGTACAATTTTACATTTCTGTAACACAGTCACCATATCGTTAATATATAATATGAAGAGCAATGGTCCTAATACAGTTCCTTGCGGAACACCAAATTTAACATTCTTTGGATCAGACACACTATTTTTAAATTTAACACGTTGTACTCTGTTTGATAAATATGACTTAAACCACAACAAAACTGTACCCTTAATACCTAAAAGTTCCAATTTATTGATTAAAATGTCTCTATCTACAGTTTCAAAAGCACGTTTGAAGTCTAAAAACACAGCCAAAACAAATTTACTTTCGTCGACAGCCTTAAGAAAATCATCACATATATCTATAATGACAGACTCGCACGAATGATTTTGACGGAAACCTGACTGATTAGGAACTATTATTTCATTGTCATCACAGTACTTTATCACTTGATTTTTCACGCACAATTCTAAAAGTTTTTCATAATTAGGAACAGTATTTATAGGACGAAACTCATCATGCTGTTTTGTATTACGAATTTTTGGCACAGGAGTAATCACCGAAACCTTCCACTCTTCTGGAAAGACTCCGCTGGAGAGTGATGTATTTATTACTTCCAACATCCTGTCACCAACCACATAACATGTATCAAGTAATACCTGTTTTGATATCCCACTATCTCCACCACCAACATTTCTTAGACTTTTCAAACAGGCCTTCATTTCGGACATGCTGATTTTTTTGAATGATGATAAATTATTTTTTCTGAAGGGGTCCGGGATGTAGGGTTTCGACGTATTCGGGATGTTTTCAATGATTGTCTCAATACTGGTTACAAAGTAGTTATTAAAATGGTTTGCAATTTCCCTTTCATCCGACAGAGCCTTATTTGCAAAAAATACTTCATCGGGTTGAGTGTTGTGACTTTTTCCAGGCAGTAAGGTCTTCAAGTTCTTCCATAAAATGCTTGGACTGCTTCTGAAGTTGTCAATCGACTCCCTAAAATACTTTTCCTTCTCTGTCCTAGTCTTTGTTACTATCGCATTCCTGATAGCTTTATATTCATTCCAAGTGTTTTCATTTCTATCAAGTATGGCCCTCTTATATAAACAGTCTCTCTCTCTCATCATTTCTTTAATTTCCCAGGTAATCCATCGTTTGTCTGTATATTTCCGTTTTACTGATATTTTGGAAAGTGGACACATTATATTCAAAATGTTTGAAATTCCTTGATATAACGAATTTGCTAAAATATTTACGTTCGAAATATTGTTGTCCCAAGGAATGTTTCGCAGGTAGTCTTGCATTTTTTGGCAGTCGTAGTTTTTCATGTTCCTTTTGTAAACTAAAACTTCAATATCACAGTTTGCTTCGCGATCTTGTTCCAAAGTGACGGATATGATGGAGTGATCGCTGATTTTTGGTGTTAAGTGTACTTTGTGTGATGCGGCTTTATTATTGGTGATAACGTAATCAATGAGTGTTTGACTTTGTGGGACGATTCTCGTCGGTGTCTGTATAATTTGGTTGAGTCCATTAGCGTACACACCATCCAAAATTTTCCTGCCATAAAATGAGTTTTTCAACAAGTCAAAATTAAAATCACCTACAATAATGTTTGTTCCATCAAAATCCGTTAGCTGATCCAGGAGGTCCATGAAAAAAGCGACAAATCTGGCATCCTCAGTCTTGGGTGGATGATATATCCCAGTAGTCAGATACTTGGAACCAGAATTAGTGAATTCTACCGATAAAAACCAGACAAAGTTTTCCATACACCCTATTGATCTGACACGATATTTGACGTCACACCTCAACAGAACCATCACTCCTCCGGTACGTCGATTTGTAGAGGTACATTGCTCCATATTGTATCCATCAATCTTCAGTTCTACTGGATCTACATCATCATGCACGTGAGTTTCAGATAAAACAATTATTTTTGGTTTCCAATCATTGATTAAAATTAAAATATTGTCCTTATTGTTGATGAAACCCTGGCAATTAAAATATACAAGACTAGAATTTATGACTATACTGGAATCTAATTGCTACTTGACATATTTATTCATTTGTATCTTTTCAAGTCTTTTGTAGGTATCACAATTTATAACGTCCCATACCACATGATCCACTTTTAGATTGAGACCGTACTTTTTATTAGACGACACACAGTTAAAACATTTAATGACGTTTTGATCACAGTCTTTTATATCATGGTCTCCACAACATTTAGGACATACCTTTGACTCCTTACACTCCTTAACTTGGTGACCATATCGACAACATTTGAAACATCTAATGATTCCGTAATCGTTATAAACTGGGCATCTACTCCATCCGATGTTCAGCCTCTGCGACTCCATAAAACATTCATATGATCTCGAATCAACTTCCAAAACAATATTGAATCGATTTTTTTGTATTAGCTCTAGTATTTGTTAAATTAGAGCGAAGTGTGTTATAAGTTTTGAAAATGGTCCGTATATTATATGTTTGACCTAAACGTTCCAGTTTATGAGAAATTCCAGGTGTGTATGGAGTACTTAATTAAATTAGTTATAAGAATATTCTGTTCTCGTTGTCTAGGTTGTTCAAAACTATCTAAACACTTTTCAAAAAAATTTATGGGATAATTATTTTTTGACAAAACATCTCTTATGAAATCTTTTTCGGATTCAAAATTGTCATTATCACAAATTATTTTTGCTCTATCATATAGACTTTTTATCACACCCTTTTTAATATTCAATAGATGATTGGAATTGAAATTAGGATAACTATTTGTGTGGGTTGGTTTTCTCTAAATTTTGGTTTTGAAATTTTGAAAATCTTTTTTTATTAGTAGGTATATCTAAAAATCTGTCCAATATTTTGTCAATGTTTTTATACCATGATTCTTATATTGTATATTTAGATTATTCCTAATATCCTAATGCAGAACAAGTGGCACTGTTGCCAAATCCTCATACAAATCCTCCATTGAAGTTTTTTTTTTGACTACTTTGATAAGAATTATAAGAAGAAACTATATCGGCATATCGCTTTAGAATTAAATTCTTTATTTTTTCAATACTGTACATTTTTGGTATGAGTTAACTCGCTCAAATGAAGTGGTTTAAAATATCTGATTACTGAAGATATTCAATCACTCGATCATATTTCTAGCTCTGGCAACACCGCACTCGAGAAGTGACGCTTCGCGGCCACGCTAACGTCACTCATCATAACCTCTTTTGTTTTGTTATGCATTTGTACAGGGTGATTCATTTTCAGAGTGCCAGTTCTCGTAAACTATTTATCGTAGAGGCTTGCGGCAAAAAATTTTACTACTAAAACGGCCAAGAGAAAAACCTGGAAAATATTTTCAAGTTTCTGAAATGGTCGCTAGGGTGCGTAACAACCAACACCAAGTAGAAAAATATGATTTTTATGGAATTTTGTCCTATGAAAAAATATCGATGAGCTCATTTTCGGATTAACTGACTATTTACCTACACTTTTTGTCCAAAACGTTTTTTTCTATCTATGATAATAAAGTAGTGGGGGGAGTTCAATTGTTTTATTAAACATACGGAGATTTCTCCCGTTTCGCTTGACTGATTTAAACGAGCTTGGGCTCATACGAAAGAGCATGATCTGCACTTCAAAAAACTTTTTTGGTTTTGAATTTTTGACCTTCGCCGTCGCCGCTAGATGGCGTTAACTGAAATGGTAGCATGTTCTTGCGTTTTTTTCAAAAAAATCAAATGTAATGGTATATTCATTTTTATATATTTTAAAAGGGGATAAATTTTCCTATAAAAAAAAACAAACAAATTAATGATTTTTTTTTGTTTTTTTAATAATTTTTTTTTTTTTTTATTCTTTCAATAGGAAAATGTATCCCCTTTTAAAATATATAAAAATGAATATACCATTACATTTGATTTTTTTGGAAAAAACTCAAAAACATGCTACCATTTCAGTTAACGCCATCTAGCGGCGACGGCGAAGGTCAAAAATCCAAAACCAAAAAAGTTTTTTGAAGTGCAGATCATGTTCTTTCATATGAGCCCAAGCTCGTTTAAATCGGTCAAGCGAAACGGGAGAAATCTTCGTTTGTTTAATAAAACAATTGAACTTCCCCCACCACTTTATTATCATAGATAGAAAAAAACGTTTTGGACAAAAAGTGTAGGCAAATAGTCAGTTAATCCAAAAATGAGCTCATGGATATATTTTCATTGGACAAAATTTCATAAAAATCATATTTTTCTACTTGGTGTTGGTTGTTACGCCCCTAGCGACCATTTCAGAAACGTGAAAACATTTTCCAGGTTTTTCTCTTGGCCGTTTTAGTAATAAAATTTTTTGCCGCAAGCCTCTACGATGAATAGTTTACGAGAACTGGCACCCTGACTCTGAAAATGAATCACCCTGTACATAAATATCTTTGCTTCTTCGGCTTCCTGTTTCCGGGTCTTACACTTAGTTTCAAAAAAACAATGATTTACAGTTTTGTCAAAGAGTTATTCTTGGTTTTGTGGTCCAAATAAGTTTTTGTGAAGTGCCAAAGACAACTAGTTTCCCTAAAGGTGCTGTGTTATGAATTCAAAGGGGGTAGGTAGAGGGCACTCTCACTATCACTAAACTTCTCATTTTCATCCATACATACAATACATATCTCAAAAGAAATGCATGGATATTATTTAATCAATCAATAAGTACCAAGAGCCCAATGGCGAAAAGGTTTTCACAGAGAGGTATTTGATTTAGGTCAGAAACTACTTTTTCATTTTCCCATATTTCTTTTCAAATCACAATTACCTTTGTGGGTATGTTTGGGAAAATAAAAAGTTGGTTGAGGGGGTTGGTTTGGGTAAGTTGAATGAGTTTCTTTTTATAACAAAAAAGTTTATTTTAACCTGAATACATATATTGAATTAAATATTGCTGTATAAATTATTGGTTTGCAATACCTACTTTTGTAAATGGATTTAGGTATTAAATTTGTCAAAATCTATCCAAAGAGCCCCACGAGAGATTTGAAGATGAATAGGTAAATACCAGGGATTTTAAAAATAAATACCACCAATTATCATCAAATAAAGTGGCTTTTTACTAAAATCAATATCATACCTACATTTTTGTAAGGCTACCCCGAATTAGCATGATTGTTGATTTTGATTATGGGGCAGGTGTTTGACGAATTCGTGAAATTCAAACTAACCCGAACTACCTAAGTTTGTACCAAATTTGAAAACTTGATTGTTTCTTTATACATTTTGCATGTTCAAGAAACCTTCATACTTAAAAATAATAGCCATTTTTTTTTAATAAGCATCAAATTTTTTCCAGGGCAAACAATCTTGCAGGTTTGTTGATTAGATTGTCATGACCAGACAATAGTTATTATCCATTCAATGCGTGTAAACGACTGATTTACTTATTTTGTTTCTGAATTATTTTTATACGTTTTGTCAGATTGTTGGAATATATTGAATGTTAATTTATCTTTGAATTTATACTTTTATTGTATGATGTATTGGCAAACATAGTAAATATAATATTGTGCCAACATAGGAAAAAATTGGTCCAATGATATATAGATGACATTGGGAGAATATCAGCATCACTATGTTAGAACAATATTGATAGTCAAATATAGAGCCAAGATCGGTTAATCTATATTGCAGTAATATCACTTTTTTTTATTGTAACAATATTGCACAATGTCCACATTTTTTACTTGGCCGATATCAGTAAATGTTTTGGTACCAATATTGGCGCAATAAATTTGTGCTACTTGGGTACCTATTGCATCTACATAGTGTGGATCTGCCCTTCCGGAATCCAAACGTGAATGAGTTTGTTCTCTTTAGCTTGTTGCAGTCTGTTTCTTGAGGGGGATTCTAGAAGCTTGCCAGGGGTGTGTAGGAAAAAAAAAAGACTTAATCAAACCAAAATGACCCGGACTAACCTGGGCCAACCTGCAATAACCCAGTTGTGTGGATTTTTTTTCAGCCGAAATCAGAAGTTATAAATGTTTCAGAATCGATACGGTGATGTAAAGACAGGGTGAAGAAGAAAAAGGTACTCACCAATATTTTGCGTATTGAAACACTCTCAAATTTTCAGGATAGGTTACGACGATTCTGAAAACGACATCAAAAAAATTTAGGCCTACTATGTTGCGTCCAGCCAGAGGCTTGTGGAAGCCATATTTTTAAACGGCATTTTTGATGAGGATTTTGGAAATGGAGAAATTCAATATGGCGCTCACAAGAAAAGCAGTATTTGACCTTGGCCAGCTGCAACATAGTGGGCCCACAGTTTTTCTCACGCCGTTTTTAGAATCGTCGTTTCTTCTTACCCATATTCTAAAAATTTGAAAATGTTAGCTTTTATAATAAGCAAAATATTGTGGTTTTTCAAAAATAGACATTTTTCTTTTTCACCCTGTATCTACATAACGGTATCGATTCAATATAAAACAAAAGTAGAATATTTTTGGGCATACAAATACGCCACTTTTCTCACCTTTAAGTGCCGCCGTATCTCTTAGCGTTTCCGAAATCCCCATAGCTACTTCTTTCTATCTTGGACACAATCATGTCAAAAATCAGAAAAATCCGCCGCATCGGTGCAGACCTTTATTCAAAGCGAAATTTTTACAGGCACCGTTGGCGTTTGGGGTATATGCTTCCATGATGAATCGGTTAAACAGCATTAGAAGCTGAAGGGACACAAGGTATAGATCCGATGTCTCCTACTATTGCTTCTTTTACTGATTTCTGTTACCTGTAGAAAAATATCGAGACATTGTATTTTGGTGAACTGTGTTTGACATTTTTGTCAGTTGGACTGTTCAACAGGGGACATCAAGTTGATATTTTTTTTTGTAAGGAGTGAGATTAAAGTTATAATATCCCTAACACTAATATATTATAACCTTCGCAGCAACCAAACCCACCCACACAAAACATGAATAAAGACATTCACCCAAAACACCCAAACAGTGTATTTTCAAATGGTTTAATTCTTCCAAATATTGTCTCCGGGGATTGATAATTTAATAAAGGGGTGCATTAATCAGTTGTCACTCGAGTGGCGATTCCCAGTGGGATGGGCTCCTGTCCATAATTGCCGTATTGTCAAAACAGTCACTTGAGCCCAGCGGTACCCCTCGCAGCATGGGTGGATTTTTAATACAGAGGACCACACGTTTTTTGGGTTCTCGGAAATTTCGAAACTAGAAATGATACATTTTTCAAGGCTAGACGTGATTGTCTTGTTGAGTCCATTGTTTTTGTTATTGATTGTCTTAATTATTTTCAGTTATGAATGGGAAGGTTGAGTTGATTTATCGTTTGTGTTATCTGTATTGACTTTTATTGATAAATCGTTTCATCATCATCATCATCGGATCATCGGCAATAAAGCATTTGCCACAGAAAAAATTAAATTAATTTCATGAACGAAGCGAATACAAAATGGTAAAGTAAAATCAATACAAAACATCATAATAGTACACATTACGTGAAATAATAAAACAATACTAGTACAAATAATATATTCTTCCAATATTTTGTCAATTTTAAATTTGAATGGAACATTGACACACTTCTAGTTATATTATGATGACAAGTCAGTAGAACAATACCATAGCAAAATCAACTACAACAAGGAACCAGCGATTGCTCACGTTATAGCAGGCAAAACGCGCTGATATCCCCTTCCCATTCAGGAAATAAACATCAGCTGGGGTGAGCAAAATCGCTGAACTCGAAATTTGAATGATGAACTTAAAATCATCTTTTTTCCGCCTTGCCAGGAGTATGTGATTATTTTTCTATTTAAATATCAAACGAGGAACTTGGGGTTGTTCACGTTATTGCAACCCAAACGTGTTAATATCCATTTTTTATTCAGGAAATAAATAACAGTTAAGGTACGCCACCTTGATGCACTTGAAATTTGATTGATGAACTTGACCTCAACTTGTTTCAGCTTTGCTTGCAATAAGCAATGTTTAGTTGGTGTTATTTACAGAGGAAGTACTTAAGTGTTGAATCAATCACTAAACTAGATGTTTTACATTGAGTGACCAGACCTTGAGCCTTGGGAAGATCTATTGGAACTCAATGTTTCAAGTCATTTTTTCATACATCAAGCTAAACAGAAATAATTAACAAAAAATTGCTACTTTGATTGATTATTTGTGTACGAACTTTCATGAGAACTTCAATCTAACATCTGTTAGACACATTTGAGAATAGAAGACCATCTAGATTTGGTAGAATATAGCTACAGACTTTTCGAGTCTTTTAGGCGACATTGCAAGGGGTTTGATTGAGAAACATTACTAACAGCACCAGATTTAAACTGCTTTATCCAAACTGCGAACATTTTAGCTTTTTTATCACTCAAGGTAAGGCTTTTCCTTCCTTTGTAGCCTCTTCTGAGACCACTTAGTAGCGTGCTCCCCAAGTGGTTCATACGATTCCGGCGACTCTCCTCCGGAATGGCTTGGAACCAGGATTGGAACCATCTGTACATCATATTGTTCCATTTGACCCTCTGAGTAGTTGCACTGTGTCCTCTTCTGATTGTAGCTTGGTTCAGGAAAACGTGTAAAAGTTGGTATTTTTCAGCATAGCAAGTTCTGCCTGAAATTAAATATTCTGTTCAAATGACAGCGGCAGTAAGAGCACGGCTCTGAACAATCCGCAATTTTATTCATTGTGTTTCACATTTGGCACCTATCGTGATGACAAGTCCGTGCCTCGATGTTGAATTTTTAAGTGCTTTATATGATACAAGATATTCAAATGAAAATTGGTATGAAGAGGAAAGGAGCTGGCTTGGAGCATCGACATTATTTAGGGTTCCCCAGACAACCCTTCTTCAAAAAGCCAAGAATACCAATAAACTTATTAAAAGTGACAGCAAAAGCTGAATCTGACCTACTTCTGAGGCGGTTATTGAGAGGAAATTGGTGGAATCCTCGAAGATTTTTGACGATTATCTACTCGGTTCTTGGACCACTGGGCAAATCTCTCTCCCTGCTTTTTTATAATGTTGGTTCTTCTTCAGTTAAGATTTCTCTGGACGTAGATGGAGCTGCCGAAGCAATGATTTCTTCTTGTTGCAGAGAATAAATTCCGTTCTCATCCACATTTTGTTATGCAGGTCGTTCTTCGGTTTTTTTCTCCATTAGTGGTTTCTGCTGTAGTATGAAAATACCTGATCTGGAAATATTTCAGGGATCGTTGGTCAAATACCAGTTCTAGCAAGTGTGTCTAGTTTGTGCAGCTTCACTGAAGGTACAGTCTGTTCATGGCTTTCTTGCGGTCACGTCACAGTATTTGACGTTTGGCAGTGTGTCGTAGATTGATAGCTCCACATGTGACATTTGTGAAATTGATCCGAAAGACTCTCGTCCAGGCGTACGTGATTTTTTTTTTTCAATGTGTAAGAGAGAGACGGAAAAGTATGACGTAACCGCAGGAAAGCCATGAACAGACTGTATGCTTCTAGAAATGACGAAGTGATCTTACTGATTGACGATTCTTCCATGGGTTTCTCCCAATCACTTGGAGACCTCCTGATCATAACTAAAAAGTCTTCATATGACCATAGAAAGGAACGTCGAGTGGTCGGAGGTGATGAGAAGGCAAGAACAACATCACTATACCGTTATCTTTATGACATAGGTTGAAGCCAATGTTTTTGTGTCCACAATAATTAAAAGCACTTCCCTTCCAAAATCTGTTTCACATACTTTTTGAAATGTTCCAACCATTGTGAGGATTCTCACTCATCATTCAACCATAACCTTGCGTTAGCCTCAATGGTATACGAGGTGCTTCATCAGTAAGTTAGTTTTTCCAGCTTTTTCAGGGAAAAATTAGAGCTGGGGATAAAGTGTGTTACAGTGCTCATACAGCTGACCATAGTAACGTGAACTCCTCGCTCAGCGCAGGTTGGACCTCGACTCTCTCGCCATTTTTTTTCCATCCACGCATTAGTTCTTCCATGTACTTTCACACCGCGTTTCTATTGTTTTTAGTATTTATGTCCTGATGATGCAGTGTTATACTGCAAAACTGGTAGCCTGGCCTGGTGACATTTAACAATATCTTATCATTTCAGTGTCCATGGCGCTCTATCAAATAAAAACAATAAATTCGTTTATTAGAGAAAATATCCGGCTATCTTCATCTCAAGTGCGGCACACTGTATAAACCCATGAAAAGATTTCTTATCAGCATTCCAGGTGTATCACAAATTCCATTGATACACATGAAAGGGAACCTACACAAAAAGAGATACCTATTTAACATAACAGTATCAATCATACAAACACTAATAAACAAAACCGAAAATCCGATCCAAGATAAAAATAGGACCAAACATAAATCCAGGTGTATTCTCGGTAGATCCAACACATGCTACTCTTTACGCTCATTATAACAAAACTATCCGTTTCAATTCGGAGTCCGAGATAAAAATCAAGCCAATTAACCAATCCTCGAGCCGAGAGAACAAACGTGCGCTCGATGTAAATCATTTCAGTTTTGACAAAAAATCTCTCATTCGAATGGATTTGGAGAGCGACACCTTTCCCTTCTGATGCGATTTCAGATTACCGACCAGAAATAGACCCAAATGGAATAGTTATAATTTTGTCGAACTGATAACTCACCAGATTGCACGGTATGGTGGCTGCAGTAACGTTCTATCTGATTTATTGCTGTTTTATTTTTAATTTCAGGTCATGAAGTGGCACTGATACAGTGACGTGCTGACTACTAGGTTCTTGGATTGATTTATTTACTGGTCATTGACTGATGTATTTCAAATTATTGCAAATATAGTCGTGCTGTAACATATTATTACTAGCAGTACCCGTCACGGCTTCGCCCGCAATTGTTTGAATGTTATCGAATAACATTGGAAGCTACTCTCATATAAACTTGGAAAAAGACGTAACATATGTTTTATCAATTTTATCCAAGATCATCATGATGAAGTTTCATGTCGATGACCAGAAATATTTTTTTTTCCATCGATTCATGATTTTTCACACCCCCTCCCCGTTTATTACCTTGAGGGTTGAATTTTGGAAAACAACGAAACACATGTCTCATTGATTTCATGCAAGATTATCAATATGAAGTTTGAAGTCGATGTGACCAAAAATACCATTTCTTATTGTTTTATGATTTTACACACTCCCACCCCCTCCACCCCAATGAGGATGTGACCAAAAATACATTATTTTACCTTGCCCTCGGATTTGTTCTGAAATACGAGGTCAACAAATGTTTTTTTCCACCCCATCTCCTTCAAGCCCCAATTTGTCCCCCTTAGGGGTTGAATTTTAAAAAAGAACTATACATGTGTTCAATCAATTTCAATCAAGATTGTTAATATAAAGCTTCAACATGATGTTAACAATAATACATAATCTTTCATCAATTTACGATTTTTTCTACCCACTCATTTGAGTCCGAATTTCACTCCCTTAGGGGCTGAATTTCGCAAAATAACGTGACTCATACTTGATAAATTTTATTTGGAATTATTTATACAAAATTTCAAGATGATGTTACCAAAAATAAATAATCTTTTATCAATTAATGATTTTTCTCACCTCATCTCCTTTGAGTCCGACTTTGACCCCCTTGGTCCCTTAGGGGTTGAATTTCAAAAAATAACGAGACATGTGTTTGATCAATTTTATTTAAAATTATTTATATAAAATTTCAAGTTGATGTTAAGAAAAATACATAATCTTTTATCAATTAATGATTTTTCTCACCTCATCTCCTTTGAGTCCGACTTTGACCACCTTGGTCCCTTAGGGGTTGAATTTCAAAAAATAACGAAACATGTGTTTGATAATTTTTATTCAAGATTATTTATATAAAGTTTCAAGTGGATGTTAACAAAAATACATAATCTTTTATCAAATAATGATTTTTCTCACCTCATCTCCTTTGTGTCCGACTTTGACCCCCTTAAGGGGTTGAATTTCACAAAATAACGAAACATGTGTCTGATCAATTTTATTCAAAATTATCAATATGAAGTTTCAAGATGATGTTACCAAAAATACATAATCTTTTATCAAATAATGATTTTTCTCACCTCATCTCCTTCAAGCTTGACTTTGACTTTCTAGGGGCCATTTTCTCGAAAACGGTTGGGTGGAGGTATAGGGTGTATTATATAAAATATACAGGGTGTCCCAGCAAGGGTGGCCACCGGCCATATTTCGGAAACTACTGGACCTAAAAGTTCAGGAAAAAAATATGAGCACTAAAGTGGCCACGAGAAAATGCTGGAAGATATTTTTAACTTCGAAATTTTGCCGCTAGGGGGCGCAATCAAAGCTTAAATATTAAAATTCGAAATTTCTCCGGAAATTCTTAGATTGAGGTATATCTTTATCAACATGGTTAGAAAACCTAGACAATTTCACGTCATTTTGGTACAGGGCTCATTCGCGTACCGATCTTTGTGTGAGTAGGGGAAGGTAGTGAAAGTGTAATTGTTCAAGTGGCTGTAACTTATAAACGACTTGTCCGATTTTGTTGCGTATAGGCTTGTTTGGAAGATAAATGTGAGTACTTCCGTATATCGTATCCAGTGATGCGTGATTGTCTCCAGAAAAGTTGCTAGAAGGGGTAACTTGAATTAAAAACAGTGTTTTTCATTTTACCGAAAAAATTTAAATGGTCTGGTATAATTCTGATAATAATAACTAGTCCAAATTATGTAAAATTTATTGTTTTGAGGTTTTTAAGGTTTTTTTTTTTTTTTTTTTTAAGGTTTTTTCATGTAAATTTAATCTTCATTTCGATTTCGATTCTGTTATAAGAATTATACCGTACCATTTAAATTTTTGCGGTGAAACGAAAATAACAGTTTTTAATTCAAATTACGCCTTCTAGCAACTTTTCTGAAGACAATCACGCACCACTGGATACGATATACGAAAGTACTCACATTTATCTTCGAAACAAGCCTATACGCAACAAAATCGGACAAGTCGTTTATAAGTTACAGCCACTTGAACAATTACACTTTCACTACCTTCCCCTACTCACACAAAGATCGGTACGCCAATGAGCCCTGTACCAAAATGACGTGAAATTGTCTAGGTTTTCTAACCATGTTGATAAAGATATACCTCAATCTGAGAATTTCTGGAGAAATTTCGAATTTTAATATTTAAGCTTTGATTGCGCCCCCTAGCGGAAAAATTTCGAAGTTATAAATATTTCCCAGCATTTTCTCGTGGCCACTTTAGTGATAATTTTTTTTTTCCTGAACTTTTAGGTCCAGTAGTTTCTGAGATATAGCCGGTGGTCACCCTTGCTGGGACACCCTGTATTATCCAGGACATTTCCCTGCATGGTGAACTCCTGTAATCATTGATTAAACCTCTGAGATGCCCCAACCAACTTAAAAAGTAGAAACATGATGAAGTGGTTCTCGCTCTACGCCGCGATGCCTTCCGCCCGGCGATTGATTAATAATATCACAGAAACGAATAAGGAAAAATATACCGAAGTAGAGGACCTAGCCTTTTTCAATAACATAAATTGTTTTCTAGCTGGCATCTGCCTGAAACTAGCTTTGCGATTTGTCCGATGTCCTTCATACATAACAACGATGTGCGAAAAAATTTACATTGACCTTGAAGGCGCGGAGAGTATCCATGCACGGCGTTTTCGTCGTGGAAACCTGACCATCGAGCAGCGCGAAAAAATTAACTACTCCAATGTTTTCACTGTTACAAAAAATTCTCTGCCATGGAGAAAACTCTAACGAATACAGACGCAGGTCTTCTTCACAACTAGAGACAAGATCTGAATCTTGCAAAAGCTCTCATACAGAGAGAGTTCACGTCCTTGACAATCCTAAAAAACTGAAGCTAGTGGAATCCTTCTTACATCGAGCCCGATAGTTGTGGGTCCATTCGAAGACCCAATCTGATACCTCACGTGACATTTGAATAACTTCTGCAGGCCAGATCAAGAAAGTTCTACAGACGATTCGCATTTGCCCTGAACGCCTGAACTTCTTTTCTGCCAGCCATCCAAAAGAGTTTGATGAAGTGGTGGACCAGAGCTGCACGCTTCAGATTCCATTCTTTTGCCTCGCTCCAATGGACGATCTAATCGGCAGTGTACGTCAAGGGAAGCCCAAGCCTCAATCGGTGGTTGAAGTTTGCTACTACTGAACTTTCTATTAGAACTTGGGTTGTAGAAAATAGCACATTCTATTTTCCGACAGTTTTATTTCACAGGCGACTGTCAGTGATTGAAATCAATGAAACAATAACATCTCTCCAAACAGCGGAGAATGATTACCAAAAAATAAAGAAACCATAATTAGAGAAGCAGAAGATTTAACAGTCAGAAAAGTCTTATGAAAAGGCGGTTTTTACAGCGAGAAATTAAACAAAAATATGTCCGATGTAGCTGTACGTATGCTACGGGTGCTACCTCCCGGCTAAAAAAATCCGCTCTCTTTGCTTCAAGTGGGAGAAGAAGATGCATTCCGATGCTCTTGGAACTGTGAAATATGCGACGGGTTTGATATGATAATTTGAACGATTGTTTCACGGAAACGTGACGTAAACTGTTCCGGACAGTTATTAGATAGTTGATTGAGCCGCGGCGCACGGAAAACGATACATAAGTAAAAATACGGAATCAGTTGATAGAAAATTGATTGAGTTATGTGAGAACGGGAATTATTCATGTTAAACCGGAAAAACAATTCCGAAAATTCTGTGAAAACACTGTGACTGGCTGTGGAGTTGAACCAATACCGGCTAAGAGTAAGAGTAAGAGTAAGTGAGATCAAGTCCTACATAACCCCGCGACGTGTCCACGAGCGTAGGAGAAATGGTAAAGTTAGTGCGACTGGAAAAACAGAAGAGATCATGTCAGAAATACAAATACAGTGTGTGGCAAAACAGACAGTGCAGTTGCGATGTGATGGAATGATTCGAAGCGGAAGAATCCTAGCTTCGCAGTTTACACGTTTCCTGAAAGCAGTTGTTCTTGAATCACTTTCCGGTAGTTTGAGCATTTACGTTTTTTCCCTGTAGGGCTACCTCAAGAAAATGGCTTTTGATCATCGTCCTCACCCTCCAACGCGGGCTCGACAACCCAGTCGAATGGACCGATAAGTGGAAGATCCAGAATAATCCGGGGAAAACACAGGTCATCCTGTTTAGCTGGAATCACGAGGACGCTCCAGACCACTTGATCCTCAATGAGCTGAAAATTCCCTGTAGTGACGCGGTCAAGTATCTTGGCGTCATTATTGACAAAGTGATGACTCCATGGTTTTTCCGATTAACTTAGATCAGACAAGCCCTGGAGTGACAAACGGTTCGCCATGAGAGTCAAGGCCGGGAAAAATTTCGATCTGGCCGCATCACACGAGGACTCTGTGCTCAGAGCTCTGGTGAATCACGATCCAGCAGATCTCTGTGTGCGGGTTCGTAAGGGACCAAGAAACCACCTATAAGCTGAAGGTTTCGCTTTACAAAAAAAAATCTGGGAGAAGTACCAAGCTAGGCTCACCAAAATCAAGCGCCAAAAAACCCACCATGCGCTAGTTTATAAGATGGGACGATATCTGTCTCGCACGCGATTCACCGCTGGTAGAGGCTCCAGCTTGTCCGTATTTTCACTTCTTTTTCTTTCATTGTCGTAGTCTTTAGAAAGCAGACTGCGCAGTTGGAAATCGGGTTTTTGGCATTCCTACCTGTATGCCTCTAGATGCCTTCCGGAAGGTAACCCGGTACCAATGAGTCAAATTAGGTGAGAAGACTGGGACACTAGAGGGCTTATCCCTGACGTCCTACTGCGGAGGAGAGTCTTAGTGGGTGGAGCTCCATACTACCCCATAGGTTGTCTGGTTTCAGATTCCTCTCCTTGGGTCCAGAAACCGTGAAAAAAAAAGACCCGTATTAGGGAGGATGTTGCCGTCATCCCGATCGATATGTGAAAAGATAGCCGAACACAACTACATTGACATCAGCACATTCAAATATCAAACACCACCGATTCTTTGCGCCCGGCGCCCTTTCAATCCCTCTTTCATCAGAGTTGAAAAAACGTTGTCTCTGTTGTCTCGTCCGGACGTTCATAAAGCAGAATAGCGTTCGGGAATTTTGAATGGAATGAAAAGCAAGGGAGAAAGTTATTGTATCGCAGTGTTGATTACTGATAGGACACGATTTAGCAAAGAGAACCGATGAAATGCTGACCTGAAAACTTCAATTCCCCGAGTCTCAAACTGACAATGGACTTGTCACCCCACGCTGTTTAAATTGTCTCTCGAACGGCTATACAAAAGGCATTAGATGCGAGCTATAGTTCAGATTGAGTTGCTTTCAAAGAGTGTTTTTCGGAATTTCGTTTGCTAATGAGATGGGTTGGAGATTATTGGATTGGATACTTGCAACGGATCGATTTGACTTAAAGAGGTTCTTATGAAAATTTTGAAGACAAAATTTGAAAATGTTCACTGAATCAACCTCTGATTCAAAATAAATTTAATTCTGGCAAAGATTAGAATATATGATATACTGAATAAGTTGTATTGAATATACAAAAATTCACAAAAGGGGCCATCTTGTAAAATATGTACTCACGTAGTGGACTCCTTTATAATCAATTGTACTTTTGTTACTGTCAGCATACCAAATTTCAAGGCAGTAACCCTGACATAAGTTGAAACAATAAATCAAATATTTTATTACAACCTCACGACACAAGTGCGCCCCTTACCACACCCAATTGTCTCACAACGTCCATAAAACTCCTCGGCAGTCCTCACTTCAAAAATTGCACAAAGTGCCATTGTTGAGACAATTTACAACTCTCTCTCTCGAAAAAAAGAAACTCCTAATGCCGAGTTTTGACAGCTCCAATAATTATGTGTTTGAGATTTTGGATGAAAAGGACGAAATTGTGTTACCTGTGATGTGGCGCCTTAGGTGTCTGTTTGCTTCTTTTTTTCAGAAGTGCCTTCTTATATATTTCAAAGAGGCGTATGCCCTTTGCGGATGAGATGTGATAATATTTGTGGGTAATATTTGAAGGTTTAAGAAGTGGATTTGTGGGATTTAAATGCAGGTAGCGGGATTGACAGTCATCAGATTATGGATAAAGAGCTTCTGGTTTAATGATGAATGGTAGAATTTTAAGTTTTTTAAATTCATGAAAAAAACTGTTGAAATTAAAAAGTCATTTTGCATATAAATCACGACTTACCTACATAAAGGAGTTTGATTCACAATGAATGTGTCAAGAGCCTGAGGACAGAAAAGCCTGACACCATTTTTCATATTAAAACTTGAATATTCATGTACCAGAGGTATGATGTGGGTAGGGCAATATAATCTAGTAGTGCCGGCGGTAATGTTTCATTAATTTGGTATCAAATGATATCGTATATAATGGTATTGATCCATGTTAACTTGAATATGAGATGAGTGGAAACATACCTAGCAACGGACATTATACACTTTATTCCTGTTGTTTATCATAATCTCTACGATTACGATTGTCATGTATTCAATAATGTCGCCAAGTAGAAAATAGAATACTTTTTGTCTATTATATGTCAATGATTTTATTGACTCTAATTTTAGCATAAATAAAGTATTTGAGACAATTGGAATTATAATTTTTTGTTTCATCCGTAGGCTACATGCTTAGTTACTGAGTGTATCCAGTGTGGAAAAAAACTCGTGTGATATTGACCATTAATAATTATTCTGAAGAAATTGGTTTTGATTAGTGGAAAAATGTGTTAACTATCCTGCATAAAGGTTTGGCCTTCAAGTGTTATAAACTACTTGACAAAAATAACGGAAAAGTCTAAATTACCAGCAATGTCTAGACTGCTATGAAGGTCTTGTGTTTTCCTACGTCTTTCAGATATAATGAGAGGTACACAAATCATTTTAATGCAACTGGGAAATGGTAATTATTTTTAAAGGGTAACATCAGTTCTCCCTAAAGCTTTTGGAATACATGATAAGTTCAAGAGAGGATATTTACCGCAACTATTTACCCGTCAGGGAAATCCAAAATATTTTTGTCCTTCACTTCCCAACGAATATATTATACAATAGTCTGGACTCACTGGAATAAGATTGCAGCATTTTTTTCTTAAGAAGTATGAGAGCACAAGAAACCACTTTTTTGATTTTCAAAAAAGAAATTGTTGAATACGCTGAATACAAGTTGAGGCACGAAAAACTTCCCACCAACCCAGCAAACATGCCATGACGGCAATATAGCTTTATAGTAATGGCATTGCCTGCAATTATCATTGGCAATGTATTGGCACTTATCACCTGAGAAGTATCAAATTGGCATGCCGGCCGTCATTCGGCCGTAAGGCAAGGATAGATGATGGTTAATCACTACTCCACCATCAAATTGATTCAAAGAGTGAAAAAATAATACCACCAATACAATGCATTGAATTTATTGGCATATCTCAGTTCTAATATAGAAAGAATGTGGTTAGGAAAACAATAACTAGAACAAAATGCCCAGTTGATTACACTTTCAAATGTTGATAACTGAGCCATTTTCGCAATTATTTCTCTGGAACGGTTTCCCACAAGCGTGTTCAAGTGCAACTTGTATAACAACTTTGTCTTTCATAGGTGGAAAAATGATAGAATTCTTCAATTTCTGAGGTGGTTGGTGAAAAAAAGTGATAGATAATTTAAAAATTTTCAAAATTTTAGTTAGTCTGTGAGCTTTTGAGAGATGTTGAACATTTTAAAACTATATTGATCATTTTTCCAAATGTTTTGATTTTCAAGTATAGGAACACGACATTCTTGAGATTCAACGAGGGCTCAAATTTTTGACACGCCTATCAAATGATGCTATCCATTTTTCTCAAAAATGCCCAAAAAAATAGTTTGGTCTCAACCCGGTTTTTAAACGTGGAAAAAAGGCACTGTACAAATTTTTGGAAAAAATAGCTGGGACACGTAGACTAAGGAATGGATTGAAGTTACTCACCATTATTACATCTTGAATAACTAATGCAGAAGTAGAGTTCCAGTCAAAAAATACGATTTTTTTACTGCTCTATACCACCTTCTCCTTCTGAATCACGAAAATTGTCATATACAGGGTGTCACAGATTCAAGTGTATGACAAAGGGATCTTAGTTATCATAAGAGATACAGTATCGGTTGAATGGATGCAAAGCTGCGCATTCTTCTACTCAACAGAATGCCATTTTGAAATTTGAAAAATTCAGACTTTTTTCGAAGATATTCGGAAAAAAACGGAATTTCTCAAAAACATTATTATTATTTTTTGAGTTTATTTCAGAAGATATTTAAAAATGGAACACACTTTCTCATTGCCACTTTTTCTTCTCTAAAACATGACGGTATATATAAAAAAACGTTTCGTCTTCGAGCGGCTATCATCAAGCTATTTTTTTTTTAACTACGGACCTTGATTTTATATTTTTATTTTGACGTCCTTAAGGCATTGAGATATCGCAACCGTTAAAAAAAACACTCATCTAGGAATAATACCAGAGAAAACTAGTTGGGCAACCCTTGTCTCTCTAACACAATACATAGTTTGGTTCATAAATTCATCTTTACTCGACATTAACTATGAGAAAACCTGCACAACCAAACAAAATTAATTGACGACGGAAAAAAATACATATCAAATTTCTGCGAAAATGTTTAAAAATATTGCCGATTAAACAAAATATTGAAAATAACAATAATGGGTGAATAATAATTGAAAATATTGAGGTTCCTAAGGCAACCCATCACTCTTCACCTTCAGATCACCTCAATGCCTCAAGAAAAAATACAAATCCAGGTCCGTATTTAAAAACGAAACGTCAGATTTTCTATCAATATTAGTGCTTTTTCATTTTTTTTTTTTGATTGAAGATTTATCTGTATTGTTTTTAGCGATATCTGTCATGTTAATCTTCTCCATCAAAGTTAGTTTTTTTTTTTGATTTTTCAACCAGTCATCTTGCAACATAATTTAAATTATTTATTGACCCATTGTGACGGATTTTCCAATATTTTCGCATTTTCTATCGTGAATTCGTCAGTCAAATAAAAGATTTTATCGCAAACCAAGAAAAGACTAGCTAGAGGAAGTGGAAAGCTAACAAAAATATAACAATACTAAAAAAAATGATCAAAAACAGTTTAAAAAATGAATTTCTCAATAAATAAAACATACAATGATGATAATTATTAAAACAAGAAAAAAAAATCCAAATACCACGACAAACAAATGATAAAGTTTGAAAAGTGGAAGCGTATCAAAACACTGTTTTTGGTTCAGTGTGCTAATACGCTTTCATTAATATAATGAAAAAGTACATTCAGTCAATGAACAAATTCCTTGATTTTTAGCCAAAGAGCGTCTACATAAATATAATGAATAGTCGTTCATTGGATAGATATAGACTACTAGCTCTTTGTTTTCCTGATTGTAAATTCATTTTTTTAGTGAACTGAGTACATTGAATTAACGTGTATGTGCAGTATACAACCCAATGAACAGAGTTTATAAGATCAATTTATAGGAACCAACCGATCTGACGAACACAATAATTGCCCTAGTGAAGTGAATTCATTGGATTAACACAAATGAATTCATTGGTTTAACGAATGATTGTCTCAAATAGTGACTAGTTCCCAAAAATTGTATTCAAAAGTTCAGAGGATCATTTTCCTCAACGTGATGAATAGGTTTCAGAAGGCTGATGAAAAACAAAACATATTGTGATGTACACCTTTCTTCAGTGTAATGAACATTTTAATTTCTTATTTTATTCAGCAGTGATGAACAAATATATCAATAAAATGAAACTTTCACATTCAACTTTCATAAAATCAAAAATCTAAAAGTTTATAAACATGATGAAACAGTTCATTATTTTATGGAATATTTTACATCAATTCAATGAATTAAGCTTTCAACGGTCCACTGAACATTTTTGGATAATATTAATGAATAAGGGCTTTAGGGTACCTATGAAAATTATTGCATTGACTCATTTGAATAAATCATTGAACCAATGAAAAAAAAAACATCGATCATTAATATTATGACCAATATTTTTTTCATTGCAAGTTAAAACAAAATCAAATCAGAGAAAGAGGCCCTAAAATTGTTATAATAGATCAACGTAAATATAAAACGTAAACAACTGAGAGGACCTCAAATTATATACTGGTTTCTTTCTGGTAGTTAGAGGTAATCAATATTTTTTTTCTCATTAACAAGCTTCAAGCTTTCGTTTTTTAAAGAATTTCGTCACGGCTAAAATAATATCAACAATAATGTTATTATTAAAAAATATGAAATTATGCCTCACTAAATGATGTTTGGGAGGTTTAGTTAGTCTATAATTTTATATCTGAAAATTTCATCCGTCAAGTAAAAATGTTTCAGAATATCAGGAGATTTACAATCAAATTCAGATTTTTTTGAAATTTTTTGGATCAAGGTTATTTGGAAATTTATCAATTTTTGGAATGAAAAAAGATATGTACATTTTATTGAATTTTCGTCAACATCTAGAATTTGAACACTGTCATAATTTGGAATATAACATGTTTATTGGCTATGAAAAATGTTTTTAAAGTGCAAAAGATCTTTTATTTATTGCAGTAATTTTTGTAGCAGGAAATCTCAGATTTTATTTATTATATTTATTTCTTAAAAATATATATTTTCTATAAAAAAACATCCGTTGATGATCAATAATCAGGATTAAAATTCACAAAAAATCTACATAGAGGAAAAATCCAAAATTTCAATTAAAGCTGAGGGTGATGTTATTTTCAAAAAATTCAAGTTTCTCATTGCAAATTTGATAAACCTTGACTCTTAGTAGCAGGAATTGTTTTCATAAATAGACAAATACGCGATTATAAATATTTAAAAATTATTTTGAATATTTTGAAAATTGGATTCATGATTATAAATAATTACAATGAAACTAGTCGGTCAAGACTCCCCTCCTTTTTCTTTAAATAATCACAATGAGATGCACGAAGGTTTATTTTGATGTAAAATCAGTAAAATCGGAACTTTTCATTTTGTTGCAAGCTTTTGGTTGCATATTGTGATTCACTACATGGAGTGCTCTCAACATGAACTACACTTTTTTTATAATTGCCTACTATTTTGGGAAACGTTTTTGAAATTATTGATTACGAGATGTAAACTAATCAGTTTGTGAATCCATCCAACATCGAGATTACAAGAGTCACATAGATAAAGATCTTCCAGATTGGTCTTTGAAGCTCATTTTCTCAGAACCAAGCAAGTTTGTATGATCTGGACATGTTTCAAGTATTTGAAACTTGTTCAAGGTCATCATCAAGAAAATTAAACGAGTACCACATTTCTGCACATGCTTGACTCTGGACCATGACCTATGAGGAAGTCTCATATAGGTCATTTATCATACTTCCTAATCAAATTCACCTCCTCTAGAAACCTCCATAGCGTCGTTAACCCTCCAATTATGAATGATATGTATATCAAAACCAAATTTGAAATAAAAAATTCCACAATTCAAAGAATCCAGTTCAAAGAAACAGTCCCTCTCACATGAGAATTTATTCCAGCATTAGAAATTATGTTTAGCCTACATCCAAGGCTTCACAAACCACAACAATTCCATCCTCCACTATCCAGATATCGATGAACCCTTATCCTAACCCATGATCAACATCATCGGCAACAAAAAAATCTGCATGTAATACATTCCAGCGTCCGCTACCAGAGACAAACAATATATTGTCGAATACCCAGAATTACTTATAGCCGCTCAATATTTCACAGACAAGTGATAGCAAACAAAAGAATAACAAGGCAGATCGGCTTAACTCCGGTTTTAAAAGGAGAAAGAATCAAAAAGAGAGCCAATACCCAGTCATCTACATGAAAAAGGGGCAGACAATCGCTAGGGGGCGGAGCCTAGTGATTTGTGGTCGCCATTTTGTCAAATAGTAGTGTTTTGTTAGAAAATCATATCGCATTGGACGATCTCCCACCTTTTCGGGATAACTTTCCCAAGACAGCATCTCTGGAACGACTGGAAAGTGCCAGTTTCCATCAGAGCGTCTGCTACATGGTGTAAGCAGGAAAAGTTGCTGGGGCTGCACAACACTCACATGAAGCTATTCTGAAAGCAAATCCTATAAAGTGTTTGTCTAAGCCTCAAAACTTCTGACGACTAAATTTTCCTAGTTTTGCAGTAGAAATTGAAACGTCTTTCAAGTTGCAGATCCGCCCCCTTTCGGAAGCTCCTCCTGCATTCTGAAAGCTCACCAATCAATTTCCGACTTTGATCGAGTTTGGTCGGATAGACACGAAGGATCGTTGCCAGGGGATACGCTTCAAAGCTGCTCTTTCAATACTCAGTGCTATCGCGCTACTCGTTGATGTTGTGTCTCTATCCGAGGGTTTTGCTCTGTTTAGGACAATGACAAATTCGGTGATTGTTTGACTATAGAAGTGTTGTGACTCGTACCTAGATTAACTGTGATCTGTGATTTACTAGTGTTTTTGGTGATCTTGTTAAGGATGTCAGGAATTGAAATGTGAGTATTTATCTTACCCTCACAATAGATGTGTGTGTGACTCCCCAATCCCTAAGTTTGATTGAAAACCGTTTTGGCGCATACTACCTCATTATCAGGGTTATAATAATGATAAAAACATCAAAAAGTCACTAAGTCACTTGATGCAACATCCATAGACAAAGCACAATAAAAAAAATAAAAAAAAGCAAAACCTGATAATCATAGCAGAAGAATAATTCAACACGGTTACCAAAAGTGAAATAGTTACAAAACTTATCAGAAAAACAATTAATTTTCATAAAAAAAAACAGTTAGGAATGAAGAAAATTTATGCAAAATCATAAGAAATCACCCAAATATAGAAAAAAATGGGAAAAAGAGATTAGCTGTTTTCAAAATACTGGACACAGAGAAATTTTGAATTCAGAAAAAATACATACACAAACGATATTATTGGACAAAAATCTCTGTAATTGTCTTTCTCTGTTTTCATCATTTACTGTTTATTTTCATCATAAGAAGTTTCTTTTGGACGTTTTTGATCATTGTGAGTGTTCTGATGAGGTTAACATTCAGAAACGCGGCCGTGATTTGGTTTTTTCGAGAGTTTTCAAAAAATACCAGAACAATCATATTCATTAATTTTAGAACAATCGATGCTACTTGTCTAATTGACTGTCAATATTTCGAATGAAACTCAAATTCAAATCATGATAAACTATCAAATTTGATTTTATATGAAAATTATTTTTCAAGTTTACTTTTATATGAAGTTGATACATAATTTTTGCTAAAAATTAAATCAAATAAGGTGGGATGAAAAAATGTGTATCATACACAGTTGGGATATGTGATTTAATAAAACATTATTTTAAAAATCAGAAACTTGGATGTTTAATGTGGAGTGAAATTTCAACTTGTTAAGAGGATTAAATATATTTTAATACAAAAATTTTAAAAATGAGAGAGAAACTATTTTTGACATTTTTTTTTTCTTTAATATAAGGAATAAGAAAAGTTGCTTTTTTATTTAATGATGAAAGTTAATTTTGTGGGCTTCGTTGGTACTACGATTTTGCTTTAAACGGGACTCAAAAAAAAATGAATGAAAATGTTGGTTAAAATATTGGTGACCTAATTTTTCCAGAATATCAAAATTACTTGTTTATTGAGATATATTTCTAAATAATTGTTAGATTGTTATTTGAGGTGAACAGAAAACTCAATAGTTTAGAGGATATTAAGGTGGTTCTCTTAACAGACATAGAATACAAATAAATATTTTGTTCAAAACACCAAGCTTTTGGATGATCAAATTACAGTGTTTTGGATATATTTTGTACACCGTCAAAGCTCAATTGTGAGTGAATGGTCCCAAAAAAGATCTACAAATTCAAACCCACCTGTCCCTGATAACAAACCACTTAACCCCAAGTACCCGATAAGATAACAATACCAATTTGAATCAATCTCACCAAATCTCATTTGTTCCAGATCCAGATAAGACCACTAGTGGACATGACCAACTGAACATTAGCGGACAAAGAGTTTTGCCAGTTTTTTCGCGAGTGTAGTGTGCTAAAAATTTACTGTAACCCATGATTATGGAGATGACCAACGATTACGCGGTAGGGAAGTGGTACGAAAGTCCCAGGACTGGCACGTCTGCTAGTCCTGCTCAGGGCAGTATCGAGAGTTCGGGAAATTCTTCATCGGACTTGAACTCGAGCGTCGCTGAACATATGGGTGCGTTTTTTCTGGATCCTGCGGGTAGTCAGAGGGCTCGGTATTATCATCAGAGTATGCATGCGCCCTATGGAAGTGTTAGTCATGGTAAGTTGTTTTTTAATAGTTTATTAAAAACTATGCACTTGAAGTTTTTGAGTGCCAAAGATAGAATTTGCATGAAACAGCACATTTTTTCAATTTTCCTGTTTTTGTTGGAATACCTTTTTCAAGTCAAATCTCTAAATGGTTTTAACTACTTCTGTATTTTGAAATGTGGAAACCATCCATTTGATGAAGCCCCAAGATTCTGACAACAATTTTCCGAAAAAGTAATAACATCCTCAATTAAACAGATAAAGATTAAAGTAACACAATTTGCGTTATCTTAATCAAGCATCTTGAAATCAAAAACACTTGATTATTAATTTGGAGATCTATTTTGGTACATTGTATCCTGATACATTTGATGAGATATTTTTTGAAAGTATTTGGTTACCAAGGAATGATTGTGCGAAGCTTGAAAGTAGAAAATTATCTAATTTTCAAGTGCTTCTGGTGATAAAAGAAAGTTGATAGTATTTTAGAATGATTCGTGTGATGGTATGTATATGTACAAAAAATGAGAAAATTACAGTCAACAGTCACAAAATTGGACTACGAATTGAAAAAAAAAAAAGAGCTGATACCTGATATTTTTTCAACTAGTCAAACGTTAAGGATTTTATAGAAGTTAGGTTTTCTGGAATAAAAGTAAAAACCAAAATGATTTCCAAAATAGAAAAGATTTTCACTTTATTGTATTAAATATTCAAAATGACAAAAATCCTGCCCGGACGTATGTTAGCATCTCTGGTGTTACTGTAGCAAATGAATTTTTGCTTAGAAGAATCATACAAAAATCGTGTAGATATTATTTAAAGGACGTGATGAACAATAAAAAGTCTTTTTTGTCGGATTTATTTGATGTCGCTTTGACTCGGAAAGGGGAGATCGTACAGAGATTTAGTTTGAACCCCTGCGCAAGAGTGGAAAAAAAAAATTAAAGTACGCTTAGAAGTTGATCTCATTTCACATTCAAGATCGTACTAAGACTTTCTGGACCCTGTATGTGGTACAAAAATCAAAAATTAAATATCAGCGGAAACGTGTATATTATTCGCTAAATGGAGTAAAATACACCAAGTCAACCATTTTTCACCATCACTGATCTGCTCAGAAAAGAAAATACTTTTTTGGTAAAAGTAAGACGTTTCTATCTCCACCAGACCCTCTAGTGCGCTCTAAACCAAAGTGAGATTCACACATTGCAAAGTTATGATAAAACGGTCATAGTACATGAATGAGCTAAAACAAGAACAAAAAAAAAATGGAATAGAATGCCTATGTTCTAGAATTGTGAAACCAAAAACCGTTGAAAATCCCAACAAAATTGTGATATCCATAATAAATTAAACTAAATCATGGGTAACAAATTTAGCAAATAGGTTTAGTTTGGTCAAGGCGATTTTCAGTATTGCGTAAAATGTATTCAATGATGGACAGATCGTGGTTTTAGTATTCATGAGGATAACTGAATTAATCTCCATAAAATCAAGACTGAATTGAACAATACTGATCAAAAATACGGAAGACGAATTTATGAGATTGAACTGTCGACTATTGCAAGAGTAATCATGTTTCACTTGGAATAAATTATGTTTACAGCCACGTAAATTCTAATTCTCGTGCAACAGAAAAATCAAGAAAACACGAATCCCAGCACCCATAACGAAGTGAAACGTCCCCAATAAATCCCAACTCTAGTAAAGTCAACTCGAAAAACACCAATTAAATTTGCATTTAAATATTTGTGGTCGTTAGTCGGTTATACGTACAGTATTTTCGGATAATTTACCGACCGAACGTCCAACTTTGAAATTCTCCGCATTCTTCACCGAATCCGATTCCAAGAAACTTAGCCCCGTAAAAGTTATAAATAATAAAACTACCGTATATAAATTCAAGCCGCGGACCCGACAACGACGTTTCCTATTGATTTAATAAATTTAAAAAGTTTTGAAATTTATTTCATTTTTACCGGTCGTAAAAAGTGACGGGGAGTTGACGGGAAGTTTGGCTCTTGCTAATGGAGTTTGTTTTACCTGAAAGTTGCTTGGCAACTATTTTTTTTTCAAGTATGGCAATTTTGAGTGTGTAGGCAATGCCTGATAACCTACAAAATTGAATCTTATCGGTTCTTACTCTCAAGTTCAAGTATGTAGTTCAAATATAGTAGCATGTGGCTCTGATAACTATTTGATCCATTGAAACCTTAGTTTGTGGTTGATAAAGTTGATGTATGTAAGATCTTCCAAAATTTTCTTGGAATATCCCAAACGGTTCCACGTAGATTCAATGGTAAACGTTACCACAAGATTTTAGCGACTAATCGATGATTTTCTGACAATAAGCTTATCTTCGAGGATTATTGGTTTCTACCTGGGCGTTGTACATCCTTACGCATCATAGACAAAAATCATGATAGGCATCTTCTTTGTGGGATTCAGATTCCGAACATCTATCCAATATTTGATTTGTTAGTACTGAATTAGTACTTCTGTCTTATTGTAAATGTATAAAGCAGGTCATCCCAACCCAGGTCCTCCTCTGATCATAGACGTAAAACAAGTTTTCAAAATATCCCACAATAATTTCAGAAGAAAATTTCCCACTCAATCCAATTTCTTGCTCAAGCTTTCCGATATCTTCAATGGTTGAGGAGATATGAAGAGAAATCCAATACCATAAGTGGTGTCAACGTCTTACACCTTAGAATAAGTTTTCACCTGATCATGGACGTAAAACCGACTTCCAAAATACCCCATATATGAATTCTGGAAAAAAAATCCCACTCAATCCACTTTTTGTTCAATCTTTCCCATATCTTCAATGGGGGAAGAGATATGAGGAGGGATCCAACACTATAGGTGGTGTCAACCTCTTACACGTTCAAATAAGTTTTCACCCTTGATCATGGAAGTAGAACTGACTTCCAAAATACCCCTCATATGAATTCTAGCAGAAAATTTCGTACTTGATCCATTTTTTGTTCAATCGTCCCATATCTTCAATGATTGAGGAGATATGAAGAGAAACCCAATCATAGTTGCTGCTCCCAGGACCTTTTCCCTTAGGTGACCTCATCTATCGCAGACTCCCAGTAGATGGTGGAAGGTTTCCAGCGCCCTTCTATAGTAGAGACATAAGGATGATCCTTCTGGCTGTCTTTGGTTTGTCGGATTTCGTAATCATGCTTTCCTCAGTCTTCTAAGTAACTATCTGCGGATAACAGGTTCTTCTTCATCTGCATCTCGGATGTCATATCTAGGTCTTAGAAATATAAAATCAAGTTTTTATCCCCGGATGCCCTTGATGCAATAAAATCAAAATGATGGTGAAGGAAGCGGCTCTTCCTTATCAACTTATCGGATACATGATATGATTTGGTGAAGCTTGAGACTGAAGCGACCAGGCGTCCCTGGATTGAGTCCATCTCTGTCCATCTTTCCTCATATGAGGTGTGAAGGTGTTTATCTACCTTACATTGTCCCGTAAGCATACCTTTTAGTTTTCCAAGGTTGCTCTGAGGGATATCTAGGCTCGTGTATAGCAGCACTCAAGTATCTTGACTGTTGTATCTTTCATCCTTCCCTTACTGATCGTTCTTCTATCCTGAGATTGATCTTCGACATATTTCTTGGGCGAAGAGCACTCAATTCTTTTGGTTATAAGGACAGTCGATACTCACCAACCGAATAGCTTACATCACTACGCCAACTAGAAAAGACACTAGTCTTTGACCCGTCGGAAAACCCTTGCCCTCAGTACTAGTTGATAATGATAATGTTTGTGCCCATTATCCCATGCCCAGAGTCGTACTGGCTTCTAGGTAACGCTCTGGTAACACACCCAGCCCAGCACCACCCCACTGTTTTCCAAATAATTCAGTTGCGTGATTTCCATCTCTGGCGAGTTCTACGTCAATTCTGAAGGTGTTCTTGATGTCTCAGAAGAACTCCTCAGCAGTCGATTTGGGCTGGAGCTTTGATAGTGAATGAGATTAGTGGGATAAAAAGATCCATAAACTGCCGCCAAATGTTGTAATTTGCTTAAGGGTTGGACAGCATTGGACTATACTTCCAAATAAGGTCTATACGTCTCGGATCCATCTCCCTTACTAGAACAGCTGTTGAAGATCAATCACCTGAGTCATAGTCGATAAGTTCGGGCAAGATTCACCCAAGGGATAGAGAGTTTTGTCACGGGAGTCTACCAGATCCCTTGAAATATTCAAACTAAAATTGTTTGTGGTGGTCTTATTTTTAATTCAATCAAGGGTTTATAATAATATGCCACAATAGAAATAAATAATTGTGACAGATACTGACGTGAGTAAAAGAATAAATTAGCACCCACTTAACAATCTGATTCAAACAAACAGCTCCACCACCCACCATTGATCGTTCACAATATTTGGCTTCCAAACATCACCAGATAAAACATCTCCGATCGACACATAACACCACTAAAGTAAGATATGAATAGATAATCGAAGCAAATGGGCGGGTAAGCTTATATCTAAAAATGTGCTGAGGACGATAAGACCGAAAATTATAGTCATCATATTCCTGCAAAGCTATACTTATTATACCCCACTTACAACGAGATTTTTTTTTATTAATTCGATAATATTGGTTATTAGGTTTTAATGCTGGGCTTGCTGAGACGAGCGTATTAATTTCGAAAGGTCGTGTCCCGTGAACCCGATGTTATTGTTCAAAAGTAGTATGCTGCAACATCGATTGCTTTTAACGGTTAATGGGAAGACACACCACTATAACGAGAAATTTTAATTACGGTTTTTTTGCGATTAATTTTTTATTGGGTGCCTGATATTGCCGCGGATGGAGCTTTTATTAATCAGCTTTCGGACTACGTGAACTTCATTAAAATATCCTCATTTTGCGAGGGTTTGATGAGAGAGGTGTATTGAATCAATGTGCTCTGGATATTCAGTGATGAGATTGAAAATTGAACGGTGAGAACAAATACAAGATACGTATGACCGTTTGAGAAAAATGGACACACCTAGCGATTACATACATTAATTAAAAATTCAAATTCTCCGAATTAATTTGTAGTTAGTTTGTTAACTAATATTTTAGGTGAGACTCCTAATTGGCTATATATATATGTAGCAAGAATCTATAACTACATCACAAGTGGACTAAATTGCTCATGTCGATGATTATTTCATTCTTCTATCGTGTAGGATGATCCGATCTTCTATTTCGGGAGTTGATAGGTCACCATTTGAATTTGTCTGATCTGCTCTTGATTTCGGCTCAACCATTGCTGCACCAAAATCGCTTATAAAAAAAAAGTTTGATATATTTAGTATCTGGAAACCTCTAGAAACACAATTGTTTAAGAACTTTGCTATGGAAATGCATTTATTTCATTTTTCCCACCTTAGAAAACCTGTATTCAGTTACATGAAAACTCGTCATTTGGACCAGTTTGAATTAGTTTGGGTTGTTTCGGGTAAGTTTGAGTTAGTTCTGATTGATTTGGGTTAGTTAAATGGAAATGGCATATTTCCGCAAGGAGTTTTTTGCATAAACATGTTTTTAAATATTAGTAAAAATTCATTGACAAACGATAAAGTTAGCCCTGCCACGTCAGTGAAACTTACGACACTGTAACTCGTTTATTTGTCAACAGATTTTAATGAGTAGAATATCATTTTGAAGGATTTAAAAATGTTCAACATAATTTTTTTGATTGATCAAAATCCGTTGATGAATGACAAAGTAAGCCTTGCCACGTCAGCAAACTTCACGATGCTCGTTTATTCATGAACCAATTTCGAAAAATGCAATGTCATTTTGGAATGGTTCAATTTTTCTAATAGGAGTTTTTAGATTGGTCAAAATTCATTGATAAATGACAAAGTTAGCCTTGCCACGTCAGCAAAGTTTACTGCGCAGAAGCTCGTCTATTTGTCAACCGATTTTGATGCGTAGAATGTCATTTTTAGAGAATTGAAATTTTCTATCAGATATTTTTTGATAGAGCAAAATTCGTTGATGAATGAAACAGTAAGCCTTGCCACGTCAGCAAACTTTACAACGCAATAATTAGCTCAACCGATTTCTATGAGCAACATGTCATTTAGAAGAATTTGAAATTTTATATCAGATATTTTTTGGTTAACCAAGACGATTGACAAAGTTTGCTTCGCTACGTTCATTTATGGAACGATTTTGATATAATAGTATATTGTACAACAAGCAGGAAATGGTCATTCCATGCGGGTTGTACACTATACTTTTTCTACGACTCTTAATAATTATTATCAATATCGATTTTTACTTTTTATTTTTGGCGGAGGTGCCAGATCATTTCATTTCCCATATATCTATCTATAAACAACTATATGGGCAGCAATTCTACCGTCCCCTCGTGATAGAAAAGGATACACTTATGCGAAAACCAAGCCAAAACTATACAGTACAGTGGGATCTTCTATCTCATCCTGGCATCAAGCGTCGCTCGTTGTTCAAATGGAACGATTATCATACAAAGTTTATAGATATATGTCAGTTTGCACTCGTTTCCATGACAACAGTTAGGGAATGGTCTCATTTCCGTACAGTTGTACAATTTGCAACGTTTCCTAACTGATATCGATTGCACAATAGTGAAATTACCGTACAGTCGAAGAAAAAATAAAATATCATTTTGAAGGACTTTTTCTAACAGATGTTTTTTGATTGGTCAAAATCCATTGAAAATGACAATCGCATGTTTTCATGTAAATGATTCCGGTTTTTTTTTAATCAAGAAAACGAAAATGATGCATTTCCGCAGAAAATTTCTTGTATAGTTGTAGAGCGTTCCAGATACAAGAAAATATAAATGGACATTTATCACTGATCTTGGCTAAAACAAACTTTACCCCTTGATTTTTTCAAGGATAGTGTGGTGACACAGTAATATCCGGAATACTTCAGTTGATTTCGTCTTCATCAATTATGTTGATGAGCTTCGTACTTGAACTCTTAGTCTTGCCATTATTACGTTAAATCTTCATCAATGAGAAAAAATCTGGAGTCATTGGAGTTTCGAAGTCTGTAAAGCCTCGTCGCTCCTTTCCATTTCCCGTGTCGGCTGTGGCCCGTACCACATTTCCACGCCATGTCTTACGCCCGTTTTCTACTGTGGTCCGTGCCACACGTATTGCCACACCTACCCTTACATAAACTTTTTGTTACTGTAAATCTAGTGATAATTCTGTAGAACGAGCTATTCTCGGTAACCAACGTTTCAATTAAACCATTTCGGGGCAAAATTTCCTGAGTTTGGGAGACCACGAACGGCTGGACTCTCTTCACGATATAGGCACTGTAAGCGCTTGAACGCATTAATCCTGAGAGTGGCGCCCGAGATAAGGAAAACATGATTTTCCATCCCTGTCGAAAATTGACGGAAAATCTCGATATGGATTAAGTTTTGGATCTCAGTTAGAGTCATCTGGGACGTTTTCGCCGTGAAGTTTTCTTCGCATGTTTCTTAGTTTTCTTCTCTCCCAGTTCCTCAGTGATTCCTATAGGCTCTTCTGTTCTACCTTATCATTTGATTTCCTTTGTAAGATGGTTATCAAGTTTCTGTAATTCGTTGTTGTGGCAACATTCCTCTAGCCCGAGCTATGGATCCAAAATTCAAGTTTATAGACTAAAAAACAAAACAAGCAAGGATCACCTTCACTGAGGTCCTTTGATACCAAGAATTCGAAGGACTATCAACTCTACAAAGAATTAATGTGATGGTACCTTGAGTTGCCACAACTTCAAGCGCCAGCATACCAAATTAATAAAGGAGTACGATGATGACTCCAACTTCAGGCCAACACCGCTCCTCTCTACCATGCGCAAAAAGTGTGAAAGAGATAATAGATGTGGAAGTTCCTATCTACTCCAGTGCCAGAATGATGGTAACTTCATGGCAGTTTGGAATAGTCTGGGTTGGTATGCTGTGACCTCATAAAGAGGAACGAGAATTAGTCTCTGAAGTCCCACCTACAGGCCCAAAGGACCTCTTTTATTCCTCTTATGACCAAACAAGTGGTTCCATCTCTGGCCATAGCTCTTTTTGGAGACGATACGAGTATTATATGCCACGGAAGTTCCGCTGTATATCTCTTAACATAAAAAAACCAGCGCTATGAGATCTAAGGGAACCAAAGAGGGACTCCCTTGTGATGAGATACCCCTGATCAACAAAATGTCATCTGATTTCTCATCAGATTGAGGTCTAAGGACTCCCCCTTGAAACTTACCTCTTCCTATACTAACCAGAGGGAACATCAGGGTTCGTTATCTGCTAAAAAAAAGTTTTCAAACATCTGCCACTAGCCTAACGCTATGTTTTCTCTGAAAGAGAATTCCGAAGATCATTCAACAAAATTCTTGTCTTTTTTGTATCTTCCATTCAATGATTGATTGGTTGTTGTAGTGAGCGACCTCTTACTTGTTGAATCATTATTTGGTTCAAGATTTTCTCCACAACTTTCTCGTTAAAGAAGTCCAATACCATGAAATTTATTAGTCAAATAATCGAGAAAATGCTTGTTAACTTCCAAATTGATGATTTGCTGTAATATTTTCAAAAACTACTCCACTACAACCAAATCTTATCAGAGCGTAAAAAGCCATATATCTACTTCAACCACAAACCATACCATTACTTCTCATTGTCTATTTTTTTCTAATCTTCCTCAATGACTAAACAGATTTATTATGTAAATTTTGACTCTGTTGAAAAACAAACGGCGAGCCACTTAATTGGCTTGCGTACAAGGCGGTTACTTTCCAGAGTCGAATGGTACTAGTCTTAAATCAATTGGTACTTAGAAACGGTACATTATAGCGAATTGCAAATTATAGCCAATAATTATAGATTTCGTGTGTTAATTATCTTAATTAGGTTCGCAAGATGTTTTATATTGAGCTTCGACATGTGGCATTTGGGTTTATTCGAATTTTATGGGGAAATTGTTACAATGTTGGAGATTGTCGTCGATAAGGTTTTATTCACATCGACGCTTTCCTTTTTATCAATTGAACCAGCCATCAATTTTTAACTAGGAACATTTTGAAAACTACAATGTTGTGGATTATTTTATACATAAAATAGACGTGGTAATTTTCGACGTTAATAGACCATTGTCACGATAGGTGAATTTAATTTGATTCTTGATTGGACGACGAATAAAAATTTAATGCGATAGAGATGACAAAAGTTCAAAATAACTCAGTAGTCAGATTAAGAAAAATATTGTTCAGGACTCCACCTCTCACAGTCCTTCATCAGATCCTGTAGATAAGAATCGAGTGTCAGATTGGTGGATCGAGGAGGCAGCAACATGGATCTGGTGATCTGGGGATCACAACAAATGGTGGTTCAATTGTAATGGTCTGTCTCTTTGATGTATGATGGGTGTCAAATGCTGTGTGGAACACACATTTCATTACTCCCAATTGTATCAAAAATTATCAACTTTCTACTCCATTTCTTAAATTTTTTCTGCATCCAGAAGTAATTGAAGTTGTAGCAGCGATCATTAATCTGCCATGAAGTAACCATCTTCCCATATCTATGATGCAATGACAAAGGGTATACCTGATAAACCCCACCGTTTGCAGCTGCTGTATCAGCTTACCATACGGATTTGAAACCTTATTCGTAATTCGTCATTTTTTATTTTCTTTTACTGCATCATAAATCAACAAAAGCACTGATCAGTTTCTGTAGAGCTGCAAACACTCCCTTTACTTTTTTCTACGAGCGTACGCAAAGTGACTACTTTGCACACCCATTCACGTGCGCGAATCAACCTTTTCCCGCAATCAACTGTCATCTCAAATACCTCTCAGTTATTATTGTAAATAATGCACAAATTTATTTATCGTCACTGTTCACATTCCAGACAAAATAAAAGACATGATTTTGTTTGGCGTTAAAAAACACTTTTCGCGTATTCGTGATTTTGCAACCAACCCAAGACTGGCTGTGGATAACGATGAGTATGACAGATCCATAATTGCTTCAACTGTGCGCATCGTTGCCAAATTTTTAGGAGGATTTTGTTATTTGAGCTAAAAAATATTATCAAAATTCGTTTTTGATTTGCAAATTCTCGTGGAAAAAGTATTTCCCCTAAAACATGCTCAAAGTGTCTCTGCCCACCTAACTACTTTTGCGTGCGGAAAAGCATCACTTTGCGCATTTTTTAGAAAATAACTATTTCAGATTATCTGAATATGTCGATATTTGTTGCTGTCTCCATGAATACGAATTTTTTTGAAACAATAGATGAGATAAGCATACTCATTACTCTTATCTTTCAAGTGTTATCTCAATTTGGATTTGCATAGATTAGATGTAAGTACTACTGAATTGCTTTTATTTTCCAATCGATTGAAATCAAAATTTGATCAAACTTCCAAAATAAAGTTCTCCATACGATTTTATACCAAGTGAAGCGCATATTTATGGTTGAGACTGTTGGACACCGACATTTTTATGATCACGCCGACCGGCTGAAGATATAGCGCTATCAACTTACCGGCTTTTATATGCGCTGAAAACAAAACAGATCGTATTTCAGGGTCCCGATTTTTATACAAGTGTCATTTAATCTAGAAATGTTACTTCGTTTTTGTTTTCGTGAAAGAAGGATCTGTTTTCGGTGGCCCGGTGTGCTCCGATGCGGCGAGATGGACACGGAATGTTGTTGCTTTAATTAAGAAATTACTGGAATATTTTCAATGTCGGAAGAATTTCGATGTACATTTTATGGTTCAATGGCGATGTTGAGATTCTTTTTCTATACAAACTCTGTGACGTCAAAGTCAAGAAAATGGATATCATGTTATCATCAGTTATGTGGCGCGGAACAGTTCGCTTTAAAATTCAACTACGCAAGGCTTTGGAACTCACCAATCCTCATTTCCCATGAACCTCAAAGTTCCCTTTCCACATAGAAAATCATCTGCGGAAGTCCGTTAGAGAATCCGTCCCGCTAATCTCGTCCTATCTGCGATCGGATCGGCTGATATCGTTCGCGGACGCCGTCGGCCATTGTGTACGCCTTTAAATATGGCGGCCATACAGCGCAAACCGGGGCCAGGTGAGGAGCAGAGCAGTAGGGGTTAATTTACCACCCCAAATTTTTGCGTGTCACTGAATAGAGGGATGAAAAACAGATGTATAAACGCACAAAACATAAATGAAACACAAGGGGACGCGTTTTATTCGTGCATGTATATGCGGGTCGTATTTTCCAGCGGCTCAAAGTTTTACGTGTAATTGCGGAGCAGGGGTGCGAATATCCCTTAGTCGAAAATGGAGTCGAGTAGAGGCTTTGTTGGTGGAGTTTTATTGTTGTGGATAATGGCGATTGTTATCGCTGCTCTAGACTCCAGATGAACAAAATGGTTTAGTCATTACTCTTGGCTGGATATGCCGCGTCATATCAATGGAAATAATTCACGATGAGCACACATAACTAGGTATAACATTTCAGATTTACATTCTGCTTATTCATACTTATCAGCCATATGTGGTCACGATTTTTAGTCTTGTGCGCCAGCCATACCAGCTCCGCGGGACACTTCCAATAACGATTTCTTATAATTGCTTTAACAAGCCCAAAATTTCATTTGGAAAGTTGATGTTGGATGATGGAATCATCAAATATGCAACTCGTTATAGGGACATTAAAGCGACACCAAACAGTCTCAGTGGTTACAAGCAGAAACCCCATTAAACAATAAATATCCCATTAAGCAACACCACTACCAAAATTAATCAGTGCCCCCGCTCGCAGCGCGCCCTCCTGCTGCTTTCATAAATTATTTTCACACGCAGGAAGCTTTTAGTGGTCCTGTATGTATATACAGACCCCATTTTCGAGGCTTGTTATATAGATCGGCCCTTTTCGCCTCAGGGGCGTAGTGATGGATGAATTGCACTATTGATTTGGGGTTTGCTAATGCCAATGGTCACTTTAGCGTGTTTTGTCCTCTAGAATAGTTATTCCGAACACAACCATAGTCACGGCAGGGCATAATTCACGAAAAACAAATCGATGGCTCAAGATTCCTGTTACCCAAGCCGACCAGCGCGATGAAAAGATATGTTGTTTGTTGTCGTATCACGCCATATTATATTGCATGACTCCGAACTCTCGAAAATGCATTTTACGAGACGGGCAGCTTAACATAAACAAGAGAGCTTTGCTGTTTGGTCGTCTGCGTGGTATATGATTTGAAGCACATGTTGCACCGGGGCACAGAAAATAATACCGTGGTTATATTCAAATTAAATTACAGCTTGTATCGCGGGACGATCATCGGGCCAGGCCAAGCCAGACCGTGCTGCGGGCTCTAAAATGCTAATTTTTGACTTGGTTTTTCACAATGTGATCAGTCGTTGTTAGATCATTTCTACAAACGCCAAATACATAGTAATTAAAAATAGTTTCACCATGCTTATTGGTTTTCATTTTGTCCATGAGGCAAATGGGCTACAATTGGCTGATTTTATCATTCACTTCCTTCCTGAGCATTTAAATAACAAAATCGCCATACCTGTGTATTATTAGTAATAAAGGGATATTAATATGGCTAATAACGGCCACATTATGGGCTTTGTAGTGTAATCAAATGGATGGAAACACGTACAGAATACATAATTTTGGGTGATTTGTTGCGGCCAACGCATAAATTGCCCTTTGTCATTTTTATATTTTCAGTCGGCTTATACTAATGACACTATTGGTATGATTTATTGTAAGTCAAATTAAAAAAATCCGGTCAAGTACTACTCATACATATTCATATGATGACAACCATTTTCTGTTTCAGCTTCAAGAATGTCATCCAGTCAAGTCTGTAGGCCGCATTTCCACCCCCCTCTACACCCCTGGCTGTCAGACGCGTCAGCCAAACCCTTAAGTCATTCAGGACCTTGGGTGCCCTTCGGGGGTGGTGCAGGGGATCCAGATAAAAGCCAGAGCCCCAACACTGCTCCTGCTCAGGCCCACAACATTTTCTCATTCCCACCAACACCACCTAAAGATTCAACTCCTGATTCGGTAAGATCATAATCTAACTCTGTCGATGGTTATTGAATGTTGTACTTATTCCAGGTGGCACCCAGTGCAGGAGAATACCAAAGTGCAGTAGCAGCCGCAATGGGCGCGTTCATGCACGAGAACCCCCAAAGTTGCGCTCTAGATGTGAAACCATCTGGAGTTAGCAATGGCAGCAACAAACAACGCGAAGGTAGTGAATTCGACGGGACATCTGGTGGCATGTTTAATGGTAACTTTGAAAGCTCGTATGGGGCCTCGCCGTATGGCCACGGTATTCACTCGGGGGGTTATTCGCCCCAGAGCAAGGGCGGATTGGGGGGTGCAGGCCCAGTGCAGTCGCCCAATAAGCCCAGGAATAAATCGAGGACCAGCGCTGGTAAGCTCGACTGGGCTTGATCTGTTGGTGGTGGGCTTTCTAACTGGAACAGGCTATGGCGCACCTGTGCACATGCCTTAACATCACATTGTGTGGAGCACCTTAAGTTACTAACCAGAAATTTTGTTACTAGAGCACCAAAATGATCACCTGGGGAGTGATTCTTGAGTTTTTCTCCAGATAATAAACATTCTCTGAGAGTGGCGGCTTCTTGGGAAGTCTTAATTTTTTCAGGGGTAACTTGTTTCCAATTCGTCAATTACTGAAGGGAAAGTTACTTGAAGTAAGTTACTTCAGAAGAAATTTGTTCTCAATTCCTGATAGTCACTTGAGGGGAAATTTGTTTTCCACTTTTGGCAATCACTTAAGGGGAAGTTACTGGAAGGAAAACTAGTTTCCGGACCGCGGCAGTCACTTTTTAATTTCCGCAGTTACTTAAGGAGAAACTAGTTTTCAAACTCCGGCAGTCTTCAAGGGATATTTTGTCAATTCCCGGCAGTTCTTCAAGGAAAAATTTGTTTTCGATTTCCGGCAGTTACTTGAAAGGAAGTTATTCAAGAAGAAACTAGTTTTCAATTTCCAGCAGTCACTTGAGAGGATTCCTTCTTTAATTTGCAGGTGATTTTTTTTTATAATTCGTGGCAGTTACTTGAGGGAAAACTAGTTTTCAATTCCTGGCAGTTTTCGGCGGTTGCTTAAGATAAAGTTTGTTTTCAATTCTTCAAGGGGAAGTTTCTTAGGAAAACCAGTTTTCAATTTTCGGAAGTCACTTGGGGAAAACTTTTTTCAGTTCAAGGGAAATTGGTTTTTTATTACCCGGCAGTCACTAAAAGGAAAATTATTTGAGGGGAAACTGGTTTTCAATTCTCGGCAGTTACTTGAAGGAAAATTTGTTCTCAATTCCCGGCAGTTACTGATAAGGAAGTTACTTAAGGAGAAACTAGTTTTAAATTTTTGGGATTCATTTTTTTTCCAATTCCTGTAACTGGAAATTTGTTTTTGATTTCCGGCAGTAACTCACGGAATATATTTTTTTCAATTCCCGGCAGCTACTCAAGTGGAATTTTTTATTCGATTTCCGGCAGTTACTTGAGGGAAAACAAGTTTTCAATTCCCGAGTCCCGGTAGGGGATTTCTTTTTTGATTTCCGGCAGTTGCTAAAAAAGAAATTTATTTCAATTTCCGGAAATTACTCAAGGAGAAATTTCTTAGGAAAAACTAGTTTTCAATATCCGGCAGTCAATTGGGGGAAATTTTTTCCAGTTGCAGGCAGTTATTCAAGGAAAAATTTGTTTTCATTTCCTAACTGTTACTTGAGAGAAGACTAGTTTTTCGGCAGTCACACAAGGGGAAATTTGTTCTCAATTTCTTGCAGTTACTCAAGGAAAAGTTACTCAAGGTTAACTGATTAATATTTCCCGGAAAATACTCAGGGAAAGTTACTCGAGGGAAAATCTGTATTCAATTTCCGGCAGTCACTTGAGATAATTATTTTTTAATTCGCGGCACTTATCTTGAGGGAATTTACTTGAGGGAAATCTTGTTTTCCGGCAGTCACTTGAGGGGAAATTTGTTTTCAATTCCTAGTAGTAACTTGAGGGAAGTTACTTAAGGTTTACTAGTTCTCAAATTAAGGGAAAGTTACAATATCGCTTGGAAAAAACTAGTTTTCAATTTCTGGCAGTCATTTAATGTTTTTTTTTCAATTTTCGGCATTTGTCTAAAGGAAAGTTACTCAAAGGAAAACAAGTTTTCCGGCAGTCACTTACGGGGAAACTGGTTTCCAATTCCCGGCAGTAACTTGAGGGAAAGTCACTTGAGGGAGAATCTGCTTTCAATTCTTGACAGTCACTTAATGGGAAGTGACTTGCAAGGAAACTAGCATTTAAATTCTGGCAGTCACTTCAGGGAAATTTTCTTTAATTTCCGGCAGTTACTTTTAGGAAAGTTTTCATCAATTACCCTAACCCAAATTGATACAAAGCTCACCTTAATTATTTTCACTATCGACTATCGACATCGGACTTGGTCGATAGGTCCAGCACCATCGTTATAGACGATAAGTTTCATGGAAATGCCAACGACTAGGATCGATGACGCCAATATGTATCAAATTTTATCTGCGGCTAATGCCCTATGACGCGGTCTAATTTTTCAATCTGTTTGGGCATTCGGCTACGCTCGGTAGCTGTGTATTTTTTGGGTATTTTCGTCAAGCTTTATCACCATAAGGGCAACAGCCAAAGCGTATTTTTGAATTCTGACTGTGCCATGGTGTACTTTAGAATGAAATTGATTATTTACAAGTGAAATAAATGAAGAAAGCAAAACTGTATATTTTTTGAATAATGTTTGGGAGGTCATTGACCAGATAGTGAGCCGCCCTTGTTCTTTGGAGAGAAACTCGAGAATCACCTCCCTGGGGGTTATTTTGTAAAAAAATAAAACAACAGCTAGAGCAAGGTCTCGATGTACCTTGAAGCATTTATTAAAGGTTAAATTGATTCTGGCGTGAATATGTAAATTAGTCCGAAGAATTCATCGTTTCATTGCTAGTTGAAATGGGCTATTGTTGTTCTGTGAACTATTGTGACCTAATTTTGATTTCCTCGAAATCAATTATTTAATTGAATCAATTACAATTTTTCCCTCATTTATCATCGGATGTACGTTTGCACCACACTTCCTTCGTGTTTCTTCGTATCTGTGGTAACCAGCAAACAATTACCTGCCTAATGATTGCATTACCATCCGCCATTTTCTTTCGGCCATCCGTGAAGTCGGTACATACACTTGAGAGTTAATTAAAAATTAAAACACAACGAAATCAAGAGTTGACTGCGAAATAAGCTATGAAATAGCTTCTTTTGTTTACTGATGTGATCGTGGCCTTCTTTACCGTTTGCATGTGAATAAATGTCATTGGCGCATTGATTTCGACATTTTTGTTGCCTGGAAATTTTCCCAGTTTAATCAGCTTGAGAACTGAAGTGTCGATGAAGTGCGTCACTTCAATTAGCGTTAAAATTCATCGCGGAGCATACTAGACATGATGCGGGCTTGTACAATAGCGGTTTTCTGCAATGTTGCTAATTTTAGCACTTGTTCCCACACTAGAAAATTGTTGGGAAAACCCGTACGTGCATCAAAGCATAAACCCAAACAACTTCAGATCAACAACAAACAAGTTAAGTTGACACCCTTAACGACAAAAAAATATCCCAATCGAATAAACTTCCGTAGACTAGGGTACAAAAATCTATTTTCCAGTTCAATGGGCAAAGCAAACTAGTCCAGGTGCTTCTAAGACTCAACTATCTATAACATTGTCGCACTTTTAATCCGCTTAAATGTGCCATTCGTTAAATAAACCCCGAAAGTGGCCTTATTCTATTTTCAAGTGGTTTCGGTTATTCCAGTCAAAAGCGTCTATTTTGCAATCATACACCAGAGGAAGTACAGGGGATGGAATTTTAAATCGGATTTACGTTGTGGTTCTCATTATTATTTATTCTCTTTATTGTCATGTTTGAATTTCAAACTAATGAAAGCTTATCAGCTCATTGATCATTCATGTTCCGATATCTTGACAATACATCACTTTAGAGTGAAAGTAACCAATGATAGTAATCATCCTATCCTATATTTGGCAACGAACATTAAAAACTAAAATTAATGTCTAATCGTAGACATACCAAATATTATTCAACTGCATTTTTGAATAGGTGGATTAGCTGGTCCTATTGACAAGAGACCACTTTTTTTGAAAGCAGATTACATTTTTAACATGCGCTCAGTGATAATGGAATATGTTTGTTTGGGTTAATCAGAATGTATCATGAAAGATTGACTGAATTGGAACAACGACCAGCTAATGGAAATCAAATCATGATAACTCGTTTTAAGCTTTCTCACAAGCCAAAAGCCAATTTTCCTCCCCATAAGTTCCTTTAACTTTCTAATTTAATAAAATGGTTCCAATACGAGGTTTAAATATGCTTATAAACATGCTCAATGTGGCGTAAAATTGATCGGTTTAGCTGGTTAGCCGGGGGTTTCGTTTATTTGGGCTTGACTGGAGGAAGAATCGATTTGGGATTTGCTTATATTTTGGTATGGAAAATTCGAAGGAAGCTGAATTTGATGGTTTGGTAATCATTTTTTCATAACTTTACTATTTACGATTGGCATTATCTTGGGAACTTGACTCAATCGGGTCAATTATTTCTTTGGTTAGCTTCAAAATAGATTACCGTCTTTAATGTCAATAGGCAGCAATTTTTCATAATTTTGAACAAATTTGATGATAAATGTGCTTTAAGATGGACCGTCTGAGCTCCAAAATATTCTTTCCAGTTTATGTCAGTTTAGGCTGACTATAGATCTGATGACAAAAAGGTTATAATGCACTGTTAAGGGTCAAAATTGAAAGTTGAGAGGGCTTAAAAAGAAAATCAAATGAATACCGAGGTCATACCTAGTGACTCCAAATAGTTTTCAATGGTGTTTTGCATGTATCAAGCATGTAGTGCATAAAAAGCATGTTGAATAATAAGAAAAAAGGAAAAATATCCAGAAATTATTGTAAATATGATTTGTTAGAGGTTCAATCTTCTTCTTCTCATGACAAATTTTGAAATCAACGGACATTTTCAAGGCAAAAGTAGAATATATGAAACCATACAATGTCCATGAAACGACGGATCGGTTTTTCCATCACAACCAGGGTCCTGATCAATATAAGTTGTTGTGAACAACTTGTAAGGTTGTTCATCCTGTTAAAGATTGGTGAAATTTGTTGAGAATCCAGAGTTACGGCATCCATCTTCTTTTCAGCAACTTTGTGGCCCGTTGTGTTTCTTTCTCTTTAAAAAGCTCACATGAAACTCTTGATTCAAGACTAAAGCAATCTCCTCTATTCCCCTTCCAAGTGTCCTCACGATATTTATTGAACACAGAGGTTCCAGAACTGCCAAGGATAAGGCCACACTGAAACATAATTGAAAAAAAGACTACAGAAGTGGTCTTTCATTGAAAACGTTGCTTCATAAATGCGAACGTAGCTTCAAGATAACACGTGACATGTATGATCGCAACTTGCTTCATCATAACATCATAAAACTAGCCTGTGTATCAAAAGACCAGACTGCTTTTGAACTTGTTACAAGCAAATGTGACAAAATAAGTTGATTTTGGTGTATAATCGATGCTTAAAAATATTTTGAGGTTATGTTGTTTATTTTTTCCTCAGACTATACTGAAAAAAAGGTTTCAAAGCATATTTTCAACCTTCCAAATATTAATACTTTTTCTGAAAATGACAAAATCTTAGATGTCATTTTGGAATATTTATGACAAATTAATCTGAACCATAACCTTACAATATTCGCAAGCATTTATTGTCGCTATCAAAGGAGAAGGAAGATTAAAAGCCATTTTTCATAGAATAGTTTTAGCAAAAATGATCATGATAAAGTCAGTGAAACGAACTTATCTTGCCAATGAAAAATCGCAAAAATCATATTTTACATTTCTTCACTCATTTCTTCATCATCTTGAAAACAAATTCCCCAACTATTTTTTTGACTGTATTCCATTTATTTCGTATCCTCAACTTGGTAAATCAACAGAGGAATTTTGTACAGGAATTAGTGGTATTTCTGAAAAAAAAATTCACATTGTAATGTCACTGGAATTAGTACTAGAGTTATTGAAATTCAATGGCATTAGTAAAAAATAACTCATTCTATTGCAACTGCATATACATCAATTGGAGTATCACTCCACGATTTGGCATAACGGTTTATTAAACATTAGTGGAAAGAGTTAAGTACTGGCATTGGTGAAAAATCACTAATTCCAGTACTGAATCAACTTTTTCTTACGGTACCTACCTACAGTTTCTCACAAGTCGATGCAATCACAATTAGTAGAAGAATTAGTGCTGGAATTGATAAAATTCGACTGTCAAATTCTTGGGGAGAAGAAATGGTATCAATATTGAAGAAATTAGTACTGACATTAGTGAAAAATCACTCATTTTATTAGAGTAAGTACTGGAATTGGTTGAATTCAACTGCTAAATTCTTGGGGGAGAAAAAATAGTATAAATATTGAAGGAATTAATACTGGCATTAGTAAAAAATCCATTTTATTAGAATTAGTACTGGAAAGCTGATTCCTGAAAATACTGGTATTAGCGTATAACTATTTGATATGGCAATATTGTACAGTTTCGATGTAATCAGCATTAGTATTATTATTTGTTAGTTGAGTTGTACTGACTTTCGTACAATAGATAATATTATTTTGATTGTATGTATGTGTTTTTGGTTCAATTTAATATTCAGTAAAACAGGAATTTCGGAAACTACAGCACATACGAGGAAGTTTAAATGGTCAAAGATTTTCAGTTTTATCAAAAAATTGGTTTCCACTAAAAAAACGTGAGTTTATGTCATAATAATGATATTTCAAAAATGACGGGTATGTTTTGTTTTAAATGCTCAAGTGTCGCGTTGGGTGATTTTGACATTATTTATTGAAAATAATATGTAATGCATCACTTTTCCTTTTGTGATAATAAATCTAGCTAAGGAGTCACGATGATTTCAATATCCTTAAAAATGATGATAATGATTTCGTTTACCATTTATTTGTTCTTGGAAGCCAAAAAGTCACGGTTGGTGATTGTGATTTGCGTAAAAAAATTGCAGGATTTCTCTAATTGAAAGATTGATTCTGTCTTTTTAAGGATATTGAAAAAAAAACGAAAAAAAAAACAAGTTCATAGATAGATATAGAGAAATCAGTTAATAAATTCAATCAAAGAAAATAAGAATTTTTTAAAGGCTCGAAAAATATAACAAAACAAAAACAAATACCCTTAAAAGAGTAAGAAACAAAAAAAAGCTCTGCTTTAATAACTATTCAATTCCACCAATATTGTGAACAGTGAGGGTATTGATAGGCAAACTTCAGAACTCTGTAACATTCCATTGAGTTTCAACAGACATCACAGCTGCCTACAAACTTCATTAAAGCACACGAAACCAGCATCCAGACACATAATAAAACAAGTCAAGTCGCTTTATAGAACAACAATTATAAAATGTACAGACCACACACAGTTGTCACTTATCTATCCTGCTGTCAACCATCAGCAGCAAAATGATTTACGTAAATGTAATGCATTAGATACACGTATTATTTATTTATTTATAGCAATACATATATATCCAAAGAAAAAGTCGATAATTAACAGATAGACGTAGCGATAGCGATTATTAGTCACGTGATTGGTTGTCGGATGCTAATTTGCAGGCGCCGTTGATTAACTTGATCCAATTTTCTTTTGAGTTTTTTGATTAAGTTTGTCGTATCGTATTATTTGAATATTGATTTATGTCGAGGTTCAAATTTTGCATTCTAGTTTTGTTTATTTTTAGTTGTATACTTGGCGTATACGGCGGAATTATTTTTAATTTCAGCAAATTTGACATTGTATAGTAATTTACGTTACTAGGCCGGCAAATGACGAGTACTTAAATGACATTTCGCGGCTGTGTATAGTTATCGTACAATGTTTTATTTCATACTGTGACCGTTTTTTTTCCCTAGAACGATCGAGCGCCATGGGTAATTGCGCTCAAAACTTTTTTTCTGCCCTAAATGGCAAAACAAAGATTTCATCCACTATTCTGATTAAAATAGTCAGAAAAAATGTGTTTTTCATAACGCCTCATAATCAAGGAATGTTGCTTCAATTTATTCTTTTTTCATAATTTTTTCTCTCCGTGAATTTTTCCGATTTTGTGATAGTGCAACAGATCAACAATCATAGAAATCGTTCTGGCGGTTCTTGAGTTAAAAATGGTGTAACTATCCTGACAAATCAAATATTGTCGTGATAAAAAATATTGCAAAAACTCACATGAGAACTTTTTTTTACCCTAACAAACGACGTAAATGAGACAAGAATAAAAAAAGATTTCGAAAATAATCTTGAGTGGACTAAAACATTAAATTTTCAAAGATAAAATGTTTAAGGTGTGATTTTTCATTCAAGCTCCTAAACATGGATTTAAATGATCAATAAACAGTATTTTTACCAAATAATAAAAATAATGATCACAATGATCCTAATATAAATTGCAGAATCAAAAAGCAAAAATTCAGATGAGAACAATAATGGACAATTTGCACATTTTTTGGAAATTTGAAAAATATAGGGATTAGTAAGAGCTGATGCCATTGATGTTTGTAAAATCAACCTACGATCTCTATTGATGAAGTAATCACCTATTAAAGAGCGCCAATCAACATTCACCACCCAGAATACACTATCTATCTTTTTCATTTATTTAGTATATTTTTGGGTATTTCGGAAAAAAATTTTCGCTGGTGACTTTCAAATAATATCTAAACTACGTATATAAAATTTCAAGTCATTTGAAAATGTATGCAAATTGTCCATTATTGGGGTACTATACGAAAAATGAGAACACAATTGAACAAACTCAAAAAAATTTAATACCCAACTTCAATTTAATATGAAGTAGAAAGGAATTTATTATTGATATTTTCAAATCTGTCAGGTTTCATAAAAAAAATAATAAAAAGACTTTCAAAAATATTGCAACTGAAAAAAGCAATTGAAAGAAGTATAAATTAAAAAAAATAATTAAAATGATTTCATTTGGAATGTACACATAACGTAAAAAATTTTCTAGGTTTCAACATAAATGCGTCAAAATTCCTAAAAAATTAAAAAAAGACTTTGAAAGAGATTGGAATTGAAAGAAGCTAATAATAATAACTTTAAACCCAAAAAAAAAACATAAAATCACTTCTATTTGGAAAAATGTATTCCCTAGCTTTTTCCATGGGTTACACATAATCTTTGAGGGGTCGCATAGAAAAAAGTACATTTTAAGTGCCACAGAATAGAGGACACAAAAATAAGAAAAAAAGTTCGCATGAACATGGGTCCGTAAGGCCTTCGGTTAAAAGATACGGGGTGTTGAATTTTATTTTTGCTTTTTGAAATCTTTAGCCAGAGACGCAGGGACTGGATAAAATGTGGTATACAAGGTTTTTTTATCATGCTTAATCCAAATTTGATCTTAGTTTTGTGATTACTGATAGAGGGCGCTACATACAGTGCTTTTTTTTTATTTAAGTGTCCTCTGTCGTGTGGCACTATGCAATGTACTTTTTTCTATGTCACCCTTTAGAAAAACATACATACAATGTGGAAAGAACAAAAAATATTATAAATATGGGGTAAAAGATGATCTATTATTAAAAATGTACAGCAAAGTTGAAAAATATTAGATCTGGAAAAAACTAATGGGAATAAACTATGAAAATCATTTAAATGTTTTAATTTCAAAAAATGTAGAATACATTGGTATGTCAATGTTTCATCGTGGGTTCCACACAATTAAAAAAAAACAGAATTTGAAAAACAAGAAAAGCTTATCAAAAAACTATTATCAAAATGTTTTAACGTTGAAAAATTTACAACAAATGATTGCTGTTTCATCATTGATTTTACATGATCCTTTGAAAATAATAAAAATAGGTTGACAAATATTAGAACTTGAAAAAGTTAATTAAAATTACATTGAATCGAACAAAGACAGCATTACAATGTTTTGATTATTTAATTATTTAATTATTAAATAATTTGGAAAAATGTGGAACAAACTACTGTTTTACATTGGGTGTCATATCGATCATATGAAAAAATAAAGGGTATGATTTGAAAAATATTGGAATAATAAAATGCAAAGAAACAGAAAATTTCAACTGTGTGTATTCCCCAGATGACATTTTTGAATCTAATCCCAAAATGATGTTTTTGTTTTTTGATAATTCTATTTCAAGATTTTTTGGTTTGATGCATAATGTTGTTTTAGCAAGATTCATCCCAGAACACTTTTTTCTCAATACTACTTTTCTATTAGGAACAAATTCCATTAAATCACAAGAAAAACAGCTAATAAAAGAAATTATGATGGAAAAAAATATTAATACAATGTCTGAATCAGGAAAACCGTATAACAAACTATTAACGTGGAACCTAACATTAAAATAAATACAGGATGTCCAGAAACTAGAATCCATATCTTTTTTTTTTTCATTCAAGCATGTATTTGGGACGTACGTATAATAATTAATCACAACTCAAATTTTGATATGAGTTAATACCAGCTCAAAAATTTCAGAGTTGCCAGAGTTATGGATTTTTTTTTATATGAAGTGCCTAATCACTCTCTTTAGAAATCTTGTGTATGACCTATGAAGTATCACCACTAGTTTGTTGATAAATTAAATAGTCTATCAAATAAAACGAAAACATCTAAATATCAAATAACTCAAAATACCGACACCTTTAAATTATACCATAGTTTATCCATTCAAACCCAGGTAGCTTAATCGTTGCATGTCGTGCTTCAAATTTCCTAATGCATCCTAGCGTATTATTTGATGTGACTTGTGCATGAGACCCTAATATGGGAAATAGAAAAATGAATACAAAACCACCAAAATACATCATATTGGTTTGTTCATTTTTGCATGCTTTTGCACCATAAAAACCCAATCCTGGAAATTAATTGGATTCTTTTTTTCGATAGAAGGAAGAGAGTGCGTAAATTGTGGCGCAACAAGCACCCCCTTATGGAGACGAGATGGTACTGGACATTATCTCTGCAATGCCTGTGGACTTTATTATAAAATGAACGGACAAAATAGGCCTTTAATCAAACCAAAGAGAAGACTGGTGAGTCGAAATTACCTTTTAGACCCTAAAAAAGTGAACAGGTGTCCTTAAACTACAAATATAGCCCACATCCTATTATTATAAAGTTAAATATTTAGGACGTAACAAGCACCCTTCAAGGATGAAGTTATTAATGATGTCTGACGCCTCCCAGTTTGATTTTTTATTCATGTTATGTCATTTTTGAGTGGGTATGGAGAGATTGATTAATCGTTTATTGAGGGTTTAGAGTGACAGTTTGAGATTTATTGGAGCTCAATATACTTAGAATCTATTTATCAATTCTACGAATTCATGTTTGAAACATTCACCAAGAGATCTCGTATCTTCTTGTTTCTATTTCATTGAATTTCATTCTCATGGACAGCACCAGCTCAAACAATCATAGTGTTTGAGTCGTATGATAATCTTAATATTCTTGATAAAAATAAAGCAAAATTGGTTTTCTTTATAAATTTAATCGCCCGAGTAAAAACGACCAGTAACGATTTCAAACACGTTTTAGTTTCCTAAAAAAATGTCTTATGAGCTTTTTTTGTATTTTTGGACGTTACAAAAATACATAAAGTTTGAACATGAAGAAAACCGTTTTTTCATATATGTAATCCTTTGGTGGCGCCCGATGTAAAATCGTCTTCATCGAGTCCACGACATTGAGATTTCCGACGGAAACGTTCGTTTGAAAATAAGTCGTCTCGATAAAAATAAAGCAATTTTAAAAATTGTGGAAATGTTTTTTTTTTTAAATATCTTATCAACGGGTGGCGCCCAAGCAGAAATGTCTTCATACAATTTTTTGTATTTTTAGCCGTTTTGAAGTTACAGTAAGTTTGGAAAATTAAAGAGAGCCGTTTTCAAATATTTAATCCTCTGGTGGTGGCGCCCGAGGGAAAATATTCATGACATTCAGATTCCCCACAGAAAAGTTCCTTTGAAAATTGTTCGTATTTTTTGTCTTTGTGAAGATATAGCAGCTGACAAAATTTAGTCATTTGATCCGATTCTATATGTCTTTGGCAATTTTTCCTTGCCAAAGTGGCATCTGCCTGCTCCGATCCAAGGCCGGTATCATGAATTGTGTTCAAGGCCCACCCTCTTCATCGACTGCTCTGCGAACCTTCCCGTTTCCATTGTGAAGCGGAGTAGATCATCACAGCTCAGGTCCCCAACTCCTTCCGAGGAATGGTATCCGCTCCTAGGACCTTTCTCCTCAGGTGACCTCATCTATCACAGACTCCCAGTAGATGGTAGGCGGTTTTCTCCGCCTATTTCTGGTAAATGCAAGTGTTGATTGCGCTCCTGGTAATGCTCAGAGGGTTTCTTCTTTTGTGCACTTCACATCCTCCCTAGTTCCAGGATAGCAAACGGAAGACCGTCGTGAGTCTTCGAAAAGGGATAGCTTTTCAATCCAATCTGTGTACTCCAGCTAGAGAGTCTTAGTGTTAGCCTTGCATGGAGCCGTCAGTGGACCAGAACTTTATGGGACAGTCATAGACTCCATGGGCAGTATCACCAGCTTCATGATTCTCAGATCCGATGTTTTACTCATTACAGTTGCTGTCATAGTCATCAAAGCCCAAATAAGTTTGATTCTACTGTTTTTCCTTCAAGTGATATATATGTTGATCAATTAAAGTACTCTTTAATCAATGGAATATTGATGACGTTTCTCAAGCCGGTCCGGCAATCTCTCGAACACATGCCATACACTTTCGCTTGGAGTTCTGCGCCTGCTGCAGCTCCACCTGATAGACCAAACCAGATCAATCCTGATAAAATGTCAACCCTTAACTTTATCACACATACCTTTGGAAACTTAAAGTTGCCCTCCCATTTCAAGAATGTTGTCCCGAAGAATTTTATGGTTGACTAGTTGATGTATCGGACTGGGTGAATCTGAACCTCAGTTTAGCATAATTTGTTTGATCTAAACATTTTCTATAACTGGAACTATGGCGATCCAATGACTCAACTCTTCGTGTCGCGAATTCCAAATTGACACGTAACAACCATCATTACATGGTCGTTGAATAAAATACAACTCGAATCTCCTTCATTGTCCACCTTGTCATCCTCAAGTGCATTTCTAATGATAATTTCACAGTAGTTTTGCCATATTAGATGCAGGACCATTAACTTTAATCTGTAACACAACGCACATAAATCTAATTTGCCACCATGCACCATCAAGGCTCGGATTTTGGGTTAAGGCATCAATAAATTCCTTGCACTATTGAAGAGAAACTTTGTTATCTAACGGTACTGTTGTCAATTATTCTGCCATTGCAAATAGGTAGTTTGCGTCCCATATTAGTACAAAAACGGGTTGCTGTACCGCCTACGTTCGCAGTACCGTACGATGCCTTTGGGAATTGAATGTTCAAATGACAGATTTACAGACAATGCACATATCCGGTTTTGATTATGTGCTCATTAGGGCTGGTCTAGGAATGGAACCCAAAAATTAATCCGGATTTCTAAGCCCTTGAGCCTGAGACTTGATTTAAAAGGCGCCACCATTGTCAGCGGGCTGTAATTTTTGTCTAAGACTCTTACTGATTCTTTTCTGAGTGGTTATTAACGTATTGTTGAGCCAGACGAGTGTTTACCTTTCAGCCACCGTACAACATAGCCAAACAATAATATTGTTGAAATGTACTTCAGACGTGGTTTGACACGTGTTACAGTAGCTTTATTTGGAGAAAATCGATATCGATTTTCATGAACTAGGGTGTATTCTTTATGACCGCTTGACACAACACTTTTCAAGGGAACAGTATGACTTTTTATCTACCTGTTCGCCAACTGTATCGGCCTTGGGGCTAAAAAATCTGCGTAAATCAAACCGCAAGTGTTTCAGCTGTAAATAAGGTGGTCGACACCTTCATAACAACTGCTATTACCGGGCTGCTACACTTTACCGAAATTATCTATTTTTCCCTCATCAATTTATAACTAATTGTGACAGCTCCGACTGCTAACCTGTGGCAGAAATAAATCTTGGTTCGACCGTTGCCTTTTTGGGTTCTTTGACCGTATGCGAGTATGTTTTTTTTCTTCTAATATTCCCAAGGTATTTTTTTTGAAACACCTATTTGCATATTCAGATTTGCCCACAAAAGACCTGAATCTCCTCAAGTAGACCATATTTCGGCATCATCTTCAAAAGACAATGGTTGTTGTAACGCGCTAATTAATTCATATTGTTGAAGAACGCGTTACGCAACGCGCACGTTCTAAGTCTTTTGTTTCGACAAAATTGCTAAATACATCTCGATAGATTTGCATTTTTCTAACCGATGCTTAAATACCTATTATACGCAAATAACGGTACCGCGTCATTCAATTTATTATTTAATTACTCCATAAATGCGGGCGTTTAATTATGGAACATTATTTTTTTGGTTAATTGTCGAGAGAGACTGAATGTTGTTGTTTACAGTCTGGCGATTTAATTCTTTGATGGCGATTTCGAAATGTCACACGCAAGCTTGTCTGACATTCGTCATTTTGATTCAGTCTAGATTTGAAGCGTGTTTAAGTTATGGAAATTGAGTCTCCTTTCAAGCAACATACATACATAGTAGCCGGTACGTTCCCGGGACTATAAAAGCGTACATGGAGTAGCCGTCACCATCTGATGCTACTTAATAATGGGAAACAATACAGGTGGTCCCAGGTATTAACTTTGTCACTGTATTTTGTGACTATAAAGTAAAAAGGTAGTAGCTACCACTATCCTACAACGTAGCAGCTTAGAAACTCCCTATGTGGCCGCCTGGTAACTGCTACCAAGCAAAGTGTTTCTCCAGAGACCTCTACTTTGTAAAAAACATTTTTGAATAAATAATAATAATATGACATGACAATCGCTGGAGTCATGACCATCTCAGGAAGTTAATGATGGCGTGTTAACTAGTTCCAAGCCTCTGTCTCACATTCTTACCATAAGATGGCGCCAGTCAAACCATGTCCCAACTTAAGTATTCCAGACAGGTACATATGTTACCACCATTTTATGTCTAGTTATTAATTATAACTATAAGATGGCACCAGCCCAATTATACTACTACAATACTGCCAATCTTATTTTATCGGGCTTTGATGTTGTGATGTGTCATTTACCGGACTAGTTTTGAGTCCGGTAGATGATACATTACTAACCCAAACTAGCCCAAACTAACCCAAATTCGAAAAGCATCATTGATATTGATATAATTGGAAACGGTAAGAGTAATGAGGAAGGTGAAGTCGTGCATTATGATGGCTAACAAAATAACGGTTAGAAAGTTTTTCAATTCCGAGTATTAACGGAGAAATCCGGAAAAAAGTCGAAATTTGTCATTTTCAATTTATTTTCTGACTTTGAGAGATATTGATAAACAATAAATACTTTATCATGACAGTTTTCTCTCCTCTACAAGATGCCGTCATTGAAGTTTCAACTTGACGTTTTGTCATTCGAGAACCATCATCAAATGTGTTTTTTCAACTACGGACCTGGATTTTTCATTACGGATTTTGGGAGCTTCTCATGTCCGTAAACCAACGATGTAATGCGTTATTGTGAAAAAAGGTGTCTGTTTTTGATCCAAAAAATATATTTTTTGTCCCTATCTAGCACATGAGTTCTTATGGATACATCCTAATAAAAAATCCAGGGCCGTATTTGAAAGCACAAGATTTGAAGATGGTCCTCGAATGACGAAACGTCGGTTTGAAATTTTGATGATGACATCTTGTAGGGGAGAGAGTCTTCCGAATATTTTTTGTTTATCAATATCTTTTCAAATGAAGTCAGAGAAAATAAAATTCAAAATGACAATTTTCAATTCTTCTTGGATTTCTCCGTTAATATTCGGAATTTTAAAATTTTCTAACCGGCATTTTGTCAGGTATCAAAATGCACAACTCTGCCACCTTTACCGTATCTCTTACCGTTTCCAATATCCCAATCATGCTGCTCGATTCTGAGACACCCTGTAGAGTAGAGAATATATTTTTTTTTATTTGATATAGGTCCTCATGAAAAAACGTTTCTTCTTATGCGCATTTTGACATGACGAATAAAGCATGTTAGGATTATCATTTCTTGTGCATGAACATCTGTCCGCAAACGTCTCGTTGAAAATATACAGAGTATTGAAAGTTAAGGAAAATTTCGATTTTTTGTCTGTAGATTCGTAACGCCTCAAGTGATTTTGTTCAAATTTTCAGGAAGTAATGAGGGAGGATGAGAAATTCGTTTGACTTTAACTTTTCCAGGACCGGACCTAGAGCGACTCATATTTCTTTTATCGTAGAAAAAAGTGGTACTCCATTAAGTTTTCACAAAAAAAACATGTTATGATTTTCTGTTCAATTTTGAGCAAAAAAAGTAAACTGAGTTTTTTTTTCGATGCGTCGTTTTCGAGATGGAAATGGAAAATCAATTGATTTCATAACAACTGCTCAGAGTATTGCGCTTTGTTGCTTGAAAAAGAACAAAACTATAAAAATCGCTTGAGATGTCTTTAATTTACTGACAAAAAATCGAAATTATTATTCTTATTATAATTATTTTCTTGAAGAAACGTTTGCGGACACATGATCAATCACAAAAAGTGATTATTCAACCAAACTTTATTCACCATATCAAAATGCGCACTTTTTTCAGACACCCTGTAAACTGAATCATATTTGGATTGAGGGTGATGACACTCTGAGTACGTTACTGATGCTTATTAGTCTTTCGAGTTTTCACCTTTATGATTATTGTTGTATTTCAATTTTATAGATTTTACATTTATAAATTCATAATTGATTCAGATGGGAACGTTCACTGTAGGTGGAGTGTCAAATTATAACCAGACACCGTGAGACTCGTTTATAACCGTTCGACATCACCTAAACGAATTTCGTCCAGCTCATTCGCAAACCAGAATTGCTTGATAGGTCCATCTTTATCGCATTCGCAGAGCTCTTTGTCGCACCCAATCGGATCAGTGACAACTTTTCAAATTCCATATCGCAAGGCTCATAACAGTGGAAAAAATGCATACAGCGATCCTCAAGCAGCACAGCTTTAGGCCTCTGAACCTACCGACAAAGTTAATATGTGGAGCACATACATTATCATATATTACACGGGTCGGATCACCCGGCTTTGCCTTACGTATCATCGCCACAAGGACGAGATTCGTTTCAAATGTAAACAAATACTGTAGTATGTGCCTTCCGACGTCCGATGGAAAAATGAAATACCTTATAGTCAGTTCTGTTTAAATGTCAAACCCATCATGTAGATTTTATTTTGTTGCTCGGCTGGTTCTCAACTGTGACCGGTGCTTCTTTATAGCATCATGTGCAGGTTGTTTTACAGGGTGATAAGAAGTAAGAGGTCCCATTTGTTGCCTCTACCATGGTCGATTATTATTTTGTTCGCGAGGCGATTGGATAGATGTACTGCCATTCAGCGGGCGATTAGCATTTCAAGTTATTTGCTGTTTGGGGATTATGATTGTAATAGTGATCCTTGGCTCACCCAACTCATTACCATTTCAAGAAACTAGATCTAGGAGCCTCGAGTGTTTAACAGTATCTGCACTACCAACGACTCCCGCCGCAGCCCTCCAGTCAAATGCGCCAATAATTAACGACACATCCAAAGACAATGCTCCAATAATGAAATACTACTAAAATATTCAAAGGAAAGCTGTAATCAGCTTGGCCAAAAACAATAGCACTGCCCGGACCCAGGTGTTTATAAGCAACAGCTAGCTCGGGGCGTCTTAAGATGATGATTAATTACAAACCTACTGTATGGCGTATCTCAGCAAATATAAATCCGCTAGCTCGATGCAGGTTGTAGTTTAGGTGTCAGAAATGATTTTACAGAAGCGGACATATGAGATTTTTCCTAAACTACTGTGGGAATGGTAATTTATGGGTAGCGGTCTTCCTAGTCGGCTGATAACAACCGGTTAATAACTGCAGACCGTGACAGCTTTGTTGATAAGTTGGTTGTGGATGAGGACTGCAATTGTAGTGTTGAAAGTGAAATGTCTTGTTAACTGAGGAGTGAGTGGTTTGTAATTTTGAGGATTAATAATTCAGGGAGGTAGTTATCAATGATTGCCAACTGGGCTTGTGCTGATGGTGATGTTATGGATCAATTGAGTCATTTTGGAAAGCTGGAGTGAAATGTCCGGTAGAGTATTTCTCACGAAAATAGCGGAACTAGTTCGGTGATAAGAACATTCAAAGAACTACTACAGAACGACGCGACTGACATTTTGTTGGAGCACGCGCAGCCTAAATTTCGATTTTCAAAACTATTCAACACAATATCTATTTGATAAAAATTGGGTCAGTGCGCTGGTTCAAGTCCAGCGGAGGCCGGACAAATATTTTTTCTGTTCAAATATTGGTGACACACCTCAAGGCTTATAAAACTGGGAAAAGGCTGTGGTATAATTATTAAATTCTATCCGACAAAATAGCTGTTAACTTAGCGAAAATTAATCAACTCGGCACTAGAACACCACTCAATCACCACCCAAACTTTTTATCTCAATACTCCCAAAAATTGAACGACGAATCAGACCCTCAATGCTATCAGGATAAATGTTGGATAAATATTAAAATGATCTCAATTAAATAAAAACAACAATTTTGTTTTGCCTTTGATGTGTTATTTATTCTCAGGATAAATTTCTGGGAGCAACTATAATATTTGACATTTGACAACCAACTATATGTAGACATCCAACTATATGTAGACATTTTAAAAGAATGACATATTGAGGTTATGTTTGTATAGTTTTGTTATTCTCCAAGGTTCTATTTGGGATTTGATCAAGAAATAAAAAACACATGGTTAGATTATCAAATCAAATAAAATCAAAGATGCTTTATTGCAACAGAAAAATTTTAATAAATTTTATAGACAAAGCAAATACAAATGCAAAATGCTAAAGTAAAAATAATACAAAACATGAGAATATTATACATTACGTGAACAATAGAACAAAACTAGTACAAATATATTTTCCCAATATTTTGTTATGTTATGTTTGGATAGTTTTGTTATTCTACAAAAGATTTTGTTCAAATTAGATAACAATAATAATAATGTGGGTTCTATTTGGAATTTGAAAATGACATAGTGTCCCTAATTTGAGGTTTGATCAAGAAATTTAACAGAAATTGACTGAGTGAGGTTATGTTTGTAGAGCTTGTTATTCTTCAAAGGAGTTTGTTGAAATTAGATATGGAGGTTCTATTTGGGATTTGATCAAGAAATAAAAAAAAACATAGTGAGGTTATATTTGGATAGTTTTGTTATTTTCCAAAGTATTTTGTACAAATTATATAATATGTAGGTTATAAGGATTTTGTGGGTTCTATTTGGAATTTGAAAATGACATAGTGTCCCTAATTTGAGGTTTGATCAAGAAATTTAACAGAAATTGACTGAGTGAGGTTATGTTTGTAGAGCTTGTTATTCTTCAAAGGAGTTTGTTGAAATTAGATATGAAGATTCTATTTGGGATTTGATCAAGAAATAAAAAAAAAACATAGTGAGGTTATATTTGGATAGTTTTGTTATTTTCCAAAGTATTTTGTACAAATTATATAATATGTAGGTTATAAGGATTTTATCAAACATTTCAAAAGAATGACATTGTGAGGTAATGTTCGTATAATTTTGTAAGTTTGCAAAGAATTTTGTTCAAATTACATATTATGTGGGTTTTAATTTGGGGTATGATCAAGAAATTTGACAAAAATTGACCAAGTGAGGTTATGTTTGCGTAATTTTGTAATTTTGGATTTTGTTCAAAAAAGATATTATGTGGGTTTCTAATTTGAGGTTTGATCAAGGAATTTAACGAAAAATTTAATGTTGAGGTTAAATTATACATATAATATGTAGGTTATAAGGATTTGATCAAAAATCTCAAAAAAATTACATATTGAGGTTATGTTCGCATAGTTTTGTTATTTTCCAAAGGATTTTGTTCAAATTAGATATGAAGGTTCTTTTTGGGATTTGATCAAGAAATAAAAAAAGACATTTCGAGGTTATGTCTGTATATTTTTGTTATTCTTCAAAGAATTTTGTTCAAATTAGATATGAAGGTTCTATTTGGGATTTGATCAAGAAATAAAAGAAAAACATGGTGAGGTTAAGTTTGGATAGTTTTGTTATATTCCAAATGATTTTGTTTGAATTAGATAATATGTAGGTTATAATTGGGATTTGATCAAAAATGTTTAATAGAACGACATATTAAGGTTATATTTCTATGATTTTGTTACTTTTCAAAGGATTTTGTTGAAATTAGATATGGAGGTTCTATTTGGGATTTGATGAAGAAATAAAAAAAGACATAGTGAGGCTATGTTTGGATAGTTTTGTTATTTTACGAAGGATTTTGTTCAAATAAGATAATAATAATATGTGGATTCTATTTGGGATTTGATCATAGAAATTGAAAAAAAATGACTTGGTGTCCCTTATTTGGGGTTTGATATAGAAATTTAACAAAAATTGACTAAGTGAGGTTATGTTTGCATAATTTTATTATTTTCCAAAGGATTTTGTTCAAATAAGATATGTGAGTTCTGATTAGGGGTTTGATCAAGAAATTTACCAAAATTGAGCAAGTGAAATCATGTTTGCATAATTTTGTTATTGTGTTCAAATTAGATATCATGTAGGTTCTATTTGGAATTTGATCAAGAAATTTAACAAAAATTGACTTGGTAAGTTGATGATTGCATGATTCTGTTATTTTCCAAAAGATATGTTCTAATTTGGAATATGATCAAGAAACAAAAATTGACTCAGTGAGGTTATGTTCGTCTAATTTTGTTATTTTCCAAAGGATTTTGTTCAAAGTAAATATGTATGGGTTCAATTTGAGATTTGATCAAGAAATTAAAAAAAAAAAAACGAGAGGTACCTCTTAGATTCATACATGTAACAAAATATTTTGAAATATCCAATATCTGAAAAACCGCGTCTGGGACGATTTTTATGATTTTTTAAACACTTGATTGATTTGTCTGCGCTCCGAATATAACAGAATATTTCTTTAAACATCGGAAAAATGGAAAAAACTCAACATTCGTTTATTGATGTTATGAGGCAGTATAAAATTTCCCGGGTCAGCTAGTATTAATTAATAATCTTCGAAATCAATCAACAATTTGTGGCTCACCATTTGAATTGCGATACTTGCTGATTCTAATATTCTTTGTTGTTTTGCTGGCGGCAAAATAATCGTCAATATATCAATATTCAGTAAGATAGATTTGATCCACATTGAGAGTTCCGGCTCATACTAATCTGCATACTAGAACAAATTCCCAAGTAGCTCAAATTTCAGTGGCTATCACAAAACATCATCCATCAAGAAAATGGTTTATTTGAAAGCTTCTGGGAGTTGTAACAGCACCAAATTAATTTCTCGAGGAACCAACAAGATAAATGACCTCCATTCAGTACTATCTTGATACTGTAGGCGTATGCCATTAGTTTATAATGTTGGTAGTCGCAATGAATATCGTATTACAAACGTAGGCAATTTTCGCTCATTCACCTCCTAAATCAATCATTGTTCTTATTATCATAAAACATATAATTCGAATTAGGCAAAGACAATAATGATTGTTGAAACTATATCACAGTCAATATTCCATTAATGTCGCCTGCCATGTTATTATTGATGATTTTTTTTTATCATTAATTACATCATCAAAGAATCCGGTGGGCGGACACTATAGATGATAACCAATACAGTAGTTAACTCGATTTCAAATTACAAACCTTTGGAGTACGTCATTTCTAATAAACTTATAATACCAGTGTCCCCAGCTATTAATAATGAATGGTGTTTTACCCACTCGACTCATTTATTTCCCAACCCATTAAGGAAATTACCATACTCAGAAAAACTTCATCCGGTCTAAGCCCATACAAACTTTTCATTAAGCCAAATTGATTTGTGTTGCTTCGCACAAAGAACCCACTATGTGTAGTGTTTTTTCAACATACGCTTTTCTGGCAGTCTATTCTTTCCCCTTTTCCATGTTATCTGCATCTCTGATCGTTATCTCTCATATTTTAGACACAATAGTGAACCGAGGTTCACGCCGAGCGGGAGCTTGTACCTTATCAAGCGACATCTCAAACGAAAATAACTGGATCGACTCAAGCGGAGTTTGATGCTTGACACAACTTTATCATAACAAAATTGACAAGATCTACGGGTTTTTAAAATTAGCCCGTGTAGGCTGAATGGGATCCCTTCATAGGCTAATGAGTGTCAGTCGATGGACGATTTCTGCCGTACACTTATCCCATTTGTTTGCTGATATGACACTGGATAAATGAGTTTTGCCAACGGAGCTAATTCGCGACGACCAGCTCTTAAACCGTCCGTGGTTTAAATCGATTTTTGCTTTTAGTTGCCCGTGGAAAACTCATTTTGTTTCAATTTTGGCTGCGTTGTAGGATCCGTTGAATTATTGAGAGCGAGTATGAGAAAATAATTTGTTCTTTAATGAATTGGATCAATGCACTCAAGAATATTTTTTTTATCGTCATAGGTTTAAAATAACTCCACTCATACAAAATTTAACAAACCAACACACCATGACGTCATATCATATAGGCTGAATGTGAGGCACGAAATGGAGATACACTGAAGAGCAGCCCATATAAACAAGTGAGATATGATGGCCAATCATGCATAATCAATTGAATGAGCGACTGTAACCCAATGCGCATGCTTAGACTACGACAAATGTGCTCGATCTGTCTTCTTCTATGCTATTTTTCTATCCCTATTTTTTTGTACACAAACTTTCTTCAAAATTGAAATTTCTATGGACCAAGCATTATTGGATTTTTTTTGAAACACCCTGTATATTTTCACAATGATTTTGATAAAAAATTTGTTGCTGAATTGATTTCTGACTTTGCGACCATGTTTTTTCGACTATTCTCAAAAACTTTTTTTTTTTTTTATTTCGTTATCATTTTTGGCTGTATCCAGTGATTTTTTTGCACTTTGATGGACTTTGTTGATTTTCATGAGTTTCTTTCTTAAAAATGTTTCCATTTTTCACTTTTAACTTTCTTTTATTTCATATTCTGTGTCAAGATTTTTTTTTGATAATCCCTTATCATTTTTGTGTTTACCTAGATTTTTTGGCAATTTTTGAGATTTGTTCCATCACAAGTCTGATTGTTTGCACTTTAACTGGCTTTGTTAATTCTTTTGAGGAAATTTGTTTAGTTGATTTTGGCTTTACAAGTGATTTTTAACAATTTTTTTTTTAAACTGTGTTAATTTTTTCCTTGTTAACTTCATTACATTTTTTTTCTAATGCTTTTTCTCCGTCGATTAGAGATCCATTTAACAAATTTACAAGTTTGTTTTTTTAACGTTTTTGAGGTTTTATCTTTTAGTTTTTTCTCATTGTTGTTCTTATGTGATTCATGGTGTATGATCTTTGAATTTCTTTTCAATCAATATCATATTTTTCTAATTGATTTATTGATTTTTTTGTCTAATCCAATACAATGTTTATTTAATCAGTATTGGAATCTTTATCAACACTCTTGTTACAATTTTTTTTTCTACATGGGACTTTTTTCATTTTTGGGTTTAGATTTAGATTCTCATTTTTGGTGAGGTAGATTATACCATTTTGTTATGAAGTGTTTTCTGTTTTTTTGATAAAAAAGAGTAATTGATTCACAATAATGTTCAAAAGAAGCAGCAAAAAAAAATGAAAAAAAAAACTGAAAATATGACAAAATCAACTTGAAACCGTTTTCAAATTTATTGTGATATTGTGAAGCTATCACTGAGTAATTGATCATCATACTAAATAAATTGCGATCAGGAAACTAGAAAATACAAATTAAAAAATCTAAAAAAAATATGTTGAAAAAATTGAACTTTTTACAATTTAAAAAGTTAATAAGCATAAAAAGGGAAGTAAAAACAAGTGGATAATGAGGAATTGGTTTATGACTAAGATGATAACTATTAAAAAACTCACAAACTCAAAAATACTAAGAAGATAGCAAAATGAGGAAATTAAAAGATCAAATTATCTATAATGAAGTCTTTTTTTCATCTTAAAATGCTATACACCAAAAAAAATCCCTCAAATCTAAAAATTGGCGAAGACGTATAACTATAGACACCTAGAACTTAGAACTTTTATACCCTCTTTTTTCGTGTTCAGAACATTTTGTGGTGATTTCATTTCAGAAATGTGAATTTTTTATGTGAATTTCAAAATTCTCCCAGACGACCGGGTTTGTAGATTTGGATTTGTTTGCCAGATATGAAGTTGATTGGTGAGCGCTTTCGGAAAACGGACACACGGAAAAGTTCAGATTCCTCAAAATATAATACATGTACATTTGTGACGATAAAAACTTCCTGAAGTGAAAAAAATAAAGATTATCTAAAAAAAAAGATAAATTAAAATTACCCAAACATAAGCTAGAAATTCAAAAAAAAACTGAAAATACTTTGGTTTGTTATTCAACAAAAGTTATCCGCAAAAAAGTGGAAGAATCCGCAAACCAAAAATAATCTGAGAATCTAAAGTCATAGTTGAGTATATTAAACATCTAATAAAAAAGTAATATAAAAAACTGAATCATAAGAAAATACTTTTATGAAAAAGAAAGTGTGCTGACATCGAGATCAAAAAATTAATTAACAACAAAAGAGAAATAGCGATAATTTAAAAATCATAATAATGTACTTGTCAACTGAAAAAACCACATTTATTAACATTGGAGGATGATATCCTTCTAAATTGTGGAAAGTTTCTTCACATCCAACTTTAGAAAAAGAAAAAAAAATACTTATGAAAATAATTCATCATAAAATAAAAAACAAGTTTAATTGAATTAGTACATTGACTAATACTCGATCGATAGAAGACGGTTGTGTTTCTTCTATAAGATTTTATACATTTCATTCTAATTAAGCTACAATGCCTTAATCTGATGCGCTCGAGTGTCCAACTATCGATTTTGCAACTATTTTGATGAGCTGTCCTTCACAGAGTACAAAGGGCGGAGGAACTCACCATGGTGCAGGATATTTCTCATATTCTACTCACTCTGAGGCGCTCAAGTGAATCCTAAAATCACCTGTTAGGCTTCTTGTGAGCACAAGAGAAGAGCATATTTTCAAAGGACATTCATAATCTGAAGATTCACAGCAAAATGGACGGTTTTTGCTCTTTGGACACCGACTCTGTCAAGCAGAAAAAAAAATCTTTCTTGTCAAAGATGATACAATCAATGACTTTGTTCCAAATATGATCATTTCAAAATCCACATTAAAACCGAGGTTGAGGATGAGCAATAACCGTAACGAGAAAGCTACATAAAAGGAACAACGCATTTGATCTGCATAAAATATTACAAAATGCGTCAGGATTCAACCTTTAAAAATTAGCACGGCCTGTGTGTTTGAACAAAGAAGAAATTCATGAATATTCATCCAATGGGAACGGGACATGAGAGTGCGCATCGTGCATGACGGAGAAGAACAATTTCAGACACATACTACCAAAAGTCCGGTTCTGATTCGGACCATCGATCAAAGTCAATAATATTAATAATGCGGGCTTGGACAGCCAAATTTCGACCATTGAAGTGCAATTATTCGTATTGTACCGACGAATGTTACGGATTCTTGAGCAATTATGGTGAGTTGTGGTTGTCATTAGGCGTAATTTACAAAAGTTCACTGACGTCAATCAGTAAGGCACATCAGAAACCAGTGGACGAATATATTAACCAAAATATTGTGATTATGATAATAAAGCCCCGCCATAAATTTCAATAAAATCGTCACCGTTTTTTGTATGGTAATAAACGGTGAACCATAAATTTCGTCTTCAATGACCTGGATGGCGTTCACAACAAGAACAGGGGACTCGCGACTTTGAGATTGGGTGGTACCACATAAGTGGTTCATTGTGTGGAATAAAATTCTCTTCTAACAAACGTCAGGGTTTATTTGTAGGGTAGATGGTATAAAATTTGCGGCTGATGACCCAACGTGCTGTTTAAAATTTCAAGTTGCTTAGGCGTTCGGTTATGCTCGGTAGCTTTCGGGTACTTTCGCCATGCTTTATAAAGACAATTTTGGTCAGCAGCCAAAGCGTCTCTTTTTTTTTCTACAATTGTTTTCATTTTTTACTTTTGATTGTCTTTAAGCAAAATTATTTCATCGTCTTGGTCCGCAGACCCATAAATGAAGTCATCTTCAACCAAACAAGTCTGGAATAGTTGGATGGTATAACCCAAAGACCACCTCATGTGACAATTAATAATATTTTAACAAAGCAGAAGCTCACAACCTGTAGTTAAGAGCTCCGACTGGATAAAGTTATTAATGTTTGATGGTATTATTTCCTTGCTGTGACATTCTGTGAATAACACCTATCATTTGATAAATGGCCGCTTTGTATTGGGAGAAGAGTTTGCAGACATTTTCACCTTTTTTGCCTGTGATTTATTTTGGGCAACCGGTGACAAAAAGCCTTACTTCAACTTTGGGAATTTTCGAATAAAATTCGTGTCTGTTCGAGGCTCACGGTTTCTACCTGTTTGGAATGTGGTAACATCACTTTTACTTTTAACGAAATATATGGCCCGGGAAAAAGAGTTTGATTATAATAATTAAACGTCATGATTATTTTGATAGTTTAATTTTATTTTCAATCTCAGCCTGACGGGTTTATGATGTTACATACACGATCTTATAAATTAATTTAAATAAAATTAGCCGATTGGAGCAGACGCCATGTCGCCAATGTACAATGGCGTGAAAAGTCGATATTTACCGTTGCCAAGGGAAAGGGGTTGAAAAGCCACGGACCCTTCGTGTGCCGTTTTCACCCCTTGACAAAAGGGCGCAGGCCCATAATTTGTGGAAATCGGCACGCAAGAAAACACGTTGTTTCTAGTCATGCTCACTGGGCACAAGTTTATGTTTTCATTGGGATAATTCGACAAGAAATGCTTTGATGGATTGCATTTCATACATTATGCAGAGATACGACGTCATTATTAGTTCATCGCATCATGTACTAATTAAAATCCAATAAAATGAATATTTTGCCATAATTGAATTGCTTCTTATAGTCAACAAAACCGAGTCTGGTTTAGTTTTTTGTTCTTGAGAAACCTTGATAATGATAAATAACTAGTAATTCATTTGGATTTGTCATAATATGTGATAGTCAGCCAACCTTCTAAAATTTATCAATTCAAGTGGTTGGGAGAACGAGAGGTCTTCAGAACACGATCAATACTAATAATACAACAGAAATGATTTAGGATGGAAAAAAATAGGAATGAAGAATCGAAATATGACTCACTGTGACTTGACTGTAAGAGTTTTCTCAATCGAGTCCAGTATAAGTTGAAATGAATATAATTGAACATGAGCTCTTATTCAAATTTACATTGAATTTAAATCGGTTCGTTGTGAGCGGAAGTATTTTTGCAGGAAGCTCGTGATAAACACATTAATAAACCTTTAAATCAAACACTTGAAATACAGTTTCCTTTTTTGGATTAAATTACTCAAAATGAAATTTAATTTGATTAAACTTTTTATTTGAAAACAGTTGAATTCGACGGTATCAAACAAAAATGTGTTCAATTTTATACTTTGAAAATGATTTTGTGATAAGCTTATTATCTGAAATCAGAGCCAGAAGTTCAAGTGAATTAACCAACCGACTGGATTTTTCACCGACTATTTGTGAAAATAATTATTATATTATTTACTTAGCGATATTTTTTACATTTTTTTATTTTTTAATTTTTTTTTATTTATTTTTTCTCTATCATTTCATTTTGCTAAATACTTTGTTCCTTCTTCTTCTATCGCGACCTAAGCGCCTCAACTCTACCCAAGCTTTACCCTAACTAATCCCATACCTAACCTAACTTGCCCTTAAAGTCAACCCAACTTGATCCAAACCAACCCAACTTGACTCAATTAACTCAACTTTATGAAAACCAGCACTTGAATAAACCCAAACTAAGTCAACTTTGAGGCAAGGTCGAGGGCAAAGTTGGGATGGTTTAAATTAAGTTGGCTTAGCTGATATCAAGTCAAGTTGAACATGTAAGGATAAGTTTGGCCTCAAATTGGGTTGTTTGTATCAAGTCTGGTTAGTTTGAATTGTTGGAAAGTTTATTGTGTAGAATACAAAGATTCACTAACTAACTGAACTTAACCACTTATCCCAAATCAACCCAGCTTGCCCTCGACTTTTTTTTATAACATGACGGATAATGCATTTATGCACTTTTTCGTCCTGGGACGCACAGTACCTTGGGACACACAAGGCATCCAAGGGTGTGTGACTCCGGTGAAACTCCTTACCCACTAAACTCCTCCGTGATGTTTCCCAGCCACTGCCATCTGGACCCATCCCATAGGACTTTTCCTCAGACGTTAGCCGGTATGATCCTTCCTCTTTCAAGTTCTACGTGTCTGGTTGCTCTGTTGGTTGTATTTCAGCTTTTTTTTTGCCTTCATGACGGTTGTATTTTTGAAGATTTGTTTGGATTCCGTCATTTGCCAGATCAGATTGTCCACATATATACTCCAGGTTTCTTCATTTCGTTCCCATCTATGGCAATAGAACATCGTGGGCTCTGCCGTATCCTCTTCACTCACTACCACAATGTTTGCATGTGTTGTCAGTGCTCTTCCCGATTTTTTGCAAGAAGATGGAACCTTCCGTGTCCCGTCAGGATCTGCGTCACATGATGATTCACCTCTCCTCCTTTCCTGCTGATCCATCTTCCTATATCCTTGACTAGCCGATGAGTCCACTTCCCTTTCTCCGATCTGTCCCATCCATCCTGCCACGTTTCTATATTGTTATGTTTTCACCGTTTTTAATATGTCTAGTGTCACGATGCCTCGTTGTTTCTTGCGCCAAAAGTCGCAGAGATGTTAATCCTGACAGGATGAGGGCGGAGTCCGTAGAGACCATGCGGTACGCCAGGGCAATGATCCTCTCCGTCCGTTCCAGCTTTGGCCTGGCTATAAAATGTTCAGTCCATATCGATGCCCCATACAAAATGATCAACTGAGTCGTTCAAGCCAGCACTCTTCTCTTTGCAGCCTCTGGTCCTCCTATGTTGGATAGCAGAATCCCTAGGGTCCTTATAGTTCTTGTCGCCTTGTCGTACGGCTCTTGAACGTGATCGGTAATCGTCAGTTCCCTATCAAGTGTAGTCCCCAGATACCTGACTTGCTTGATAGGTTTTATGTCGATGCCATCAAGGTTGAAGGATATGTGATTCACCTTCCACTTGTAGCCTGGGAGAATTGCCATGGTCTTCTCATGCGCCAGTTGCAGCATGTTATCTTTCATTCTACCCTGGCGAGTATCCGGTACGTGATTTCCACCATTTCCTTTTCCGACTCTGCCATCGTCAGGATAGCCAGGTCATCTGCATAGCATATAAGTTGTGCACCCTCTGGTACATTAAGCTGAAGGAGTGTCGCTCCACAGCGTTGGGCCCAGTACCGATCCCTGGGGTACTCCTCCATATGTATTTTTTTTCCTTCCATTGTATACGATCGTTTCCTGTGACTCAGGTGTCAGGGCTCAACCAGTCTGGGACTGACTTGAGTTCTCGCCAGGTTTCGAGTAATTATCCCACAGGAGGCCGAGTTGAAAGCATTTTGGTTTTCTAGCAGTACCATGGCGTGCCATCCTCCCATCTTGTGGTTAATCTGCTCTATGAACCAGCTATTGATGAGGCTCTCGATGAATTTCCTCTCAACAACTCAAACTAACCCAATTTGACTCAATGCAACCCAGCCTAACTCAACTGGGGTAAGGCTTATAAGCAAAGTTAGATCAAGTTTGGTTGAGTAAGTTGGGTTCACTTAAGTTAGTTTGTAAGGTCGGAAACTCTATTGTGTGGAACCAAATTCTCTCCAACTTCACTCCTTACAAATGTTTCAGTAAAATAACAGCATCCTGAACTTAACCTAATCTAGCCTGAACTCACTCACTAACTTGACCCATCTCATCTCAAACTAACCCAGCTCCCTTGGTATTTTTTGGTATTGGTATTGGTGGGGGCAAACCACTGCCCGGCGAGTAGGCCGTAAGACCCTTTTTGCCAACCCCAGGACCAATGCAGTTCTGACTAAGTTGATGATGGAGAACATCACCTAGTTATATATTGAACTAGCAGGACCAATCAATTTACACTAACTATTAAACTTTTCGACTGTCAGTAATTGATAATACTGCAGTCTACTCAGTAGCGTTAGCCAGTGAGAGTGCCACTAAATACAGAACAGAAAATAATTTCTGCTCACCGCGGGGATCGAACCCACGTCAATCAGAACTAACGGTCTCTCAAGCCGGCGTGTTACACGCTCGGCCACCGTAGCCCCGCCCAGCTCCCTTTAACTTAACCCAGCTCCCTTAAACTTAACCCAGACTTGATACATTGACCCAACTTGCCCTAAGCTTAACCCAACTCGACTCAAACTAAACCAACTTGATCAAGTTAGTTAGTTTAAGTCAAGTCGGGTTAGTTTCTAGTGGATAAAGATTAAGAGTGAGTAATGCTTGATCGGAGAGTTTATTGAGGTGAGTATCCTGATACAGTATAAGAGCTGTTCAAGTCCCATTCACACTTTCTTATGAAAACGCATTTTTAATCAACCTGTACGCAAGTAAGACGACATTAACAAACCATTGTTTCCCAACAAGAATCGATCTTTCATAGTAAAAATGTTAAAAGTGCTAGCGAGTTAGTAAATATGCGGTATCCCGACGAGCTGACAGCATATTTTAACTAACCCGCGAGCCGGAGAAGGTTTACATTCAACCAAACACACTCGACAAGAATAATTCAGTCCGCCGGACAAAAACCCGCATATTTTCGCCGTGGCTGTCGAGAGCCACCGTGCTCGCCTGCACCTTTAAAACGAAGACGAACGCCACCCTGGAAACAGGCTAGAATGTCGAAAATATATAACAATGAGAAACAGGTCCGAAACGAGGTTTTTTTGGATTTTTATGACAAAACTGGAAGTGAAACTGTTTGCTTTATGCTGGATGTTGTAAAGTGGTTGATGTGCATGGTCTAGTTGCATGTTTTGTGGAAATCAACGAGTGAATTTTCCAGGAAGGAATTTTATAGAGCACAGCCCTGTGCTCTTGCCTAAAACAACAAAGACGTTAAGCCATTACCATAATGAATTGCAAATGTCTCGTTTCCCCAGTTTTGCCCGTGTATGCCAAAAGACAGGTTTTAATTAGGCTCCTATAATGTCACGAATTGCATTATCTACAATGATAGAAAAGTATGACTTGCAACGCGCGATCAAACCCATTACGGTATAAAAGTCATTAGTTGTTTCGTTAACAAGTTAACAAGATGGCGTATTATCGTCGAGCATCTCCGATCTGCGGGTTGTATTGATGATCGTATCCACGCACCATACTATTTCTTCGAGCCTCCGTAACATGTTCTCGTTTCTTTCGATGATTCCGGACAAAATTACAGTCATAGACCTGTGTACCCAAGGCCTGTAGTTAAGTTTTTGTTATTTGTACACACGGCTGTTTTTTTCTCGTGTTTCTTTGCCGTGGAGCCAATAACAAGAAGATCGTGCTCGAACAAAGAAGCGGTTCCCGTAAAGTACGGTTTTTAACTTCAACTACCTCGGTACAACGAATACATGATTTCGATTGGGGAATGCGTGTAATCATTCCCTGGCGGAATTATACGGTACTACGACACATGCGCTGGATCGACGATACCAATTGGTATGAATAGCCAGATTGACCAGATCAACAGGACGACTTTTGAATGGAATATTTACGGCGTTACGTGCCGCAAAACAGTGATCACATACATACAGACAAATAAAAATGCGATATCAGATCATTGAATGATGCGCGCACGTAAAGAAAAGCGGACTCAACAACTGTCGCTGAGTGATTGACACGTAAGGCATTGATTGACAAGTCGATTGATGCGATCGATCTCCATCAGTGTAGATCACTTCTCGATACAATGGCCAAACCTTTTTAGGATTTCGAGATTTTTGATTGTATTGCAACCGAAACAATGGACTTGGTAATATCACTTTGGGAATTTTTCCCAGAAATAATTTAATTGAGGTTAGTGTCCTTGGCAGCCTCAACATGTTTGCATTTCAATTAATACTAATAGGTGGCGCATGCGGCACATCTGCCCAACAGGAAGTAGTTATAGTAAATTCGAATACCATCCAACAGGTGGAATTCTATATCGTCTCCTTACACCCCTCTCACCTGCTCAAAAATCGTCGTAAATCATATTTGAAATAACTGGGCGGCAACTTATTAACTTCGATATGCTCCAAGACTGTGTTTAGGTCCACGATTTCTTGTGTATCGGTTATATATACGGATCGAGGCACCGATCTTTGTTTTTCACATTGTGATCCGTTTTAATTTTAGCCTATATAATTACAGAGCGCGCGCTCTCGGTGGAAAGTGAGTATTTTTATTAAAAATCGCCCTCCGGTATATATGAATAAACAGTAAAAAAAGGGATCTATATATTACAGCCTTTATCTTATGGGAAAATTGTACACAACGATATTGCCATCAGTGGCGCGCCAGTTATCTTTGATAAGTATATTACCCAAAAAGCAATCGATGAACGTCATCAAACACGGGAAAAGAATTCCTTCCAGTTGCCAGATGATTACAAAAACAGTTGGAAATCCTTTAAAATGCAAATTCAGTAAGTAATTATAACATTGATTTTAAAATGTTAATCGTTGTGCGACATCCAAAATATTCTAGCAAGTTAAAATTTTGATCTGACATTTTTATCTGTTTGATAAGACCTCATTGTAGTTTCTTTTTTTTAGTTGCATCACTTACTTACTTACGTCATCAGTGTCGTGAATCATAATGCATCCAGTCCCATGAGTACAATTAAAATAAAACATACTTTCTTATACTTTCTTGTTGTAGAAAATCGGCCACTTGCCTTCTTTTTCTCTTCTATTTTTTGTTCAATGTTAATTTTAGTAATGATTCTATATTATTATTATAATTGCTTCAATAATCTATAACCGCTTATGTTATAATATTGTTGAATTTTTGGAGCTTTTATGTTAATTAGATTTATGATTATCCTCTAAATCATACAAATTTGCATCCTACTGCAACCTTCACTGGAATTGGTCAAATTTCATTATTGAGGAATTTTTAAAAAGGTTGATTGATTGCGGAAGATTTTGATCTACGAATCAGAATAAATTCATTTTGTTTATACTATTATCTGTTTTACGTATTTATTCATTTGATCATTTTCAATTTATTTTCTATTTCTAGTATCTTTATACTCTTTCTTTCAACTTTTAAAGTAAACCTTGTTCCTTTCTTACATTTCTGCTATAATTTTCATCTTGGATATTTTTAAAACTTTTATTATTGGTTTACTTTTTTGGAATGTTAAACTTGGAAAAAATCTTTGATTTTTTCTCAAATTTCTGACGCATCTTTTTCCAACTTTGTCTGAATATTTTATTTACGTTTCTTGGGTAATTTTTCGCCTTTTGATCTTTTTACACTTCAATTTTCATGAGTTTGACTTAACTTCTACGGCTTTTAAGGGTTTTTTTGATAATTCTCCTGTGGGAAATCGTCATCAACTTCAAAATTGATTCAAGTATCTTCCTTACTAGCTCAGATTTTTTTCTTTCTAATCTATGAGAATGTCTCAATTTTTTTCTTATTTTCTGACGGAAATTTAATCAATTAGGTATCTACTTTTCTTCAAGATTTAAGATTTCCTTACTCCCTTATAATTAAGCCGTTCGTACACACTGATCTATAAACAGGATGACAATTTAAAAGTTTGAAATTTCCATATCTTGGAAACAAAAAACTGAATCAAAAGACGCTCGAAATAGATTTTATAAAACGAAAAGGAAACAAAAAAAAAAGCCTATAAACCCACCCTTATCTGTAACCCTAAGACACGGTGAGATACACCCCTGAATTCTTAAATAGAAAGGGAGGTCAAATGATACTTCATTTTGAAGGCCCTCCGACCCTGACTACAACTGCCAAGTTTCAAGCCTCTGCTGTCATTCCTGTTGATATGATAGCTTGACAAAACTTTAAGTTTTTATTTTATTTTATTCTAAGGGGATATGATGAGCCTTCAAAACAAGGTATACTATTACTCCAAAGAAGCATTACAAAAAAAGGTCTTTAGTACCTCATCATACCCTCTTAGTATGGAAAAGTTCACTCTTGCGACTAATTATTTATTAAATAAAATAAAATGGAAAAATAAAATTTTGACTAGCTTTTATATCAACAGGAATGACAGCAGAGACTTGATACTCGGCAGTTGTAGTCAGTGTTGAAAACCCTTCAAAATAAGGTATCACTTGACCTCCCATTTTATTCTTGGGAGTCACAGATACGGGTGGGTTTATAGGCTTTTTTTTGTTTCCCCTTCGTTTTATAAAATCTGTCTTGAGCGTTTTTTTATTCAGTTTTCGTTCTCAAGATATGGAAATTACAAGTTTAAAAATTGTCACCCTGTAGAACTAGATGAAAACAGCCGTCACACGGTGCCGGCGTAGCGAATTTACGACAATGAAATGTAAACATAGAGGCCCTGCAGGAGCATGCGCAGTAGTAGCATTTTTGATTAGTGTCATCGTACACATTTTTTTATTGAATTTTGAGCATCGTCCCTGACAAAAATCTGAAACTGCGCGATGCATGTTGAAATGTATTTGTAAGGATAATGAGCTTGGACTTTATTGAATTGGCGCGTACGAGGACTCAAGTTTATTTACTGATTCGAAAACAGGGAAATGCGCTTGCGCATCATTGCCGTTCAGGAGTGTATTGCTCCCGATGTTTGCATCCAGAGCCGGTTCCATTGATTCTGGTTATCCAGTCGACAATACGCATCCGCTACGATACCGCGACTTCAATTGTTTCGAATAGAAGCGAAGTGATCGCGGTAGCCTCATAATTGGTAAGGGCGCTCCTATTTGGAACAACAAACCGTTGTAAATCCAATCGCGACAGCTTATCGCACGATTCCCAAGAGAATATCGTATGTGATTTTTGTAGTGCGATATGATATCGCCCATATACTCAGTACTCGCAATGTCATAACGATTTACAGAGTACGAGAAGATGTATCGTATCGACGGGTTCAGTATCGCTGTTGTACAAGCAAGAAGAATGAAAATCATTATAAAAATTGTAGGCCAACTACAACCACTGTTAAAAAAAAACTTTTCCCATGTCTTCACTTTTACTGCAAAGCGCAGATCGTCGCTCTTGTCGAAGCTTCACTATATAAACGGTTTATCATAGGAATGAAATTGTTGTCGCTCCTATCGCCGCTACTATAGTTTATCGCATCTACAACATAGATCCACCCTTTATACCTAAATATGATTTATTATGATCTGCCTCATGTCCCGTTGTCGAGTGTGAAAGACTTCCCAGTAAATCTGTGTACCGTTTCTTTGGCACATTGCTCAGGATTCTTCTAATCTGTCAACTTACCCGGAGAGCCTGGCCAATATATGGTTATATACCTTGAGAACCTTGTCGATTCAAATGCTGTAAAGCCGATTCATAGTGGAATCATTTACCGCAAACGCCAACGGTGCCTGCGCAAATACTGCCGGAAGCAATTTATATCAAGAAATCTTTGGAAATCACACGTTATTTTACATTCTGAATGCAAATTTGGCATAGTGTCACAATAATGTCAAAAATCAAAAAATTATGCCGCGGAAAAACTCGTTGCGCCAGTCTGTGGAGACCTCTATTTGATTTTTGACATCATTTTGACACATTTGCATGTAGAATGTGTCGTCTGTAGGGATCTTTAGTCAATTTTTGACATCATTTTGTCATCACTATGTCAAAAATCAGATAAATTCGCAGGAACCGTTGGCGTTTGGGGTTTATGCCTTCATGATGAATCACTTATACAACATTGGAATCGGAAAGGAAATCAAGGTATATGATTTCACCGGGCTCTCAGACTATCTGTCATTGACACTACTTGTAATGCCATAGATAGGAACGATAGCAAATATTATTGAGACACTTTTATTTATTTCCTACAAGCAGCTTCTCCGCCTATGCGGACACATGGTACCCAAGCAAGACCCACCCCAAAAGCACTACAGTTAAATTTAATATGTTAAAACGAGATTTATATCCACCGCCTTCCTTAATGGACTATCGGCAGTTCCTCCAGCCTTTTGCTCTTTTTTGCCGCGAAATTAAATGCCTCAGCCATTCTCGTGTATTGCACCTGTGGTAATTACAGAACTAAGCATCATCGCCGATTAAAAGCAAGATCCCTATCGACCTAATCTTTTGTGTCCACTCACACTTCGAGAGATAATAATTCAAACTCTCTCCGATCTCTGACATGTATCTAAAAGATATTATTTTATTTTGGCCCGTAATCGGTTGTAAGACCTGTCGGGCTTAAGCTCTGACGTTCGATTTGGACCGAGTAATCGAATAAAAACAAATTTGACACTAATTCTGATTGATACTCAAAAAATGACACTGGTCTGAAAGGTACAGCGCGAGGAGTATGACATGAAAGCTCAGCATGGGAGGTTTATACAAATATTCCGTTCATAAGCATGATCCAGAAATTTTTATTGTTCAAAGTTAATCAGTTAATGCACTTGTTTACAAGTGATAATGATAACAATAGCGCCCGCTTGTGTTGGCCAGATCACAGGTAGAAAAATAGACTTCGATCCCATCATGAACGACAATAAACCACTTAGTTAGAATGATTCCGGTGATCGGTTGACGCGATGCATCCACTGACATTTTCGAAAAAAGCATCCTTTGTCGCCCTAAAAGCTTTTTGACACAATTGGAAGGCTTTTTACTTTTTACGGCTATTGTTTATGGAGAGCGGCATTTGATTTAATCCATTCAAATCGGCAGATTCTCTAGGCGACCAGTCAAGCGCGATTAAAACTACTTTTCTATCATATCGCTCTGTGACAATCTCCTATCGATATTATCGTGGGAGATTGCACTTATTTTTTGTCACCGCAATCTTTAGATATACCGACTATAAACCTTTGATGTTCGACCAACTTTGATCCCAAACATGATGATTCTACACCCTGTATAAAACGACCTTGAAAAACTTCGTGAGGATTGGTCAAAATTTGAAAAATAAGGGAATCTGCTCATTTTCAATGAAGTGTAGATCGTATATCGATAGATTATGAAACAGATTTAGATTAATTGTGTCGAAAATTGTACCTCTATCACAGTGTATATGACTATTCAAAAAAATCGAGTTCAATTATTTATAATGTTTTGAAGGTTAATAGTCTTTAATTATACACCACGATAAAAGGTTTTTGAAACTATCTTTATAAAAACTGCAATAAATTTATTCCAGCCCTTTAAAACTAAATTGGTTTCTTATAAAAAAAAACTGCATATACTGCATTCCTCCGGCTAAGCTAATTAGAGAAAATTATTGTTTACATCAACTGGCTTGCGTAGAGGATCTAACTGAAAGAATACACAATAACAGAATTAAAAATGAAATAATAATCAGTCGGCTTGAAATAACAAGTTGCGAAAACAAATGGCAAAGAATCATTGATATGCAACAGTCGGTAGCGCGTAGACCGCAAAACTGATCAAGATAATCAGTTATCTTTAAATCTCCATCATTTAAATCTGTATCTTATGATCTACTCTAGTTATCTCGTCGAAGGAACCACAGCTTATCCGCTTTCGTTTTTAAAACGTCGATTGTCCGGGATGATAACGATGAATGTGTTGATTGCTGTGTATAAGCCTTCATTGGCGATGATAAACTTGTATAATTGAGCTGATGTAATAAATCAGTTAGTATTAGAGCCTCAACAGAAGCGAAATGATTCTGATACAAGGAAGCAACGGTTATAACATACTTCACAGTTTAAAATTGATTTTGCCCAGTGCCGTTTCTCATGGTAATGTGTTATCATCAACTGTCTTTATTTATGAGTTTTGAGAATGAGAACGAACGTTCAATTGGCAGCCAAATGAAAAAAATGATAAACTGGTTCTGAATGACTAATAATACGGCCAGGTAGCAGCATATATTTTTGCCTCTAAGTAGATGCTGCTTGGAACTACTTGTTCATTGTGACAGCATATTGTTAAAGACGATATTCAACATATGGTGCAGTTTTTGAGGTTACAATAATAATGAGTTTATCGTGATACTGGCTGAATCTCTCTTCCTACAGGGTGAGTTGAGAGGTGGGTTCTATAACCACAATCTAGTATACTTGAATCAGGCGATCTTAGAGGCCAGCCACTAGGATTACTGTGACTAATTCATCAATCCAACCGACTAATTCAACCATTGAATAGTAATGTCCCAACAACTTGAAAACTGATGAAACTCTCAGGAATAATTTCTAGGTTAATCAGAAATCTTGATTCATTTTTGTCTCTGCCTTTGAACTAGTCCTTTATAGAATGTAACAATATGAAAAATAGTATATTGTGTACCTAGGTGGTAAAGTGGCATATTTCCAGGCTGAAAGAAAAAATGTATGACTTCTTGAAGCCTGGAAAAATCACTTAATCGCCGTGGTTTAGATATTATTGTTCTGCATACATCACACAACAGTAGGTAATAGCGTTACAAGAAATAGCTGGTCATTAAAAGTGTGGGTGAGGATTTCGATAAATGAAACTTTCATAACTTGAACAAAATCTTCTGGAAAACAAAAAAATTATACAAACATAACCTCACTAGATCATTCTTTATCTTTAAGTTTCTCGAATAAATCTCAAATAGAACTTGAACACTATTTGAACAAATTCCTTTGAAAGACAATGGGATTATTTAAACATAGCCCCACCAAATTCGAACCAAACTGAAACAGAACGTTTAAAACGAACATATCCTCACTAAATCAAAAATACACCAACTGTAAACCCTCATAGAGCATGCATAACAAATATTGACAAGATCCGTTAAAAAATAAGGAAATTATGCAATCATAACCTGACCAAATCAATCTTCTCTTTATATTCCTTACATTTCAAAATTTAAAATATATCAACTCTATCCCCAATAAAATCTACATACCAAATTTCAACAAAATCCGTTGAAAATAACAAAACTAAGCAAACATAACCTCAATAAATTATTATTTATAAATTCAATGGTTAAACCCAAACATAAACTCACTACATTGAATCCAGACCAAACTTGATCATGATTATGCCCAATTTGAACAAACTTCATTGAGAAATAACGGAATTTTGCATAACCTCACTAAAGGGAAAATAATCGCCTATAATAATATATCCTCGTATTATTGACTGCCTCCCACGAGCTCCTGTTACATAACTCTGTTCCGCTCCAGTCACAAAACTAGCAACAATATTATAATATAGGCATACATGATATTTCAAAGTATTCTTGTAACACCCTCTATTAGAAAAACTTCGAAATAATTTCACTGCCTAGCCATTTTTTAACGATCTGCCCAGCCTGACAAGCACTTACTTTCTTGTTTCTGTGGAGGCAGTAAAATCCAAATTTAATTTTGAAAACACAAATAGGTTTATTTTGGCGACTTTTTGTAACAGCGTACTATTTGGTTTAGTTTGAATTTCTCTCTATAGATATTTTCACCTTTCTTTTTTTTTTCTTAATCTTATTGTAATCAAAAATGTATTTCCACTGCATGTTTTTAACAAAATTTAGCTGAATTCTTCAAAGTTTCCTAGGATTCGTCCTGGCGTATCATATAAGGAGTTTCTTCGTTATTCTTATCATCGAGTTCATTTTATTCAATGTCGGTGAACGGATCAATAGAACTATTTACATCCAATTCTTCTCTGTTCACTTGAAGTTAATATTGGAAACTTAGCAAAGTAGAGGTTTTCAGATATTTGGGACTTGAGAGTTTTATTGAAAATTCTATAATTTTCCCTATTCAATTGGCTCCTAAAGATTTTGGTCTTTTTGGGTCCGTTGATATTCTCCATTGTGAAGCAGTATTCAGGTCCTCCAACTACTCCCGAAGAATGGTTGACCTTTCTAGGACCTTCCTCCTCTGGCGACCCCATCTATCGCAGACTTCTTACTCGGAAGACTCTTGCTCTTCAGCATAAGTACAGAGTTTATTCCTAGACTTTACTGATTATCCAGGCATAACGAGCTTCCGGGGTAATATACCTGACACTGCAGCTTCTGATGGGCTTATTATAACCTTTAGACTTCATAGTCACTTTATTTGATCAAATTCTGAATTGTGACTTTAACTTGGTACAATTATTTAACTCTGATTTTTCGTTGAGAGAAAAGTGAAAAAATATTCTTGTTCCTTCAATAAGGGAAGATGGCAACAGTTAGCTACTTCCAAAAACCGGTCGGTTCAGTATCTCCGAAGCCTTATCAAGCACATGATTTCAAAGTTGATGTTGTTGTTCTTCAAGGTGGGGCCAGGCTGTCCTCTCGTCCAGTGGCTCATTATGCTGTTCCTATCTCACTGGTTCGCACCAGTTCTGTTTCTTCAATCTTCAATCACGCACTAGAAAGTCATAAGAGAAAGGTTTCTTGCCGTGTGCCGCACCAAAGATGTACTTTATGCGATATAGTCAAAGTTGATGTGCCTGCTGAACGCGTTACTCGCAGTACTACGTCAGTTTTCCAACAGTTTGCCGTTTCCTATATGTGACTTAGCCCCGGCGTTTCCTGAGACGTTGTTCACCACCTTTGTAGACACTCCCATCAAGGGTTTAGCTCTCCTTGATAGTATAGCTGTGCCGGCCTTTGCTAGGTCATCCACCTAGATGAGGTCAATTTTTTTTAGTACCAACTCATCTAGGTCGTGAAGGCAATGAATCGCGATATTCGATGTTAAGCTATAGGAGTTTGGGGCTTCCAATAAAGCCTCACTATCCAAGAGAATGTGGAGAATTTCCGCTTGGTACACAGTGGTTGTATCCTCTACAAGGATATTGACGTTTGGGCTCGGTTCAACACCATCATCGGTATTGGAGGCGTCCGTTTACCAATCCAGACCTCTATTCAAAAGAAGAGAACTAAAATCTTGAGGATCGAACACATCGTTGCCACCATATTATAGGAAATATCAAAAAATATTCTTTATATTTCGTGACCATTGTCTATTAGTTGATATTTTTGATTTCTCATTGCTGTTTCCAGTATACACAGAATTGAATAAAGAGAGCACTAGAAGCCTCTCGAGAAATCATGAGTCGACCATCTTCCACTATCACCTTACACATGTAAGAAGGCATAAATAACGTCCCCAAATCTTGTTCCTTTTTCTGATTATACCACCCAGAGAACACTTAAAAGCCATTTATCTTCTAATCAATCAAGTCCGCGATGCGACACGATGCGCACAGTCGAAAATCGCTTGCCGCAATCCAACTTGGGATACAAGACGAATTCGGATTGCCGAGCAAGCGAATCGGGCCCTTATTGACGGGGCAGTCTTATCGCTGGGAGATCGCTATCCAATTAAATCTGACAATGGGTTTACTTCAGTGACACAAGTTTTAGAGCGTATTCGAGAGTCAGAGAATGGTAGAGAGGACTTGATAAATGCTTGCAGGAACAAAGACGTGCTTATTTTATATATGTGGATAAGGACTTATTGCTGTAATTTGATTGTGCACGGTCACCAAATTGAACAAACCTTTTATTTCCAGAGTTTACAAAGCGCAGCAAGAAGGGCGGGCACCAGCTGTGCGAACTGTAAGACCACCACCACGACGTTATGGCGGCGGAACCAAAACGGCGAACCAGTGTGCAATGCCTGCGGATTGTACTACAAATTACATAATGTAAGTATTGTACCTAATGATTTGAGAACCAGTGCATACAATAAAAAGTGCACGGTAAAGGCCGGGCGGTTATTTTTTGCATCCTTTTAGACTATATGCAAATAATGCTTTGTCCGTGGTTAACAGACCGCATTAAAAATTGGCTTCTATAGACCATCCACTGTACGTTTAGAATTTTATATACTCAGAATCCTGTCAAAACATCAATTTGACATTCTGAGTCAGTCTGTCGGCGGCATAATGGCATAGGTCCAGTGACCGCACTGAATATATGATTTGTTTCTGTCGTCCCGCTTAATAAGCGCAATAATTCAATTAGATTTTGTCGGCGTTTTTCTGGCGTCTCGGAATTTCGTGCGAAGGTGTTACGGAATCTCGGTCCAAATTACGAAATGCAAGTAATTAGGCCGACAATGATATTAATCCATGTCTCGCCGACGGAAAAAGTGCAATTGCACATTGAATAATTGTACGTTCGTGATGGACGATTGAATTACCACAATAGTGGGATCCGAGAATCAAGTGAGTGAGCTCTATCATTTTTTTTTGCTGGCGTAATGACATGTTTTGTCCGACGACTGGGCAAGTGCCCCAAGCCGATCTCTCTATGGTATATCATACCAGATTTTGCCACGCCCGTTTCAAACAACGTCGTTACCCAACAACAATAACAATTTGTTATGGAGAGCAGTAATAAGGTCCGTTTTAGATCGTTAGATATACGCGGACGCGTTGCTTGCTGTTCACTACTGAATGTAATTTTGTATGGTGTTGGCAATACCCGTAAGTGATAAGTCAAAGTACTTAGTGTAGAGAAAAAAGTATCCATGAATATACTATTTATGGTCACTACGGAACCATGAGTGGAAACCTACAGGTAGATAAGCCATCACATATTTTTGGATTTTATAAGTATTGATGTCGTCCTGTCCAAAGATGCAGATATTCTGCAAGGAAATACACTAACGGACAAGAAAAAGGCGGACAAACAGATTTAATCCCAAATCACTTTTTCAGTTCCAATTCAATTAGAACCACTCAGTTCATGGAATTCTTGATAGTTGATCCCCGGGCTTGCACTGCTTCCAGAAAGCTTTGGAGCTGTACCAGTGGAAGTGCTTCAACTTGCTTTGGTCTGAGTTTACACTCTCCCAGGTGTGTTTCTTTTGTAGCGTTGAACGCGTCATAGTACCATATTATGTGAAAAGGTGTTTCATCCTCTTTTTCACATTCTCTGCATAATGGGTCCTCTGCCATCCTCATCACACCCTGTAATAAGACCAGTTGCTATATCCTTCATTGGGTCCTGGTGTAAATCTTCCATGCTATCTGGTTTTCTGCAGATGGAGCATCAAGGTATGCTCTTGAATGCTTTATGTCTGGAAGGATCACACAGTGATTTTTGTATTGTGATGCAGTTCAGTTGGAAATATTTTTCCATACGATTCTCCACTGATCCCGCACGTGCCCAGGTCTAGAACTTCTTGTCATCCCTAACAATCACAAATATGTCAAACTTTGATTGTTTGTAATGTAGTACTTGTAAGAGGCATGGCAAATCCATTGCTTTGTCCATTCTAACAGACAGATGTCCAGTGTTCTCTGATTTCTCAAACATTCAGCGATTAGATTGGCCTCTACGAAGCCCTGATTTGAACCCCATCGATCATGTGGGGAACATGTTAGGAAGTCTTGTTCGCTACTGGCAACCAGAAACTAGTCCAGATCTTCGAGTTGTTCTCCTTGAGGGAAAGGATAACCTTTTGGAAAGGGCTATTGACAGATTTATTCAAACCTTACGAACGTCTGTAGCAGGAAACTGAGCTTTTGTAAAACTAGAATCAGCTCTACCCATCAGCTGCAAGGTTGATCTAGTCTTTGAGAAAGCTTGTAACTCGGGAATTTGTCGTCCTTTAAGTTCGAAAACTTCTTCCATAGCTACATATAACTTTCAAGTACCCTCAATAATTGTTGTGCTACTGGATGGTGTACAAGTATGACGGAAAACTGAACCAGAATCGGGACCCAATCAAGGTTGCCAGATGTCCTTAGGAAAATGTCTAACCAATTGGCAACAGCTTCAACCTTTACACCACTGACGAAAGAAAGAGAAGGAATGGCTTGTTTGGCTCCAAAAAAATGATGCCCGTCAATTTATAATTTATGGGTTTCACTGATATTGTGAATCCGAAATCTGCAATGCCCAATCAATAAACAAAAGTGAAGTCTCAATTATTTGATAAAAGAAGATTATGAATTGTTATCTGGTTCGACACTGATGCCATAAAAGCCAAAACCATTTAAAAAAAAACACTCACAATGCTAAGCTTCACACAGCTACTTCCCTTGGTGGTTGAGAACTATAGCTTATCGATAGTTTTCGAAACTTGTGCCTTTATTGCTATGGATCGTTTTAAATAATAATCCAGTCTGACGTGATGTCATCTTTCATTAATGACAGGTACAGTCATCCTTAAACCAGCCAAAAGTGTCAACTGTCAATATTTGGATCGGGTGTAGAGGATTATCCGTTATATCTCAGCCACTTGAGACCTTTTTCATTATTCGACCAAGAAAAAAATTCACATGATCAAAGTTGAGGTGAATTTGATCAGGATTCAGAATTTCAAGTCGGAAACAATAAAAACGCTTCGGAAATGGAGCACTTCTACAGATGCTTGAGGTTTTAATATGCGACACCCCGTATACTTTTATCTAAAACGAGAGATTTTCTCTTGTGATTCCAAAAAAATCATATCAGTTGATGATTGGTTCAACTTCAACGGTCGGTGATGAGTTCCAAATTGAATGACACTGATATTCTCATCAGTAATCAGTATACTCCGCAAAACTGGAATCAATTTCGCAAACCAGGAAATCGACCATCCATTCTCACGCCAAAAAGATATTAGGAATCAAATAGCCTGTTTATAAATCACTGAAGCAGCACCAGATAGAAAGAATCACAGAATTAGTTATCTCGTCTGGCAAATCTGGCAACTTGACCGGAATAAAGTCGAATTTGTCGTTTCCAGGATCACTTATACATTGACGAGAAAAGTTCCGAACCATTGCGTTTATTTTATCGCTATGGATAAGAAATCCCGAGGGGTGACAAAGTCTGGAACTTGTGCCAATGACCTTAAGCGTCCACCTGTTTTGAACAACTACCAAAAAATACGCAATTATTTTTAACAATGGGTACATTTTCTCCTCCTACGACAGATCATGAATAAAGGAAATTATGAAAGGACGACAGATTACCATCAAGAGATGAATTTTGGTAGCCGAGAAATAAAAAGTGAGATGCTATCGCGACGGAATCTTGAATTTCAAAATGATTCAATTTGTTAGGCTTGTTACTGCGCCAAGACTGACATTTTGGGGCCTAACGAATTGTTGGTTTTGGTAAATTGGTACGACCAATCAAAATTCCTAAATTATGGTGGACACACCCGTTTGGGAACTATGAATTAATCATTTCACCAGTCTGTGGACAAGTTTATAATTTTTTTTATTTTCACTAAATCAAACCACGAATCATTCATATATCAAGTACGTCCGAAGGGGGCTGCCAACGGCAATAAAATGTCCATAAACCCGTACCTGAGTCAATAAAATGATAATTAAATAATTCAGACACATAGTTACTCGCTAAAGGAATCCTCGGATCCCATATTCGACCTCGCGGAACGTCCGAAACGTGATCGGAAAAACTCGCGCGATTCAAACTGATTTACCGATCGAGATGTTGCAGCTTTTTTGTTGGAAATCAAGTTTCTTCTACCTCCATGTTATACACGATACTTTAGCTGCAAATGAACACGTATAAAAATTTTTGCCCTGCCAGTCGATGAGAAAGATGCAGAGATGTTCAGGTACAATACTTGAAAGATAGATTTTATTGAGCCGCAAGTAAAACGATACTTTGCTAGGTACAAAAGCTGTGATTCTCCTCCCATGTCCTTAAGTGCCCGAACAACAAACATTATACAGTAATTGTCGTAATCTATAGCCCTAATCTTTGCGAGAAAATCGCCGAAGAATACGGATGCTTGGCTCTGTAATTTAGGCACCCGACGGAATTGTATCCCCTTGTACGACAAAAGGTCCCGGGGTGTTGTTACCCGGATATAACAAACGGCTATTGATACATTTATGTGTTTCTTTTGCCGAATAAAGCTATTAAGTGGGAGTACTTGAAATTGTGATCGTTTGCTGAGCGGAAGAGGGTGATATTCTGCTGATTAACATCCGATAGTGAAGCTCAGTCTTCTAGAATAATGGCCTCCGAATTTTTAGATTATTTTTCATGCTGATTCATTAGCGAAGCCCACATTTTAAATATTTTTGGTTCCTGAAATCATTGAATTTGATATTTCTGGCTCTATCTGTTATCATCAATGAACATTGTTAAAAAAAAAAAAGTGATCTGTTCTCTTATTCTTCATTTATAATTAAACAAAAAAAAATCGTGGATCTGGGAATGAACTTTGACGTTCTTCATCAAAGAGGCGTCGTTTCGCTGTTTATTTCTGCTTGTTTATTCCAATCCTCACATCCACGGACTCCTTCCTCATCATCACCATAACTCTCGTGAATTCGAAGCAGTCAGTACTTGTACCACTTAATAACCAGCCGATTTTTGCAAAAAAATCATCCGACATACCTTCTCCTTTATCATTCTTTCAATTGGAAATTCGTATTGATACACGCCTCCCAACTTCTCCCACGAGATGGTGTTGCTGTTGCTCCCAGCGATCCATGTCATGTCACCAATTCCCATTAGGCGATAATAGTTCTCTTTCAACTTTCTAGCATGAGGTTATCCAGATGTGTATATTGAAGTATCTATTAAGTCTATGGAGATACTCAGAGTATATTTTTATCTCCATATAATTATCATTGGTTATACGGAGTATTTATTATGCCAATTGTGAAAGTTTCTAAGAACTTCTTTATTTTTGTCTTTATTGGTTTTACGTATGAGTTCAGGCACTGGGCGACCACTTTTCTTGAATTCAGTTATTTTTGCAAAGTCAAGTTCGCTAGCGCTTCTCGGTTGATCAATTTTCTGCGGAACCGACATTTTATTCTTTATGAAAGTGATCCGACTGACTTACACAGTCCAAAACTCAAAAACACTTGAAAAACCCACCATGGGCAAACTATTTACAAACTGCAAACTAATCTCATTAAAAGATATTGTAAATATAGGTGCCGCGATTTGCGTATCCGTTACTTCGCTTATCCGTTTTGTCGGAAGGATTGTTGACGGCGATATGTATCAAATTTTAGTGATGGCTGATGACCCAAGATATGGTTTGATTTTCCAATTTGCTTGGACGTTCGACTACGCTCACTGGCTGTGTATTAATCGGGTACTTTCGCCAAGCTTTATCGCCATAAAGGCAACTCAATTCATTGATAAATATTGTATACTGCACGAGACAAAGCAGTGTTTCTGAATTCTGATTGTGCCTGACAATTTAGTCACGACTAATACGAGGGACAAAACTATTTATTTTCTGAAATATGTTTGGGAGGTCATTGCCCAATTCATTCTATGGAGGAGGCGCCCTTGCTCAGGCAATCGTACAATTCTGTTGAAGCAGCGTTTCAAGGAAGTTGATCCAAAATAGCTAGTCAGCTACTCCAGGAAATCCTCCAGATATCCATTTTTTTTTCAAAATGGACATTTGGACAGCATTCCTTTTTGACTTGGGTCTTGAAAACTTTCATACATAATCAATAAGCTTTACATTATCATAAGCAAACGGCTAACATCAAAAATACAGGATATGATGTAAATATCAAATTTTTTAGAATAATCATTGCTGAAATCGGGTGGAACTGGGATTCATAAACCTCGATTGACACTGATGACACTGATTCCAAAAAAAAAGCTGAATACCAAGCAGAAGAAGATTTCCTGAAAAAAAAGTTAGAGTTCAATAGAAACAGGAGAAGCTGAACTTCGTTTAACCCTTAAAATATCAAACAATCATAAAAGCTCTTCTGCTTATCGCTTTATTATTTTGCAAAAATCAGCTTGCTCAACATGAACCGAAGCACTGACAAACCTAATTTTCAATTTTTACAAAACCAACCCATTCAATGCAAACCTCCCGACATACTAAATCTCGTAAGAATGCCTATTCATTCTTCCATACATGCACTTCGTACTACATAAACAACGCCTAGTTCAATGGGTTACTAACACTAGTTTCTCAGTTTGCAACACCATAAATACCAAAAGTTCACGATTTTTATTTGTTGCAGGTAAATCGGCCACTGACAATGAAAAAGGAAGGCATTCAAACCAGAAACAGAAAGCTATCGTCGAAAAGTAAAAAGAAAAAGTCCGGAGCGTGTTTGTCCTTGGGTGGAATGATGGGCGACATGATGAAACCTTTGGACTCGAAGGGAGGTTTCGGGCAGTTCAATTCGATGGGAGGTGGTCATCCGCATTTGAATGCAGCGCTGCATCCTCACCATGCTATGAGTCATTGGTATCAGAATACGACGCATCCTCATGGGTTTGTGAGTGGACCTCCGCCTCCTGCACCTCCTCCGACTGCTTCTTATCATCATCATATGAGTTCGTTGAGTGCTGCTGGTTTGGGACTTACATCGAATGGAATGGTGAGTACTGTTTTCAGTTCAGATTCCCTCTTCAACACCTATAGGTAATCCCGATATATTTTTTACCCCTATAAGATCACTTTCACCTTGAATAATAATATACATCAAAAAGGTCCCCCCTCTTCTAACTTCTGAACCGTTCGATGAATTCGGTACAGAAGATGTTCAGGGTGAGCTATCACTCATTTTTTTTAACGAGGATCTTTTTTACCTTTTTTTTCTGAAATTCATCCTCGTCAAAAAGATTTGGTAATAGCTTATTTTGAAGATCGTCTGTACTTCATCATATCCTATTAGTTTGGAGGAGTAAACTCTTGCCGATAAGTATAAATTAAGTAACAAAAATGAAAGAAAAAAATGACACGCTGTCATATCGACAGGAAATGGCATGAAACTCGGCAGTTGTAATCAGGGTTAAAGGGCCATCAGTGCTACTTAGCAAAGAGGCAAGTTATGAAACCTGAGATGTAGTGAAAGATGCAAAGATTCTTCGAAGAACAGCAATCGAATATAAACCGACTTTCAAAGAGTTCGTTCCATTCGGCCAAATTGAATGAGTCTTGACAAGACATAATAGCAAATAAACAAGTGTCAAAGAACGGAGTGTGTACAAAGTTTTTAAACAGTCGAATTGACAGCAGAAATGAAAAGAAAAAAGCAGAGGTGAAAAAAAGAATTGTCCGAAGGCGTTCAGTGGAATGGCATAGAAAAAACCGACGCGACAGGGTCAGTTTGCGGACTGACAAGGAAGAAAGGGAGGGCGGAAAGGTAAAAGAAAAATAGCTGAGATATCGGTTATATGATATACAAGCCACAAAAAATGAAATTAAAAAACTGCACGAGTATGGGTTGTAGCTCCAGAAGCCTCTATGTTATATGATCCCCGGAACTATCTCAAGATGATAGATAAAAAAAAAATCGTTAGAGAAACGTGGCTTTGAAAGTTGTCTGAAATTCCTCACTGGGCAAATGTTCGTTTTCCTGTAAATTAAAATGAAACAAAACCCCAGAAACATAAAGAATCTGAAAGGATTCAGTGGAATAAGTCTTGACCTCAGTTGATCATGCTGATTGTCAAAACAAGCAGCTCACCAAAACTTGAGAGAATTTCAGCAAAATAAGAACTGAGGAAAGTTCTACCTCGTGGTATGAAATGAAAAAGAATCAAAATTGAAAAAAAAACGAGTTGGATGTTCCGCAAACGGGTCAGAAGAAATAGCAAGTTACGCGTAAACTTGTCGACGGGCGAGTGCTGATTCTTGTTGGATCCGATCCACCAGCTAATCTCGGTTTCTTGACCTACTTTTAGGTGGGTAATCTGGTCTTCTAAAATTAGCGCATGAATCTAGCTGACGCGTGGCTAGTGAGTTAAGATGGTTATTTGATTGATTGCTTGAAAAACATGAATGACTGTTTCGGGCAGAAGTTGAGCAGCGGATTATGAATTATTGCACGGCAAACATTATTTAAAAGAGAATACGAGGTCTTTCGATATACAGGGTCCTTCATTAGTGCGTCGGGCAATCCTAGCGTGGTTATTTACAAAAGTAGAAAAAAAAGTTTTATACAAAAGTTGTAGAATGTGACTTTATGCATATTTTAAAAATATTTGGAAACATACAGGGTGCGTCACAAAAGTATGGCACGAAAAAGCATGATTTTTTTAAATGGAACCCCCTGTATATTGATTGATATTTCAATTCTTTCTTCAATTTGGAACAAAAATTGTGATACAACTAATGTTCCTAAATTCAACCGTTATCGAGATATCGCGTTTTAAAAATGGCATTTTTGCAACTTTGACATGCTATAAAACTCAAACTATTCAAGTTAGAGAAAAATGGATTGCACATTCCTATCTTAACTTTTCAAGAGCTATTCAAGGAGATTTAATCCATTATTGTGAAAAAATGTCAAAATGTGCCGAAAAAAGTTGACAGTTGACGTTACCTTCTATCCAAATGACAGAAGAGCTCTTGAAAAGTTAAGATAGGAAAGTGCAAACCATTTTCCTCTAACTTGAATAGTTTGAGTTTTATAGCATGCCAAAGTTGCAAAAATGCCATTTTTAAAACGCGATATCTCGATAACGGTTGAATTTAGGAACATTAGTTGTAGCACAATTTTTGTTCCAAATTAAAGAAAGAATTGAAATATCAATTAATATACAGGGGGTTCCATTTAAAAAAATCATACTTTTACGTGCCATACTTTTGTGACGCACCCTGTATGTTTGAAAATATTTTTAAAATATGCATAAAGTCACATTCTACAACTTTTGTATAAAACTTTTTTTTCTACTTTTGTAAATAACCACGCTAGGATTGCCCGACGCACTAATGAAGGACCCTGTATAAATAAGAAAAATATAAGTGGGAAAAAACAAATTACTCGATTAAAACTCGATTAACTTAAAAAAGGGCCCTAAACAATGTTTTTGAAAAAATCGCCAGGACCCAGACTAACAAATGGATCCAAGTTCTTTGATAACTGATGTAGGTTCACTTTATCAAATTTTAGAGCGTTCCTGAGTGGGTTTACATATACAGGGTGTTTTAAAAGAAGCAGATTTGATGCGTAATGTTTATTACATCCTATGCGACTTCCCCACAAATGTTAAGGAACTTGCGAGAGAAATTGAATTGATTTTTTTTATCGGAAACTTTAGAACATCGCAAAAAAATAATACGTTATTCATGTTTTGTGTTCGGTATATATAGATATACTCTATGACTGAGGTGGGATGTCTTATTAACTCAGTGACGTTAGCATATTTCAAAGCGTTATATCTCCGTCGATTTCCGACTAACAACGAAAAGAAAAAATACGAGTCTTCTTATTTTTCATGAACTTTCGAATCCTTGTTAAAAAAATATTGATGCAATTTCCCATAGTTGTGGTAACGACTCAAACATATTTCAACAAAATAATAGTCAAGTTTTATTGTATAATATATTATGTGTTATATGTAGCTGTCAATCAAACCTAATTTAAATTTTCTTTGTTTCAGGCCGGCTGGAGGTCAGAATACACGTGATAATCTTTCCAGTACCTTCTCCCAGAAGCTCCTGTATATATAGACTAAGAACTCGAACTCCTGTCAGCAAAAATATGAGCATTCAAAATGCAATTCGATACCTGCAAGGTGATCAACCACAAAAAAATCTGGTCATGACCTTACTTGTACATCAACTGTATATTATTTATGATTGACTAGATCAGGTTAAAATGTGTATAATTAAGTACAAAGTGAAGTTTGTAATTTTAATGTTGTACATTTAAGTGTAAATAATAAAGTTTCGTTTATGGAATTTGTATGAAAATTGTAAATAGGCGAATTTTATTTAAAAAACTATGTGCAATCTTGATTTTGTTCAGTATTTATTATCAGACTGCTGAAATGAAATGATCAGAACAATGTGTTGTAGCATTGACTGATTTTTTGTTTGCATGGCAATAAATAGGATCGGCATTGTTAAATTGAATCAACTGGTTTTTCATTATATTCAATAGACTGATATTTATATAAAATTAAATTGATTAGATGTCTGTCAGACCCCTGAAACCATCCTATTAGCAAAATCAGCCAACTCGTACTGTTCAATGTTTTTATTTATGTAAATCGATTTGTAATCGATCACACCTAAAACTATGATAATTGAAATTAGAGAATAATGATTCGAGAAACCTTCGTGGTGTACATATAAAGAAAAATTGATGTATGTATATGCTCTTTTGTGTGATATATTAAAGATATTTAAATCTTGTATTGTTTGCCATTTTCTCCCTCATCCCTTGACATAGCGAGGAAATTACAAAATCTGTGGCCATCTGCTACCAATGTTTATTTCAATGTATCATATGGAATTGGAAATACTGTCCATTTTTAAATCAAAAACCAAAACGTGACACGTGATAATCACGTGACTGTTAGACACGTCTTTCCGCTACTCAAAAAATAACGTTATAATCACGTCTTTTTCTAACACGTTATTACACTATTCCATTTTCAACGTTAAAAAAACGTTATATGACGTCATTTCGTTTCTTGAGTGCGGATATCAATTTGATGTAACATGTGACAGTTATTGAATTTATATGCTATCATGTGGAAAAGTGATTTGGAATAACAATTTGCACATCATTGCCAAGCTTTTTCCATACGATTTCTGATTAAGCTTGAAAAAAATTGAAAGTCTCGTGCGCAAAGTAATTACTTTGCGCGAAGTGACCCCTTTCCGCTCTCTTATTCCTTGCGAGAATAGTTATTTACCCAGCAAGTGCAGAAAGTGGTACTTTTCCGCACGCGACGTCAGTTACACGAAGCGGAGCGGAGTTTGGGTAAGCCAATAAAGTCGGAGAATACATTTTACACATGTGGTAGGTGAAATGTTTTCTCACGAGCACGTGTACAATGTTTTTGTTCATCTTATTTGAGAAAAATGTTTTCGATTGGCAAGGATTTTATAATAATGCTACAAAATGACTCATAAGTTAGAATAGTAAATTAAATCATCTACTTAGTCCTGAATATCTTTATTTTTATCAAAGCGAAAATCGTGCAGAAAAGTAACTTTTTCTACGAGCAATCTCTTCACATACTCATTTGCGTGTGTAAAATAACCTTTTCCTGCACTCAAAAGTCAACTCAAATACCAACCAATTTGTGGTTTTAAACTTTGTTTCCATAGCAACCAAACTGTGAGTAATGCACAATAGTATATTATTTTCTTCAAAGGTCAGTAAAAGGGACATTGTTCGTCTGAGTGTCGGCCGCAAAGTTTTACTTTTCCTCCGCCGGAGAAAAAGTAACTTTTCCTTCTCCGCGCCGAAGAAAAAATAGCATATTTTATTTGGAGGAAAAGTATTTTTTCATGACTTGCTTTCTATCATCAGCCTCACTTTGATCGGCTACTAAACACGAGCGCGTCATGAAAAGTATCACTTTTCCTCCATATGAAATAATAATAAATTATTTTTCTCAAGACGCGCTCGTGTTTAAAAGCCGAACGAAGTGAGGCTGATAATAGAGAGCAAGTCATGGAAAGTAACTTTTCCTCCAAATAAAACATGCTATATTTTTTTCAAATGTCGATTAATTTATAATTTATGCAAAAACATTATGTTTCCAATTTGCCATGAATATAGCTTCGGGCGGCGGCGCCAGGCTCACGTTTTCGTTGTCATGGTTACTTTCCTTCTCTGGCGGAGTAAAAGTTACTTTTCCTCCGCCGGAACTTTGCGGCCGATACGGTCGAATTATGTCCGTTTTACTGACGTTTGAAGAAAAAATAATGTTCTTGTCACTGCTTACTCTCCAGTGCGTTAAAAAAGCATTTGTGAGTTCGCGATTTAATTCAATTCGGCAAATAAACAGACATTGAGAATGACGACTTTCAACCGGCATTTGCTAGTTGTTCTTGCTTGATTTTGGTGCAAATTACTGTGTTTATCGTGAATTTTCGAAGGATTTGAACTGAATACCGACATCAAAAAAAACCTGAACATGTAAACAAAGGGGCAATCCAATTTACAAAAGCATAAACAATTAATCGAAAATTGGCTATTCTGTTTAGTCTATATTTTTGAAAACGCCACTAGTGTCGGTGTCACGTGATTACCAATCATCTTTCTAGTCGGCGAACACGTGATCTTCAGTGATTGACGCAGCTGTCTAGAGTGTCATGTCAAATTGAAACAGTGTTGCCAACAGCAGGGAATTTCCAGCTGCCGTTACGAACTGATCTTTCATCAATAATATTTTTAACAATAAATAATTTTTCTCAAGTTTTTCTATGTTTTTATGTGCGTTCAAAAAATATATTATCTAAAGTTTATCGTGTCTAATCAGTGCATGCTTGTGAAAAAAATGTTGTTCCTGAAACGTTCGCAAAGTGTCTTTCACGCCTTTTTGACGTCGCGTCGTTAGTCTAACTGCTTTTGCGTGCGGGAAAGCATCACTTTGCGAACTTGTTAGGAAAATAACTATTCCGCACGCGGTCGCAGAAAAAAATGTTCCCGCACTCAAATGATGTTAACTGAAAATAACTATCAGTTTTTTGAAAACTTTGTTTCCATACCAATCAAATCGTCGAAAATTCACAAATAATGTCAATGTTACTGCGCAATGTTGCCAAGTATTTTTCAAGAGGCTTTTATTATTTGAGCTGGAAAATATTATTGAAATTGTTTCATTCCTGTAAATGCTCTTGGAAAAAAATATTGTTTCCAACACATGCGCAGAGTGTCTTTTTCGCCCTTCAAGCATAGGCCGAGCTCCGCTTGGCGTCGCGTTGTTCGTCTAACGGTTTTTGCGTGCAAGAAAGCATCACTTTGTGCACTTGTTAGGAAAATAGCTGTTATGCCCATTTTTGAACAAAATTGGGAAGTTTTTGTTTTTTTTTTCCATTCTTTCATTCGCAGAGTGGAACTAACTTTCCTTATATAATCAAAGTGAAAACTCAAGTTGCGTTTAAAGTTTGGAGAAACATTCTGCGTATTGGCCGTCTGCGTCATATGTCAAGCGTGTTGTAAAAAATCAAAATTGTTCTAGGCAAAACTTAGTTGAAATTTATTTTTCCTACAGCCGTGCGGAAAATTTAATTTTCCGCATCGATACCTGTGTGGAAAATCAGATTTTCCGCACCATTTCGACATTCATTATTATTTATTTGTCGTCAGAAACTTTTGAATTACAAATTATATCCTTATTTCCGCACGTCTGTAGAAAAACTATTGTACCTAACACTTGCGGAAAATGTTTTTCCGCCCTCGGCTGCTTCACCAAACTCCGCTACGCGTCGGTCGGTGAACGGCAGACTCGTGCGGAAAAACTAATTTTCCGCACCGATATCCGTCTGGAAAATCAGATTTCCCGCACCAGTGCGGAAAAATTAACAATATCATAAGCAAACAGCAACCAGGTTTCCAGGTAACTATGGTCGCTTAGTTACACATTTCGACATTCATTATTATTTATTTGTCATTAGTTGCATCAGAAACTTTCAAATTACGAATTATATCCTTATTTCCGCACGTCTGTAGAAAAACTATTGTACCTAACACCTGCGGAAAATGTTTTCCTGCCCTCGGCTGCTTCACCGACCTCCGCTACGCGTCGGTCGGTGAACGCCAGACTCGTGCGAAAACTAATTTTTCGCACTTGTTAGGTAAATGACTAGTACCTAACACTTGCGGAATAGCTATTTACCTAACAAGTGCGGAAAAACCGCAAGTGTTAGGTACAATAGTTTTTCTACAGACGTGCGGAAATAAGGATATAATTCGTGATTTATAAGTTTCTGATGCAACTAATGACAAATAAATAATAATGAATGTCGACATGTGTAACTAAGCGACCATAGTCACCTGGAAACCTGGTTGCTGTTTGCTTATGATATTGTTAATTTTTCCGCACTGGTGCGGGAAATCTGATTTTCCACACGGATACACGACTGTAGGAAAAATGTTTTTCCGCCCTCGGCTGCTTCACCGAACTCCGCTACGCGTCGGTCGGTGAACGGCAGACTCGTGCGGAAAAACTAATTTTCCGCACTTGTTAGGTAAATAGCTATTGCGGTTGTGCGTGAACGTTCCGACACGGGAATTGATATGTTTTTTGTTATAGTGAAGAGAGCGGTTGATATAGAATGGTTAACAAGCATAAAACTCCTTTACGTTATAGCTTCATTTCCTGGCCTATATTTTGGGAATATTTATTCCAATGCTAATAATATATGTATAATTTCTATACTCAAAAAAACTGCGGATAATCAAAGTTTTTATAATTTTATATAATATTTCAAACTTCAAAATTGTGTACAAACAATATAGATAATAGAGACGTCATCGATCGATGTCGGGGTCGATCGCCGAAACGATCGAGAAAGCGCTGTTGCCACTTCCAGAATTTCATGAAATTTCCTAGAATAATTTTTAAAACGTGTGTATAAGAGGTCTAGCGAAGTATTTTTTAAATTGTGTGATGAAGTTTTCTTTTTGGTGAAAATTAATTTTTCACTATTTTCACAAAAATAAAATAAAAATTTTTGAAAATTTGACTGACTTTTTCAAGTCTGTATTAGTTTTGATCAGTTTAGTTTGGTTTTGGTTAATTTGGGTTGCTTTTGAATCAGTTAAAGCTCGTTTTAGGTTGAAGTTTGTTTGGTTTTGATGTGGAAATTTGGTGTTTTTCTTGTGTTTTATCTAGTTTCGTTCACTTTTGAGTTGATTTTAGTCCGATTGGGTTAGTTTTGATTGGATAAGTTAGTTTTTGTAACGTAGAAATGGCTTTTGCGTGAGCGATATACAAGTGATTATTCAACAACACAGGAATTCTTTTCAGCCAAATAAGTTCTCAAGGTCAACTCTAAGCTAAAATTTCAATGAACTTTGTTCCAAACTTTCATGAGGAAATTGTTTCTGGGTTTGTTTGGATTATTTTGGGCTAGTCAGACAGTTTTGGACAGATGTGTTAGTTTAGGTTTCGTGAAATCTCAGAGGCGTGAAAAATGGAAAATTGATTGACCCGATGAGTCCCGAAGTCATGTGAAAATAAAATTAAACAAACGAAATTGACAAAAAAAAATTACACACTCGAATAATATTTCCTAGTTGAATATTTATTCATGAAATTTGGTACCTACAGATCCATTTCAGGGGATGAAAAATCCAGTCGCGTTGGCAGATTTTCTTTAAAAAAATTGCTAATATGTTTTATGGATTTTTCAGCCTCTAAATATGCTCTAGTAGGCCTTGGTTTTTGAAAAAAAATTATGGCCGCAGAATAAACATTTTCTCTGCATACATTTCAAAAAACAAATCGTCAAAATCGATGCTATGAGGTATGGCCCGCTTTCAAATGGGTCACTCTGTATGTTTAAACATTCAATGTGGAAGTTTCTCTTGAGTTCTATTCTACAGGGTGGTCCGTATAATGAATGCGACATAGAGTAACTGGAGAGTTAAAATAATGTGATTTGGCGAAATTTATATTATCCGAAACTCGATTTTTTTCGAGATATAAATACAAGGTGTTGAAAATGGAATCGCACTTTCGAATTTTTAAAACAACTTCTCCACAAAATTTACGTAGCGCTCTCTATGTAAAAATTTTAGACCAAATTATGATCTCTCACCTGAAAAAACCTTCAGTTGTTGAATTTGTGCAAAAATCAAATTTTGTGCTAAAGTTATTTTGAAAATTCGAAAATCAAATTCCATTTTCAACACCCTGTATCAACTTTCGGATAAAATAAATCTAGCCAAATCTATGTCGTCATTAAAAGGGTTATAAAAAAAAGTTGAGTAATTTTGGTTGTATACCTATAATGTGAGTAGTGGGACTTTCCGAAATCACTATAATAGCTCAAATTAATAATCACCAACGGAAAATAACCCAAATCACCATAATTAAACCATATCCACAAAATGGCACATTGAAAAGGCAGCTGGTCCAATCGAAATAAAGTACTCTTGTTTATTCTTCACGACGTGGACACCTCAATTAATTATCCATCATCAAAACCTTTACCTCAAAATAAGTATTTTAGCGAAGGTGTCGTCAACATTCTTTCTCACAGAAACGAAAATATCAAGTTGCGACGGTTTCTCGGAACTGGTAACACGCCGGTTCCGACCTAAACCCATAAAACCTCAAATGAATAACATCTATTTAAGATTCACGCGACGTATTTTAGATTCACATTTAAGTAGAAATAAAAATAAATTATAAGTTACATTATATTTATATTCATGGGACATCAGACGCAAGCTAAGACGTAATTACGCATTGTATATTGTCAAGTTATTGCTTGTAGTTTTTACTGTTGGAGAACAATAAAGTTAATTTCAACTTGTTAACAATGGTGATATGCTTGAAATAGGAGTTATTACTTTTATGTGTGTTCCATATGGAACGGTAGACTTGTTTTGATTAATATGAAAATTAAATGATGTTATCAATAATTAATTAATCAATTAAGAAATACCACTCAGATATGAATATTTAGGTTTAAGTTGAAAACATCTGCTCGATGTTATGTTTATATTATTATGGAGTATTTAAGTACTTGAACTGAATAATTATTTAGTACATGTTATACATTTTTTTGTGCTATTAACGAGGTTTATCAAAAGTAATAGATTCTGATTCAGTGAAGTAGTATCAAGAATTATTTGCTAACCACAGTGATAATGAAACTTTAGATATATGTCTACTGGGAATAGTCTTTCCCAAATAGCTCTATAAAAATAGGAATGTGTTCCCCATAAGCTAAAGGCTGCCCCCAGGGTGAAGTCTTGTCCCCTCTCCTCTGGAACCTAGTCGCAGATGAACTACTGGTAGAGTTAAACAGCAAAGGTTTCTACGCCCAAGGCTATGCCGATGACGTAGCAATACTTATCACTGGCAAACACACCAAGACAATATCAGAACTGATGCAGACAGCTCTGACAATCGTAGAAGATTGGTGCAGGAAGGTGAACCTGAAGGTCAATCCTGAGAAAACCTCCCTGGTCAGCTTTACGAGAAAGAGGAAGACAGCGGAATTATTCAAACCCATGTTCTTTGGACATGAACTGCAGGTGGTAAGAGAAGTCAAATACCTAGGCATCATCCTGGATGACAAACTCACATGGAATTCACACCTACAGAAAATAGTGAATCGAGGTAAAGCCACAATAATGGCAACAAAAAGAGCGATAGGAAAGAATTGGGGCATAAATCCGCGCATGGTACACTGGCTCTACTGTACCGTGGTAAGACCCACCCTTGCTTATAGCTCTGTTGTCTGGTGGCCGAAAATCGAGCAGCGACAAGCAGCCACGGAACTTGCAAAAGTTCAGAGGCTAGCCTGTCTCTGTGTAACGGGAGCCATGAAAACTACTCCAACACTTGCCATGGAGGCCATGCTTAACCTGCCTCCTTTAGATATCTTTATCAAAATGGAAGCAAGAATGGGAGCTTATAGACTTAGCAACACCGGGAACTGGAGCCACTCAAACTCCCAAGGACACACTGAGATAACCAGCACAGTCACGAACCACTTAGTAACAATGAGGAGTGATATCATGCTGAAAAATATCAACTTTAGCACGTCTTCCAAAACCAAGCTAATATGGGAAGAGGAAACGGTGAAACAACTCCGGATGGCTAATGGGAGAATATGGTACACAGACGGCTCCAAAACAAGCTGGGGAACTGGTGCCGGAATCGTGGGTGAAAATCCAAAGTGGGAAACATGTGAACCACTCGGGATGTACGCTACAGTTTTCCAGGCAGAAGTACATGCAATAAACGTATGCGTGCAAGAGAATCTCAGGAGAGGCTACAGAGGAAGGAAAATCCTTATCCTTAGTGACAGCCAAGCTGCAATCAAAACCATCTCCTGTCGGGAAACCAAATCCAAACAAGTCATGGACTGTCAGCAAAACCTTGTCACACTGGGAGTGTCTAACGATGTCACTCTTGGATGGATACCAGGACACACAGGGATAGCTGGGAACAAGCGTGCGGATCTACTAGCACGCAAAGCTGCAAACACGCCACTTCTGGGTCCAGAACCTGCTATTGGTATTACAAAATCCTCTGTGAGAGGTTGGCTGAACTGTTGGTTCAAAAAACAACAGAAAGCTAGATGGTGCCAATCACCAGGTCTGAAACACAGTAAATTAATGATGGCAGACGAGATCGAATCATCATTTTCTGGAAGCCTACTGAAACTCAGCAGGAATCAGCTTAGGAAAGTAACAGGTATATTAACTGGACACTGCACTCTAAGGAAACACATGCATATCATGGGTCTTTTCAACGAGGAACCCATATGTAGGCTGTGCAACGAGGAGGAGGAAACAGCCTCCCACATTGTATTCGAATGTGAAGCGCTGGCGTACTGGAGAAGAGATAATGGGGAATTCAAAACCACTCCTCAAAGGACGGACAGGGAAACAGTAGAACGAGTCATAAACCTTATTCGGGCAATGGAGCTCTTCGACTGAGAGACAGGCACAGAGAAGATACAATAAGCCCAACTAGAGGCTGCGGTATCGGGGCCAACAGCCCGAAACTCGTAGCGCCTGTACTTCAGTAATCAGTAATCAGTAATCCTCATAATTATTCTTAAGAAAATTTTTCATTCAATCAATTTCTTGTTCAATCTTTCCAATATCATTGATGGTTGAGGAGATACGAAAAAAGATACAACACCATAAGTGGTGTCAACCTCTTACACCTTCAAATAAGATTTCACCTTTGATCATGGATCCATTTTTTGTTCAATCTTTCCCATATCTTCAATGGTTGAGGAGATATCAAGAGAGATCCAATCATAATTGCTGATCCTAGGACCTTCCTCCTTGGGCGACCTCATCTATCGCAGACTTCCAGTAGATGGTGTAAGGTTTTCTCCGCCCTGCTACAGTAGGGACATATGAGTGATTCTTGTGGCTGTCTTTGGTTTGTCCAAATTTGTAATTATCCCTCCTCAGTCGCGGATAATACTGTAGGGTAAAACGTTCTTCTTCATCTGCTTCTTGGATGTCATATCTAGGGCTAAAAAATATAAAATCAAGTCATAACCCAGGATGTCCTTGATGCGATAAAATCAAAATAACGGCAGATGAAACGGCTCTTCTTCATCAACTTATCAGATACATGAAATGATTTGAACCACATTAGCCGTTTGTCAAAGAGATTTTCTTGAAGCAATTGCAGAGAACTTGAAGGTATCACTAATGTTTGCCCAAACGAAACACGAAGTAACATAGGTCCCAATGCAACTTTGACTAGTTCATCACATTTGATGGATAATAATATATATAATAAAGATATGGAGGGTTAGGCCACCCAAGCTAGCCAACAGCGTTGGTGTAGCTTGAGACTTTGACGACCAGGAGTCCCTTGATTCAATCCATCTTTGCCCATCTTTCCTCATAGGAGGGATTCTCTGATATTCACGAGGCACGCAGTAGCAAAGGACATGCTTAGAGCTCTCGTCGTCCTCGTGGCACCCCCTACACGTTGGAATCGTTACCACATCCCAGATGCTCTAAAGGATCCCTAGGCTCGTGTATTGCAGCACTCAAGTATTTTGACTGTCGTATCTTTAATCCCCCATAGAACCTCTACTGAAGGTTTTTCTATTCTGAGATTGATGGTCTTCGAGGACATGTTTCTTGGGCAAAGAGCGCACCATTCTTTCGGTTATAAGGACAGTCGATGATCATCAACCATATAGCTAACATAACTGCCGCAAAGAATTCAAGGTCAAATAGAGAGGACACTAGTCTTAGACTTTTTTTTACCCTTAGTACTAGTTGATGATGATGATGATGTTTGTGCGTATTAACCTTTCCTTTTCTATTTGTATGGTTCCTTTGAATAAACCTGCTCACATGGTGTGAGAAGGGTTAGAGAGTGTTGTCACTGGAGTCTACTAGATCACTTGAAATATACAAACTAAAATTGTTTGTGGTGATCTAATTTCAAATTCAATCAAGGGATTATACGCCACAATAGAAATGAATTGTGACAGATACTGACGTGAGTAAAAGAATAAATCAACACCTACTCAACAGTCTGGGGTCCTCACACGTAGTTACCTGCCTGACGAATTCCAAGGTAAAGGGGAATCACAGTCAATTAAAATTTTATGAATCAAGTAATTTGGGTTAGTTTGGGCTAGATATATTTGTAGTTCACTTAGGTCTAAAGAACCTCCATTTGAATTTGGTCCGTCTCTCGAGATCGTCTTCAGGTAACAATTTCGCAGGGTAGTAGGGGTAGAGGGACATACCATACATTATTGCTTCAAATAGGCTTAGTTGCTGAAACTATTGTGGGGTCGTTTATCGTATGATATTTGTGTGGCGCTGGTTTTAGTTAGTGGTTATAACCTCTCAAACAAGTAAAAAGTCGTAAGCACTCCCTACAAGTTAAGCCCCGTACACACTTAGCGAACGTAAACGGTTCCACGACAAGAAATAGCATCCATGAAATTCATATGTAACAACGAGCGCGTACGTTCTCGTGCATTGTTCGCTGACTTGTCGGTACATCGAAGAGTCAAATTTGATATTTAAGCTGCAAAAAAAATCCTTTTCATTTTGCTGACGATAAAAAATAAGACAGTCTATTCGGCATCACCTGGTATGTGATTCATTTTATTTTAGCTAATAAAATAATTGTCCGCGGAAATTATTTTTGTTCGTTTGATATTGAGAAAAATCGGACGACAAGATTATTATTATTTTTTATTTCATCATCATCGTCTTTTATTTCATTTGTCCTGCATTCAAAGACCTTTAACAATTTTTGTTGCTCTTCTTGTCCCATTTCTATCTAACGTTTTATTACATTTATTTTTGTTTTATTAGCATTCATCATTGGATTTGTTATGCAAAACAATTCTCTTTCATATCTTCTTTTACGATTGGTTTTATGTATATTCTCTTCATTTAACGATTTAATACAGGGCGAATTAGGAGGAGATGAAAATATAAGAAATGTCTAGAAAAACAGAATAAGCTCATGCCCAAGTCCGATTTTTATCATTAATAAAACTTAATCAATAAGCAGATTAATTTATAAAAGAGCAAAAGTTCATTGAAGTGAAATAATATGACGTTTTCTGAAATTTCATGTGAATACTTGATGATATTAAATTTGTTCATAATCATCTGGTTGTTTTGTTAGTTATGTTTTTAGTGAAGATTTACCACGATTGTTTATTATTGTTTCTCTTCCACTTTTAAAACACTTTTTTGCTGCATTTTTTCACGTCATATTCCAAGTGTGGTTATTTTTACATTCTCCCTATCGAACATTTTATGGAATTTGATAATTTTTTAAGACAGGATAATTCCTTATTTTTTTAAATATACAGGGTGTCAATAAATAGGTGGGAAAAAATTTGGGAAGTGATTCTTGGGTTAATTTCAAGAAAAAAACTTCATATATGAACGTATGTCCTAAAAAACTCAAATTCTGCGACACAGGCGGTCAAAGAAAAACGGTTTTTCATTAATTATTCAAAAAGTCTTCAACTGATTTTTTACAAATTTTGGCAGGCTTATTTGGCGACAAAAGGGTATTTCTTTTGTGTGATCAAAATAAAATCATTCATTCCAGTGGCGTCCCACAGAGTCATCTATTTGATATTTATAGGTAAAATTATGGAACGCCACTGCTTTTTTGAAGATTTTATAATTTTTTCTGATCAAAAAGTTGCTTTTCTGTCTCTTTACTTTTTTTGGAATCTAGCCTCATTTTCAAGATACAAATATTAAAACAGTTTCCCTGCAATTACGCCTGGACACAATGCTTTCTTTTAAAGAAATCATTTTTTTTAACAAATACTCAAAAACCTTTCAGTTGATTCTGACAACATTTGACAGGATTATTTGTCGTGATAAGGGTATCTTTTTGTGCGAATAAAATAAAACCATCCATTCCATTGGCGTCCCAGAAGTTAATCTATTTGATATTTATGAGTAAAACTATAGTACGCCACTGCTTTTTTGTAAAATCGGTTTTTGATTTTTATCTTGAGAACGGAGCTAGATACAGAAATGAGCAAAAAGTCAAAAATTCAACATTTTCAATTGATTCATCAAAAAAGAGATTATAACATCTACAAAAAAACAGTGGCATATCATAGATTTACCTAGCTATACATATCAATTAGATGAGCTTTTGGGACGCCACTGGAATAAATAAATTCATTTTAATCACACAGCAGAAAGATGTCGACAAATAAGCGTGTCAAATCTTGTCAAAATTTGCTATAAGGTTTTTGAGTAATTGATAAAAAACCTTTTTTTCTAAAAAATTTAACCCCCCTGTATTTCAAAAGTTAAAACTCTTAGAACATACGTCTGTAACACGTTTTTTTCTTAACATTAACCCAAGGATCACCCCTTGAATTTTTTCGCCCTTTATTTACACACTGTATTTTATATAATTTTCAACTCCAATCTCTAAAAGATAGATCCATCTTATCCATACAGGGCGTTACACAGGCCGTTATTCCAATTCCAAAGACGCAATCCTGAAACAAATTGAAATACTATAGAAAAAAAATCAGAAACATGTGCGCCATTTCCAGAAAATTTTGATATATATATTTCTTTGATGAAGCAGCTTTTTGAGAAAAAAAATAAAGATCACTTTATTTCTACGAACAAAGCTGACTTGATTTTATTTTGACAATTTTCCGACATGCAATAGATTGGTTTTTGTTTTTTTCCTCGAAAAAACGAAGAATGACACGAAAAAAATATCAAGAGACAAAAAAGTTGCATTTTATTCTGCTTTATATAAGGAAAAAATAGAATTTTCAGGAAATGTCAGTGGCGCACCTTTTTTTGTCACCACTGGAACTCATAATTATCATCTAGTCACTACTACTTTAGGTTTTTGTCACAATGAATAACTCAATTTAAATTAATAGAAATTAGCAAAAGGATCTATGAGAAAGGGTTACGAACAAATAAGAAAAAACAAAAAGGACGAATGTCTGGTGCATCACCCGATTTTTTCTTCGTAGACTTCTTGAGTTTTTTTTACTCTGGCTTATCTCTCAGGTATGGATACCGAAACCCCCAGGTGTAGCTGGTTCCTTGGTCGCTTTCTTGCCTATCCCTTGGTTTCTGGTGGATCGTGCTCCACCAGAAACCTGAGTACCAGCGCATGCGTATCCGCTAGGTCGAGCATTTCTTGCACATCGTTTTTGTCCCCCATGAGTTGTCTTACCGCTGTGCTATGGATATCCTCATTCTGTGTGAGCTGCTCCACGAAGATATTGGATATTTTACACTGCCTATACTCTCCTTGTGTGCAACTCTGCCACATATATCCTCATATGGCGGCTTTGATCAGCAGTAGCTTCCCGGATGTTCTTAGAGCGCTTATATATTCATGAGAGATTGTAAGGCTACCACAATTTGCAAGTCATCCTCTTGTCAATTGTGACGCTGAGGCATTTGGCCGTATCACTTCTAGAAACCTCGACCCCATCAACTTCCTCCCCAGTCTCCTTTTCGCGCGTGATACTAAAATGGACTTCGTTTTTCCGAGCTTAATAATATGCGGATTCTCCACAGGGACGTCCATTTTTGTGAGTTGTCGAGCGCTAGCCTAAGATAATTTTTGACGTCCACCCTCCGCTTCTGTCTAGATTAGTGGACAGGGTCATATGCGTATACAGCCAGTTTCCTCCTAGAAGTACGAGGAATGGCACTGGTGTGATATGATGTATGGAACAGGTGATAGGATGGCGCGGCAACCTGTGAGACACCGAATTGCTACCGTTTACCTTGACAGACATAATTCGAGGAAGCTGTCAATAAGTCTATACAAGTAGACTGGAAATACGACTCCTTTCATTTTATTGCAGCATAAAATGATGCGCCTCCGACATCAAACATTAATTAAAGTCACTGTTGAAGATGGTCCTCTCTGTTACCTTAACCACCTGCAACACCTGAGGTTTCCGCATACGTCTTCTAGTCGATTCAGCACCAAAGGGTTCCATGACCTTGTCCAGGCTAGCCAGCAAAGATATGGCTCATACATACTATAACCATTCACAAATGACCAGCTTCCGTCGCATTAGAAACAGCAAAATTTCAAAAAAATAATAAAATTAGGTAGGTGACGCCACCTCTTGACCCATGAAACGAAAGGAGTAGAGAAATACGACTTTGCTCATTTATTACCATTGGATTACGTATCTTCAATCAACGCTTTCAGCAGTCCAAGATTCCAGATTTCCAATGTCCCGAAATGATTTCTCATTTGCTCAAATGTCTTTTTTCCTACCGCAATCAAATCAATCAATCTGACAATACACGTATTATGGCAAATGTCCTTATCTCTATTGAAAATCATCATATTGAGGCTAGAATCTTTGATATCACTTCTCTCATCCACCTTTGACGACAATTGGCGTCAATCAAGTGTGATTAAAAATTTCAAAAGCATCTATAAAATATACTTTATTGCACAATTATAACTTCATACTTGAGGCACCTGCAACGAATCCGTCTTCAACGTGCACACGAACGAAAAGAAGACAAGGACGTATATCGTCTGGGTCATTCGTAAGAAGTGGTTAAAACAATGAGCCTGAGTGATCAATCATAAATGATAATTTGACGTGATTCTGAGAAATCAAATATTATAGAATATCTTCAAATAGATATTGAGTCATTATTGAATTGGATGAATGATCGTCTAATAGCTAAGGCCAAATTAATTAATTAATTGGTTATATTATAATTTCATCTATGTTGAAGATTTCATCCAAGATACACTAATTTGAGTCTGTTAATACAGTCGTTGAGATATTGACAGTATCAATAATACTGTTAAATATCATTAACATTTTTGCCCCAAAACAAGAAAGGAGAATAGAGGTCATTAACACAACATAACACCATAGTCCTTCTTGATGTAAATCATATTCTTTTTTGTACGCTGTACGCAAGGACTAAAAGGGAACTGAGTTCTGAAAGATAACTCCAATGGAGAAAGCTGGATTCCCTTACAAATCTGCCACTGGTGAAACGTGCGGCAGAGAACCTCGAACTGTCTATCCGCAAGCTCCCCCCAACATCATCGAGGACTTGACCAAGATTATCCATAGTGGATCATCATATTTTTTTTAACCAGTGAAAGTAGGCAAAAGTGATCCTTATCAAAAAGCTCAAAACTGGAAGATTACAGGTCTATCAGTCTCCTCTTGTCTTTATCCAAACTGACCGAAAGGATGATAAGAGAGGAACTCCAGTCCAGCGTCGTCCATCAATCAACGACAAATCGTCACAATCGCACTCTTCTCGGATGGCTCGTTCCATGAAGCCAATTCCACTAGCTTACTCATACTGGTTGGAGTACCTGAGGTAAACTGTGGAAGGTTGGTTTTGTCTTCGTAAGGTATGTCTGCTGTGAAAATAGAGAACAGACGGGGGGTCACCTTCCACACTCAACTGGAGAATCATATGAGAGTTCTTCTGGACAACTTCTTCCAAAAGGCAAGGCTTTCAAGTCACAGCCTCTTTGGGTTTCCAGGTTCAGTCCTGGAACTTCTAAGGCACCACGACGCAGGCCTTTACAAAATCCAGCACCACCAGACAAACCTCATCAGCAACCACAACAACATCCTGTACTACGGCAGCTAGTGCAGACTCACAGGAATGTCGATTGCGATAACCGCTTCCAAAATCACCCTGATCCTATCCAGCTGACATTTGAAAATAGTACAACCATGTCTCGTTTCTGATCTGCCGGCAGGAGACTGTGGTTCAGTGACAAATTGAATAATACATTCATGTGGGTTATAAGTGAATACTTGGTATGCCAAATTGACCCCCCTTTCAACTGGAAATTTTGGGGGTAACTATCATCCCCGCTTAGAGGTTGACGAATGTGAAACAATGTGTTCTCCAAGAAGGAAAAACGGATGTGTCCAAGCGATTTTTGATCAATCACCTAACACTTAAGAAAACCTGGGTGAAAATTTGTTCGTGCCCCACCCTGTATAATAGAGTGAATAGACTATGAATTGGAAATGAAACAAGTGACACAAGTGGAGAAAATTTGACAAAAACTTAATCGAAATAACAAATTTATTATTATAAGCAATCAGACCTTATGTAAGTTATCTGGTATCTACCTATCAAAACAATCTACCATCATATTCTACAGTTTTTTCTTGTCATGCTAAAATATTTTTAATTTATAATCTTCAGTAGAACGCCTTCATAAACCATTCCAGCCGGTGTGTCCAAAAAGGTAGACAGGTGAGACGTACCAGCTGAATATCTTTAAAATATCTTTTAATAAGTAAAAACTAAACCTCACCTTCGACATAATAAATAAAGACGTCACGAAACTTATTCACGCTATTATGATCGTTTTTAATTCTCGTCAAATTCATTATATGAGCTGAATTCGTAATTTGTACCGTCATTGTAGCGGGAGATTCGAAATTGGTGTGACCAATTTGGTTTTCGGCAGATTGTGGTTTTGGTATTGACAGGTTCATTAGGAGATGATTTGACAAGAATTGATGGACTAGAAATCGTTTGAAATATCACATGTACAGAAACAATAACAAAGGGATAGAGCAAAACATCATTAGAATCAATACTTGAGAATGAAATACCCCAGCATTTTCAGTAGACCAATAATATTTATCTTGCTTAAAAACCTTAGCATAGATTATAAAAACAGATGTGGGTAAAAGAAACCCAATAGGTCCACCTGTTCCCAATATCAGTATTGTTACTAAAAAGGAATGAAGAATCAGAAGAAACAGATGAAAAAAAAAGAGAAGGAAAGAGAGGGTTTTTCTAATCTTTTGGTTACGATCAGGGGATGGTGGATATTGGTAAACTGCCAACTCGTGTGGAAAGTGGCCGTGGGTAAGAATCAGTTATTGGAACTGTATTTTGCGCCACCCAAATCTTAGTGTCGCCAAAGACCAGATTTAGCCGGAAAATACTATTCATTTGAAACACTTGAAATATATAAAAAATATACCCTATCGCTATAGGTTGACCAATACTGGAATTATTCAACCTCACAAAAATGACAAAGGACGCAAGTTTTTATAAGAAGTACCCTATGAAATTCCTCACTGTTCACAGTTCGCAAGCGGAACAGTAAATTGATTTTAAATACCGCTAAGTGATCACTAGGTGTTTACAGAATTGGGTGAAGTTGATGTGCAGCATGAAGCGCCCTCTAGCGACCCCCACACTGTATCTTGGAAAATGAGCAGAACATGGATTGACCGTAGGAGTATGTGGTAAGACTCAATATCAAAGATCCTTCCTTGTCACCAAGTTTGATAAAATTGTATGGGCGGTTTGTGACTGATAATGAAAATTGAGAGGTTTTTTTCAATGAGAGATAGGAGACTGTTTCGAAGTCCACTTTCACTTTAACTATGTATTATATTCTTGATCTCGAACTTTAGTATGGTCTTCCCGAGATTCAAATACATTCCTGAATGAGGAAACTCTATTTGAAAAAAAATATCAACTGAGACAATCCCATTCATGAACGTGTGTATCCTTGAACAAGGTAACAGATCCATTAAAATTCTCCCAACAACCCCGATACATTAAATCAAAGTGTCAAAAGGGCCACCCAAAGTAAAATGGGTGAAAGCCAAGATGCGCGTTGTGTTTAATATTCATTCGACAATTTAGCCAACTGAATTCCGCCTCTCAGTCAAGCTCTCTTCTCCAATTCTCCTTAAAACGGAAACGTCTATAGAAATTTATGTGGTCAGTAGAACTACATCCTGCATCGAAAACACCTCTGCTCCCCGTCTAGCGATCTTATCATATCACGAATTAAAAATTCTCCCTTGGTAGTTGAAAGCACAGGATTTTCCACTAGGCCTATTGTCATATTAAACAGTTTTATTGGTATTTTTACAGACTGACGTTTAATTAGGCATTTTATTCAAATCCCTGGAATTCCAGTGTTTGGTATTCTGCACAAAGCACTGCATTGTGGCATTCTCTACGTCGTAAACTACGCTGAAGGTATTGCAGACTAGTAAGTCATTTTTCATGAATAAATATCCATAAAGTAGATGTGTGGTTTATTGGTTTGGATTGTGATAGACCAATAATGTAATGGACGGGTATGCGTGACTTGAAGGTATGGCTTGTGGTTTCTTTAGTTATGAGGCATCAGCATAACATTGTTCGTGTGTTGAGTGACTTGATTCTCTTATATTCCAGTCCTATATACTCAATCGTATTGTTCTCACACCAAACACGGTGTGTTAATCTTTGATCACAAAATGTATGAGAATAACCATTTCCTCCAGCTTATTGAAAATCCATAATAATTGAGACAGCATCATTAGACTATGAGTTCCAGTTTTCTTCGTTCAAATTTGAATCCTGACAAGTGTTGCTGCCTGGACTGTCTGGAACATCTGAAGCTGAAAAGTAAGGGACACTCGGCCATCATGAGTGAATCCCAGCTAAAGCATGGAGTGCATGACTCCAATCTTTTTTGCTGGTCTGATTATTCCTAGACCGGAGGATTGGACGGATCAGAACAGACCAGCTCAAATACTGGAAGGGTCGTGGTGGTTCACTGATGTCTCCAAGCATCAGAGAGGCACAAAAGCAGGATTCTGCAAAAGCGGGAGGGACAACAAAATGACCTTTTTGCTCTGGATTCATGTTCGATCCTACAGACCGAAACCTTTGCCATAACACAATGTGCATATTCCATTCTTGAGAGCGGAACTTTCAACATTTTTTCAGATAGCACTTCAGCATTAAAGGCTGTTGGGAGAAAGGCAGTCGACTCCAGAACAGACCTAGAATGCAAAGAGGCTCTTCATAAGATAATCCAAAATAACAACAAAATAAGGCTTATTATAAAGGGGAACGTTGAAGCTGACAGACTTGCCAAAATTGGTTTTCATGCACAGGCCGATAAGACCCGAACCAATGATTGGCATCCCTAAAGCAACAGGCAACAGGGCGAGGCGAAGAAATTCTCACCCGAAAAAGCCAGTCTATGCTGGAACAATGCCCCTGGCATGCTACATGCCAAGGCAATGATAACAGGACCTGATACGGGCAGAACCAATGAGCTCTAAAGTATAAGCAGAAAAGACCTCCTCACAAGGGTCGGTCTATTAATTGGTCACATCAACCTGAAGGGTCACCTCCACAGGTTCGGAATCGGAGAAGATTCAGACTGCAGGTTAGCCCACATCCTAATGAAATATCTTCGTGGCACTAGGATGGAATACTTTGAAGCCGAACTCACAACACTGCAGGAATTGGAAGGGATCTATTCAAGGGACCTGCTGAGCTTCGCGAAAGCGTCGCGTCGTGCCTTCATTATTCCCACTTCTATCAATTGTGGGTTGCAACGGGTCTAGGAGGCCTAAGCAGGTTTTGGCGTGAGCCACCCACCCAAACATCTACATCTTTATTTACAAGTTTTGTCGCCAATATGGGTTCTGATTCACCGTTTTCCAAAAAGCGAAACTCTGAAAAACTGATCTTTCTATAAAAGGTGAACTCGGGTATTTGGTGAAATTTCCAATAAGAGAACTATCACGTCCAACATAATTTGTTCAGATATCAAGGGAGACAGGTTCTCTATAAGAGAATACAGAACAGCATTCAAGACTGGGGACATAAGGACATAAAGAAGGACACAGAGGCTGAACACCAACCAAATTTTGTTAATCAATAGAACCTGGAGCACTATGTCCAAATGCAAGGTGAATGGGTGGGGCGAAGGAACCCCTCTATGTATGAGATATGCAAAGGTACTGCCACTAGGGTCTCATTTTAACAAGTCCAAAGAGTTCTTAGATGTGAACAAGAAGCACCTTCGCACAATTGTAAGTCTATTGACAGAAGACAAGAACATGCACACAGATTCATCATGGAAAACTCCGACTGCAGATGCTGCTTGAAGGATGAAGAGATCATAGATCACTAAGGAATGTCCAGATTTTGATAACACCAGGCTAAGACACTTGAGGGATAAATTTCAACTCCATAGACACAAAGACGGATAAACTTGAAGGTCCTACATTTTCGCGAAAATTTGGACGACGTTACAGATTTGTGGGATGCAAGGTTTTGTATCCAGAAAACAACCATTGTCATCAACCTCGTAGTCCCTTCGACATGAAATCTTCCATCTCAAATCGTGAATGGGCTCAAACTCTGGATTCTGAAAACCTTACACTACATCATCCAGTTCATGCGCATACTTTTCATTCTTTCCTGTTGTTGAGTGTCTAACTGGAGATTAGCTCCAAGAAGATTGGATTTTGGATATGCGTTCAAAACCAACCTTGGTGTAACCATACGAAGATTTGGAGACAGCATCTCCATCTATGGAGGTGGTAACCATGGTTACGGTTAACGTCTGATCACAAAATCGATCCACACAGTTCCGTGTAGGTTCTGATACCATACAAAAATAGCGTGTTGAAACGATCGTTTGTGGAACCGCACCCATTGGTATACATAGCGTTCAGATCAACTGGACTGGTGGTCAAATTTGCACATACAACAGCGGAAAAAAAAATAACCGACGAAGATAAACGAAGATTTAACATAGAAACATAATAGTGACGTAATTAACAGATGAGAAGAAAGAGTAACGACACAAACTTCAAGACAGGTTCTAACAAGATCCACAACTTCTGAAGTCCTATAACAACAGAGTGCAATTTTTTCAAGTCCGTATTTCAACTTTTCATATTTCCTTCCATATTTGGATAAGAACAACATCTTTTTAATCCAGAGTAGTTGTATCCATTAGAGTTTATAGATGCGCTTTTACCAACCACTTAAAATGAATCGCTCCAAACAAACCAAACTCGCAGAGCACGCTGCAACAGATTGTTCTTGTGAGAACGTTGCGTCAAACAGAACGAGCAAAACACTTTTCGCCGCTTGTCGGTTAACTAGAAATGGACAAAGAGAATTTGTTGTCTTGTTGCAAGCAGTGGAAATGGGTGTTCAGAGCATTCACTGCCCTTATCAGTCTTGATTCACCCAAACTATATAAACAGCCATGGTCAGCTTCTGTCAAATAGGTACTTGTACTTTACCAAAACTGGAAGAGGCAATAAGTTGCGAGTATTGAACAAAAAAAATGTCTTAAAACGAGTGGTTTTCGCGAAAAAAAATGAAAGTCTTTTATGAATATACCGCTATAGAGTGGTCCAATTAACTTGAGACAGCCCGATTCCTAAAACCGGTAAGTATATGAGAAAAACAGTCAAAATAAGAGCTATTGGGTTCTGCAGGAGAGAAAAAATGATTTATGTTTTATCTTCACATTCTTTTGAATGTTTTCTTGAGGCCATTTTTGTTATTTAGATTGATATCATTATTACTGCAAAAACTTTTTGTCTTGGAGTTATTATCTTTTTTCGTGGATTAGGATTCTGCAATGGAAAAGATACATTTCCATTCAAAAAACTTGGTTGATAATGAAAAAAAGGTGCTCAAAGTCAAAAATAAAAAAAATTCTTTCTCCTCTCACAGCATCCAAGCGACGCAACATACGAATAAAGGTTTTCCGTTCATTTTATAATAAATCGTACGAAAAAAAATTTTTCAAAAAAATCTACAGGGTATCTCAGATCAAGCGCCCCGTCCAGGATACAGGATGTTTTGTTTTTCGAGAAAAAAAATACGTACAATTTTTTTTTTCGAAGTACCCGTTCAATTCCCAATGCAAAAGTTCTCATTGTAGTAAAGTAGGATTTCCTATAGGGTCTTGTAAAGATCAGGCATCCATACATTAATGCATTTTTCCAATTTTTAAGCATAGCTTTGAGTTTATAGAACAATTTCAACTGAAAAAAATGCTGGATAAACAACTTTTGACAAGAAAAATAAGTCCAGAATAAAACAATTTTTTTTCAGATTTCAATGCAACAACTCCGTAAAATGACAGCTTCGTCACATTGTTACAAGCTACATATTAGAACCAACATGCAATATTGCCAAACGTATCCAAACTTCTTAAAAACCATGACTACAATAGTTTTGCCTCTATATTTTGATAGAATATGACAAAAAAAAACATAAGACACTGAGAAGGGGAACTATAAAAATGTCAAAGTTCCAAAAATTATATCCTTGGCTCATCAGATCAATCCAGTTCCTGAATCTCTCAGACGGTGACCCAAACTAACCAGAACTAATCCAATCCTCACCAAAACTAACCCAAATCAAACAATCCCAATATGACCAAAACTAACCTTAACTAACCAAATTCAACCAGAACTCTCGAAAACTAACCAGAGCTCACCCAATCTGACCAAAACTAACCCAATCTAACCAAAACTAACCCAATCTAACCAAGATTACCCCAAACCAAACTAACCCAATCTGACCAAAACTAACCCAATCATCACCAAAACTAACCCATATCAAACAAACCCAATCTGACCAAAACTAACCTTGACTAACCAAATTTAACCAGAACTCTCGAAAACTAACCAGAGCTCACCCAATCTGACCAAAACTAACCCAATCTAAACAAGATTACCCCAAATCAAACTGACCCAATCTGACCAAAACTAACCCAGTCATCACCAAATTTAACCCAAATCAAACAAACCCAATCTGACCAAAACTAACCTTAACTAACCAAATTTAACCAGAACTCTCGAAAACTAACCAGAGCTCACCCAATCTGGCCAAAACTAACCCAATCTAACCAAAACTAACCCAATCTAACCAAGATTACCCCAAATCAAACTGACCCAATCTGACCAAAACTAACCCAATCATCATCAAAACTAACCCAAATCAAACAAACCCAATCTGACCAAAACTAACCTTGACTAACCAAATTTAACCAGAACTCTCGAAAACTAACCAGAGCTCACCCTATCTGACCAAAACTAACCCAATCTAAACAAGATTACCCCAAATCAAACTGACCCAATCTGACCAAAACTAACCCAGTCATCACCAAAACTAACCCAAATCAAACAAACCCAATCTGACCAAAACTAACCTTAACTAACCAAATTTAACCAGAACTCTCAAAAACTAACCAGAGCTCACCCAATCTGGCCAAAACTAACCCAATCTAACCAAAACCAACCCAATCTAACCAAGATACCCCCAAATCAAACTGACCCAATCTGACCAAAACTAACCCAATCTAACCAAAACTCACCAAAACTAACTCAAATTGACCAAAACTGAATTTTGATTATGACCAGTACTGACCCAATATAACCAAAACCCACAAAAAGTAAACAGAAATAACCAAAACTAACCAAAACTAACCCAGTCTGACCAAAATCAACCCAAAATAACCCAATCTAACCAACACTGACCCAATCTAACCAAAACTAACTCAATCTAACCAGATCTAACCCAAACCAACCAAGATTCACCCAATCTAATCAAATCAAACTCAAACTGACTCAATCTGACCAAAACTATCCTAATATTCATATCCAAAACTCACCCGAACTAACCAAAACTATACCAATCTAACCAAGACTGGCAATCTAACAAAAACTCACCCGAACTAACAAAAACTTACCCAATCTGATCCAAACTAACCCTTCATCTGCTACAGACAAAAATATGGAAAACATTTCTCACAGCATCCACTTGGCAACACAGCGCGTGTTGAAAATCTTGACATATTGACAGTATTGAAAATATCGAGTTCGCGGCGATCAGTTTTGTAAATCAAATTTTTAAAATTTATTCATCCTGCTTAACTATTTGTTGTAACTTTTTTAGTGGTTACGTGAGGAACTGTGGTACATGAGAATCGAGATTTTAGGAAAATGTTCGTATGAAACAATGTGCATAAAATAGTGTTTTTTCTACAAAAAAGTGATTCATCCAGCATTTTTTCTCTTTAGAATAGTTAAACGAAGGATAATTTACCAAATTCGCATTCAAAAAGTACAAAATACGAGGATCTCTAATGTTAACAAGAACCATTCCTATACTATTCTCAAAACTGAAAATTCTTGGTTAGTGAAGAAAAACAGTATGGTTTTAATTTTTTTACTCGAAAACGGTGAGCCAAAGAGAAAAATGTCAGAAGAGCTTTCTTGTTCGAAATTGAAAAAAATATTGATTTTCTGAAAAAATCAAGCTATATACCATTTTTTTTTTAAATCGGTAAAACAGCTTTCCAAATAGAAATTAATTGATTAATTAATTTTGTGAAACTCGTACACTCAGGGTATCTTGACAACGGGGCACTTTTGGCCATGGGTTTTCCATGTCAAACTTTTCATTTATCCTGTATATACTGTATAAAGATTGACCACGTAATCTAGGACACCCTGTATAACGTGAATGCAGTATACACTATACACAGCTGCTAATCACACTACGCTTTGCTTAAACAAATCGGATCTTGTCCCTCGTGTCACAAAGTCGGTCCACTGTGGGCGGCCATCGAATTTTCGATCGTATTCTCTGTTGTACCGAGGAATCTCGATAATTCCACACTATTCAGGCAATTTCGGCGAAGGTGGAGACCGCGGTATACAGGGTGTTTCCTACCCTCTGTGACAAAATGAAAGGGGTGATTCTTCGCTTAATTTTAAGACGAAAATGTGATATAACTTTTTTTCGAATTTCGCTTTGTTTCCAAAATACAGGGTGTTTAATTTTTTTTTTTGGTTAGTTTTTTATTTTTAATTAATTTATCTTTTACTCGATTTTGTTGAAGTTTGGTAACGGTATTTATAGTGATAACGGGCTCATTTTGCCATGAACAAATAATAATTATCGAATACAGTGGCGTCCCGAGCGGCACTTCAACCAATATTATTGGGAAAAAAATGTACGTCACTGACTTTTTGTGTCATTTTCATTTTTTTCTCTGGTTATTCAACTAAAAACGCAACTTTTTGATCTCTTGAATTTTTATCGTATCTTGCCTAATTTTTGAGATAAAAAATTAAATCTAGTTGAGTGAGTTTTGACGCAAAAAGTAATTTTATCGCTGATGTTGAATTTTCTAACAAATACAGCAATCAATTATAATCATTTTAATGGAGAATTCAAAAACACTAAATAAATAAAAAACCGGTAAATAAACTGCTGGAAATGTCCTCCACGAGCCAAAAAAAAACTAATCAAAAAAAAAAAATTGAACACCCTGTATTTTGGAAACAAAGCGAAATTTGGAAAAAAGTTATACCACATTTTCGTCTCAAAATTAGGCGAAAAATCATCCCTTCCATTTTGTCACAGAGGTTAGGAAACACCCTGTATAAAAAGAAGACTCTTTGCCATAAAAACAGTAGTGTTTTGGTTTTGGTCATTGGCCAATAGTTGTGAACGGGCAATTTGAAAAAATAAATAAATAGTTTACTGAAAATGTATTAATTAAAGCTGGACAGTGTTTCTATAGCGAAATACGCAACAAAAGTGTTTTCATGGACTGTGATAACCCACTAAATTTCAACAAAATGAATGTGGTCCACATGCAATCAAGGAAAACCTAATATTTTGTTAAAATGTCCAACACCCTGCATGCGTATTTCAAAAATTGGGCGATTACCGGCCTGCATTGATACGAATTTGTTTTCTTGAAATCGCAACAATCAGACCTTCAATGATCAGCATCTTATCATAAAACACCAAACACCCTGTATATTGAATCAATAATAATAATATAGATAGTTATTCTGCTTCATCACATGATTCTACTTGATACGATCACTCTGGATCGCTATCCTCGACTTTCCAAAAAAAAAAACATTTTTTTTCACTTTCTTCAACAAAATACATGCCCTCTAGCGGCCACAGTGAAAAGGTATCAATAAACAACTAGTTTAAAATGTTTGAGTGATGGCAAGAACACTCATATAAGAAGACAATCATCCAACCGTTTTTCAAAAATTCTTCATAACTGTCACTCATCATTTTGCCGCAACTTCTCCTCATTGTCCTTCACCTGACTCACCATACATTGACCCACATAAAGTACTGTTCAATCACAGTACCCGTAGTTCCCTTTATAACCCAATCTTACAAATAGGTGTAGCAACAATACCATGCAATTACCTGCTTAAAGGTCTTAATAAAGCAGAAGTACGCTATGGTATGTTAAGTACTGTTAGACTATGCCCACATGATTTGTAATATGTTTTGCATTACATCGAATTAGTTTGTAATTGTAAGGGTTACTTCTTGGTTGCACGTGTTGGAGATTAATTGGCTTGGTGCATAGATAAACATTTTGAGAAACCGTTGTATGGGGTTGTTGCTTCATAAATATTTTTCCAGTGTGTTAACCTTTACCGATAATGTGTGTCATATAAGAAGCTTTAGTGGACAGGTGATCTGAAAGTACTAATTATATCAGGTGTATGAGACGCGTGTCCGCAGGTGCTTTCTTTTCTTGTTCACCTGCCCAAAAACACAAACGTATTCAAAAATTATTAGCAGGTTGCTGAGCGAGAGAAAAAAACTATCGGTCAACAATTAGTCTTAATTGATGGCGTTGTTGAGAGAAAAAGCGGCTACTCGCTTTTTGCGGGGATTTTAAAATTATTGCATTTATGTCATTGGTTTTTTTGTTTTAAACAAATTAAGTTGAGGTGGGTATAAGTTGATATTTACCTGCAGTGGTTGTTGAGCTCCATATGATAAAAGACTACAGTTATAAATTATGTACAGGGTAGCCAAATAAGCGAGGTTTTCAAAATTTTAAATAGAATGAAATAATTATTTCAACAGAAAGAGAAAGTCGATCAAATTTACAAAAAAAAACTGCAAACCGCATCTCGATAATTGCACGACTGCTTTTGATATAAAATGTAATGTTCTTCTGACAATAACTCCTCAACGCGTTGTTATCAAGAAGCGGTAAAGATGTTTCTTCTTGTAACCCTCATCTACTTTCTGTTTCTGTTGAGAATATTTCAAAATTCGAAAAAAAGGATAAGCAACTTTTTCATTGGCGCCCCCTAGAGGGAGCAGCGTTAATCAATCTCTCATGGCTATACTTTGCTCCTAATAAACAAGGCCATCCTTCTTTCCCGTATTTATTTAATGTCCTACAATCAAAAAATGGTGAACCAAAGAGATACACTATTTCACAAGGACTACAGTGGTGGTGTTATTTGAACAACATACAGGGTGTCTCACGGTCTATGGTACGTTAGACGTTTACGGAAAACTAGACATAGGATCGACCTGGAAATTTGGCTGAGCCCATAATCAAGTATGATCTTTATTTTAAAAATATTTTCAGTTTTGCGGTGTTGCCGCTTCTTTCCAAAAGTCGTAACAACTTTCTTATTTTAAATGGACCACCCTGCATATTATTATTTTTTTGGATTGAATTCCTTGACTGATTCTTATCACTTTTGCTTGATATACTCCTATACCTATCGGCAGCGGTTTTCGAGATATAAATTAATTTATAATTATTTTGTCGTAAAACACATCAGTGGATTGAGTTCAATAATTTCGTACTTGAAAACGGTGAAGAGTTGAAATTGCTATGCCGACTAGAGAAAGGTAAGTTTATATGGTTCCAATGGAGAAACCGATCTGAAAGTATACAGGGGTGCTTCAAATTTATTAATCTTTTTCCTTCACACAAAAATGATTGAAGATCAATTTTTTCAAATGGAACCCCCTGTATATTACTTGAAAAATGAAAATTCCAATAGATTTTCTTTCAAATGGTATCCCATGTTCCTATACCTAAACCTTCAGGATCTACAAGAAAAATGCATTTTACTAAAAAATAAATTATATTGGTATACATGATATGAAACATAATGTAGTTTCTAGGGCAACCTATAGTTGCCAGGTCACACAGCAATAACAATTTATTTTTAGTAGCAGACTGCAACTACATTATGTTTCATATCAATAATACCAATATAATTTATTTTTTAGACAAATGCATTTTTCTTGTAGAACCTGAAGGTTAAGGTATAGGAACATGAGATACCATTTGGAAGGAAATTTATTGGTCGTTTCATTTTTCAAGTAATATACAGGGGGTTCCATTTGAAAAAATTACTTTTTTATCATTTTTGTGTATAGGAAAAAGATTAATAAATTTGAAGCACCCTGTATATTTACAGATCGGTTTCTCCATTGAAACCATATAAACCTACCTTCCTCTAGTCGGCATAGCAATTTCAACTCTCCACCGTTTTCAAGTACGAAATTATTGAACTCAATCCACTGATGTGTTTTACGACAAAAATATTATAAATTAATTTATATCTCGAAAACCGCTGCCGATAGGTATAGGAGTATATCAAGCAAAAGTGATTATAATCAGTCAAGAAATTCAAAAAAATAATAATATACAGGGTGGTCCATTCAAAATAAGAAAGTTGCCACGAATTTTGGGTAGAAGCGGCAACACTGCAGAACTGTAAATATTTTTAAAATATACATCATACTCGATCATGTGCTGAGCCAAATTTTCAGATCGATTCTATGTCTAGTTTTCCGTAAACGTCTAAGGTGCCATAGACCCTGAGACACCCTGTATAATGAATCATTTTATTAGACCATAGCTTTGACGCACCCTCGCGGTGGAATTATGAACATGAACATTATTTCCAGTGTTTTCTTTTGGTCACTTTAGCTATAATTTTTTTTTCGAAAGTGGTCTCTGAGATACAGCCCCTTACTCAGCTTATTTGACCACCCTGTACATTGCTCTACATGACGATCCACTTCTTGCTTTCGTTAGTCAAGGTATGGAGTTCACAAGATGAAGGTACCCTTGCGGCAGGTTTTATCGATCAAATGCTTAACAAAGAACCCGAAGAAATGAAAGAAAGAGGCGTAGGTTGCATAAGGGAACGATATCGCCATTGAGAAGAGAGAGGAACTCAAATCTGATAAATAAATTACGTGTCCTTGAGAATTTTACTTAAATGTGTAGAAAAGATTAAACAAGTGCTACAACGTTCTTCAGAACATTCACTTAGCCTGATACTTCCCCCGCCCTCCAGGGACATTTCCTCTAGGCTGGTCTTTTGGGCGATCGCCCCATGTCCTTCAAAGCCACTGCTGCCCAGCTGTTTATCTCGCTGACCACAGCGTCGTCGCGCCCAACAGAATCTGGAGGGACAGAGGGCAGCTTTCCAACACGTGTTTCCTGATCCCCAAGCTCTTGCTACAGCTCGGTCGCCAGCTACACGCCCTAAAAATTCAATCCCTACTCTCTTGCATACCCCATACACCTCTCTCCATGCCAGGTTCATCCCATTTTCAACGCCCCTCTTCATCTTCCGCTCTATATCTGTTTTCCCTTGATACCCTTATTGCAAGATTAGACAGGAGTTCTGCCTGCCGCATAACTCTGCTCCTTCAGTCCTATTTCATGCTGATCCCATGTTCACACGTAGCTACCTGTAGAGCATTGACCACCCTTTATCAGCTCGTTACATTGATGACGAGCTCCACCACAGACTCTGTACGCTCATACCTTGCCTGATGGCTTCCAGTTCACCCTCGAGTCTGGTTCCGGTTACTCCGGAAAACCAGCTGGCCCCCAGTCCTTTCTTCTTCAGCTGGCATCCACAAAGACCCTGCAGGCCTGCGCACTGTTGCCTAGACCACACCGCTGCTCTGGGTAAAAGGTACTCTCCCTACCTGACAGTCGACAGGTCTGGCTCATGCCTGGTGTGGGTTCATTCACTGTTAATTGAAAGGTGGAAATCAGTTGTGAAAGTGCCTTTCCTAACTGCTTTTGGTAAAAGCTGATTAGATAAAGTTTCTCCGGTATGACTCACTTATTGATTCTGTCTGTCCGGAGAATGATTCTTAGGGCATTTCAGAAGGTAGTGGAATCCCCGAAGACTGATACTGCATGAGGATGTTTTGGATTGTAGAATTCCCAAGACTGATGCTAAAGGTGTTGTGGAAAGTGGTGGTATTCCGATCACTTATGTTAAGGTCATTTTGGTGTAAAGGATATGACTATTCTGAAGGTGCATGCCCTCTTTATCCAGATGAAAACACCAAATGACATGAAGTAAACCTCCGAGATGACCTGATTTGATCCACTAGATCTATTCCTTTTGATGCATCATTATTGTATTATTTTTTAACATATATTTTATTGCTAGACCTTGTACAAGTCAAAATGTCTTTCAACTAGATCGAAGTAGCTGTATGCCAAGTTAAAAATTATGATAGCCTGCTTTCATTGTAAAATATAATTTTGTGGCTCAATTCACGCCCAAATTGCCATTATCAAGGCCAATCAATTATTATATAATTATTTCTTGCAGAGGTTAATTACTGGTTTCAAAATTATTTAATTCTTAATAATGATTTTGACCAACAATGGAGCACCTGGTGATATGGTGATTGTCAAAAATTAAATAATTTGCCATGAGGCCTGATAAGCTGCTTGGTTTATATTTAAAGGTATTATCTGTAGTAATTGGTCTTTTCAAAAAGTTGCCGTTGGACAAAAGATTCAGTTAATAAGAACCATATAAAATAGGACAGTGTGGTCTTCAGAGAAAATATACAGGATCATTTTTAGGTTGATATTTTCCTTTTAGCTCTGTAGAGAATGAAAGAAAATATGAAAATTTTTCCAATAAGTTCATGTCCGAAAATACTTTGTTTCCGATATACGGGGTGTTGAAGTTTCAAGAGAAAAATGCCTTTTTTTATCATAACTTTCCTACCACTTTGGATGTTGAAGTTGTAAAAAAATGTCTACCAGTGGCGTTAGAACGGGATTTGTTTGGATCTTTTTTTAAAAGACATATAGTACACCGCTGCCTTTTCTTGAGATTAATACTATTTTTGAAATACTTGATTAACTTCTGAGTTTATTTGGTCTTTTGATATCTTGGTTTTCGTTTAATGAAATGAAAGCCATTTTGGTGCATGGCAAAATCGCTAAGATTAGTATTAAAGTGATGTCAATTACTTACATTACTATAATTCAAATTTAATGAAAAGTGGGATTATCTGGAGTTCTAGGAGAGTTATGATGAAAAAAGACATTTTTTTTCAATATTTAACACCCTGTATCTCGGAAACGAAGCATTTTCGGACATATTTTTATTTGAATAATTTTTTTCTTGGATTCGATATACCAAGTGTTAAAAGGAAAGTAAGGAATTAAAAATCAATCTGTATAAAAAAGAAGAATGAAATAAGAATCAATGATCTTTGATGGGCAGAAAAACGAAGAACTTTGATCATCACCAAACAAACATTTGTTTGAAATCCAAAAATAAAATGAAACATTTTTTTTTGCCTGGATATGTGTGATAAAGAACTGTTTTTTATTGGTGATTTTTGATGAAAACTCTATGCTGAATTCATTGGTGAGATCAAATCTCTTTTGCTGTCCCTACTCTCATTTAACTCATCAATTTATGAAATTGATGATTTCGACACTCTCATTTTTTTCGATTTTTCTCTAATTTTTTTTAGGCACACTGTATATTTTTTATTGTTGATATACAATGGAAATTTTGTGCTCAATCGAATAGTGAAAATCGCGAAACCTCATTTGATTCAATTTTTCATTATTTGACGATTTTGCTGCTGACAATTGAGAACTCCACAAAATGAAAAATCCGACTTAAATCTATGGAGATATGTCCAATACCAATTGAAAACTGCATACGTGTCAGAATTTATTTCTCTATAGCCCCACGTTGAATGCCAAAATGCCTTGGTATTTTATGAAGAAAATCTCGAAGTCAACAAGGAGAAAAAGTTGCTAGCCTCGGACGCCAAGATTCATTGCTCCTAGATAAAAAACCGTTTGTTAAAAAGTTATTCCCACGTTGGGCGTCAGAATTGATTGTTTTTTTAAAAAGAGAACCTCAAAAAAGATGCAACAAATAAAGCATACCTTCATTTGAAAGAGAACTGGATAGTGGAGAAATGAGCCCCACGTTGGACGCCAAAATGTGTCACGCACCACTGCCTTGTAGCGGATCAACTATGATCAAGCTCCACCATCTTAATAAACTGAGTTTCTACATGCAGTACGGAAATTGACCCCACGTTGGCTTAGTTTGGGTTATAAAGTATTTTCAATCAAGATTTTATTCAGAATTGATTTATAAAATTCACGACTATTTCACTTCTTCATTAACTTGACTGACACTTTTTTCAATTCTCTAATATTTTTTTTAGGCGATTTGTAATGAAATTTGATGCTAATTCAAAAATTGGGAAGAATTGCAGAGCTTTATTTTCTTCAGTTTTCCAGAAATGTATGGCTTTGACACACTGAATAATAAAAGTCAAGATAAAAGTGAGTCTTACATGAAAAAACAACAAAATTACAAATAAAAAAGTTTATAGAATGAGAAATGAAAAAAAAAATGATAATTACATTGGGAAGCAGTAGCAAAAAAAGGGGACCAAGTCGACTACAAAAATTCCAAAATCATTGGGTACTCAAATACCTGGATGATTCTACAAAAATTGTGTCGGAGCCATATTTTCTAAAATCTTTAAAAACTATAAATTCGTTTTTTGGACTTCCTCTGAACTGGTTTTTTTAAATTAGAATGCTCACTTTTCAATAGATTTGTCATAGATGTCATTCTCATTGAAGTGTTCAAAAGTTCTGGACAGTTGCTTCGCAGAGCGGGTGAAGCCAGCCTGTAGAATAGTAAAAACATGGTGCGGAGAGATGGGGCTGTCAGTGAACCCCTCCAAAACAGAGCTCATTCTCTTCACCAACAGAAGGAATATCAGAGAATTCAAACCACCCACGATGTACGGGACCACACTGTCACTCAGGCAGGAGGTCAAGTACCTCGGGGTGGTGTTGGACAGTAGGCTAACGTGGAAACACCACGTTGAAAAGACAATAAAAAAATGAAAAGCCACACTGTGGCTACTGCGTCGAGTGGTAGGCAGTGGCTGGTGGCCGGCAACCGATAAGACTACTATGTACTCAAGCTAGACCGACTGCGAAGGATAGCTGGTTTGAGTACAGCAGGCGCAATGAGGACAACTCCTGGAGCAGCACTGAACATCCTTCTCGGACTGCCAGAGCTAGGACAATGGGTGAAGAGGAAAGCGATGGCTTCTTATTGTAGGATGGATTCCCGGAAGACCTGGAGGAACATGGGAATGGAAGTTGGCCACACCAGAATATCATCACTGGTGCGGTGCGAGTTACCACTTCTATCGGCCGGGTTGACATCCTCGGATGGTCGTCTTAGACTTTGAAGGAGCTTCGAAGTACACGTACCAACGAGGGAAAAGTGGATGACCTAACCCATGAAGGCTTAGGTCAACACTCAAGTCTGGTTCACAGATGGCTGCAAGGCCGAACACACGGATTCGACTGGAGCCGGAGTGTTCAGGAATGATAGGAACACTGGCGAAGCTTTTCCCCTTGGAAGACTAGCAACAGTCTTCCAGGTGGAAATATTCGCTATCATAGAGGTTACCTCTAGGGATGAGATAGAAAGAGGGATGAAGAATAACATTGTTATCTACTCCAACAGTCTAGCGGCACTTAAAGCAATCATCAAACTCCGCTGCCCGCTGGTCCAAGAGTGTAGGGACGCGCTGCAGGTGCTGGGTGAGAACAAGAGGATAAAACTCGTATGGGTTCCAGGACACGCGGGGATCACCAGCAATGAGCTAGCTGACAAGCTGACCAAACGGAGATCTGACACGCGACTGTCCGGACCGGAACCATTCCTAGGTTTCAGTAAACAACTGATCTCACGTATTCTCAGCGAATGGGCGTGGGAGAGGACAGTTGAGAACTGGAACAGTAACCCATTATACAGGTATGCCAAAGAAACGATATCAAAACCTCACAGGCCAAGGACGGCCCAATTGCTGAACAAGAGCAGGAAGGCACTGAGCACCATCGTTGGCATTCTGACAGATCTTTGCAGGCTCAACAGACACCTGCATTTTTCAGGAATGAGCGAGTCATCCCTATGCCCCCACTGCCGAAGGGCGGAGGAAACCTCTTATCACCTGCTGGGAGTTTGCGACAGGTGCATGGGGTCGCTTGAGAAGAAAGGTCCTAGCAGCAGTCACAATCCCCAAGAAAGGGTACCTGAGCTGAGATGGTCTACTCCTATTCACGACAAAAACGGGCCGGTTTGAGTAATTGGGTTGGCCAAGCGGGGATGGTGAAATGGCCAGTAGACCTATTCGCCGGGCTTTGCCCCCCCACTTTTACCATAACCATCACCATTTATTGATTTGCAACATGAAAATTTCAAATCATATTCAAATCTCAACATTTTTGAATCGGAAAGAGATATTTATCGAGCTGCGATTTCCTGGAGGTAATTCACCAATTCTTCGAGAGCACGTACATGGTTGTAGTGGTGTATTTTTTTTTATCTATCCACCTATACAGGGTGGACAAAAGAAGTCATGTTTTCTTGGCAAAGTTTGGTGCTTTTTCAGATTCCCAATCTTTAATCTGGAAAATTTTTCTATCCATATCTTGAATCTTTGGACATTCTTAAAAAAAGTGATTTTTCTCTGACATAGCACCAAACTTTGCTTAAAAAAACATGACTTCATTTGTCCACCCTGTATGAAAGAAATGAATCTCTTCAACCATGTACGTGCTCATAAAGAATTAGCCAAGGAGCTCTCGAGGACCGCAACTCGAAATCTCTTTCCGTTTTGAAAATATCGATATTTGAATTTGGGTAAACATTTCCAAGTATCCAATGAGGTCCTTTCAGGGCTGTTATGATGATGCCCTGTGGGGCGAAACATACCATCTACAAATAAATAATTTTTCTTACAAGTATATGAGGCCTAGACATATTTTTATTGGATTCATCGATAAGAGGCCCTCTTTGAGAAAATCAACGACTTCCTAGTATAAACATTTCCATGTTGCACTTTATTTACATTTATTTGAAACATTACAGTTTTTTTCACACCCCTTAGGATGACGAAGTTTATGCATTCACCTCTGAAGGTTTGGCACACTTTCTCAAACCACACAAGTAGACGATTGAAAATAGAAATGATCAATCTCAATGCAATCAAAATTCACTGACAATGAAACCATGTAAACCAGTTCAAGTTCAATCGAATCCGCAGAGAACATTGTAATTTCACGGCTGTCACTCGCTGTGGCGTGAACAATGACCACGTCTATCAAATTGCTCTTCTTATAAACTTATTAGCTCTTCTATGGCCAGTTCTACATTCAAGACTTACGAGAGAAGCAGGTTGTCCGGAAATGCCGACAATCGATACCGCCACGGTTTGGGTTTGATGACTCGGGTTTGTGACAGATTTTGATCCGTGAAAAGTAGCTTTCTCACGGATCGTTCATGTTTTATCGGATGACTAGGCTTTAAATGTAAATATTTGTAAGACTTTAAAGCTTACTACACACATCGCCAAAATTCTTGGTCCCCCTCCGAAAGTCTTGAAATGAAACATTTATTATGTTTGTTTTCTTCTACATGCTTAATCTTCTTAAACTCATTCAAGAAGAACTTGAGGTCAAAAGCAATCACCACAGTCCAGTACCACAATACGGAAATGGGAAGAAGAGGGTCAGGAGTGATGTCCACGTCTGACAAAAGATCGAAGAGACCCAGAGGAGGAGCGTCTTCGGCGGTCAGACGCAGCGATCAGTCGGGTAGGTCACATCTGTTGAGAAATTGTCCAGGGACGGCGCCGGTGTCTGCTGAGGGCCCCTCGTCTGGCTATCATCGCCGGGCAGTCGGGAGGGCTAGTGAGGTGGTGTAAGATCAGTGCACCCTGAGAAAGCGGAAGCAATGAAGATTCACCTCATCGAGAAGATGAGGTGACTCCTAATGTGGCTTAACCACACGTCGTTCACTGGCTTTATCGAGCCGTGCTCAGACCAAGGATCTCACACGGAGCTGTGGTCTGGTGGCCGGCTACCGAGAAAGCCACCAACAAAATCAGAGTAGCCAGACTTCAAATGAAGGCATGTCCTAGCATCACCGGTGCAATGAGGACTACTCCAGGAGCTGCATGGAACATAGCAGGCAATCTGGATAAAGAGAGAATCGATGGCAGCATACGTAAGGATGTCCGCTCGGGAAGTATGGAGGGACAGCGGCACAAAGGTTGGCCACACTAGATAAGCTTCTATAATGAGGCGTGAGATACGGTTACTGGTGGCGGGACTGACAGCCACGGTTTGAAGACTCGGACTTCAAAGATCTTACACCCAGGGACGAGTGGCGGACTACACCGGCAGAACCACCAGGTAAAATACATATCTGGTTCACCGACGGCTCGGAGGCCGTCTCTAAGGCAACAGGAGCCGGAGTATACAGACTGGACAGGAATCCCAGGAAGGCTTTCCCCTCTCAAAAAGCTCACAACGGTCTTCCTAGCAGAGGTTTTTGCTATCCTGGAGGTAGCAACTTGGAAAGAGGTTCAAGGAGAGATAGAGAACAACATAAACATCTATTCTGACAGTCAATTGGCACTGAGGGAATTATGAAAGCCAAGGATCAGCTGCCCGCTGGTTCAAGAGTGCAGTGATGTTCTGCACGCCCTGGGCGAGAGCAAGAAGGTCAAACTGGCTTGGGTACCGGGACATATGGGCATTTTTGTAAACGAACGCGCGGACGAGCTAGCTACACTAGGGTCTTCATCGCCCCAGCATGGTCCAGAACCATATCTGGAGGGACCCTTCGCAAATTTGAAACGCATACTCAAAAATGCGATCACCATGTTATTTCAAATGCTGATCGCACAATTGCGTATACGTTTTAAAGTGCGAATGCTCAAGAATTGACCCCCTGGGACTTAGTAAACGACTGATCTCCGAGCCTCCGAATAAGTGGACTTGGGAAAACACCATGAAAAACTGGAGGAATATCACGACTTATAGGCAATCCAAAGAGATAATCACACAACTCAACAAACCAAGGACGGCCCAATTGCTGAACAAGAGTAGGAAGGCACTGAGCATCATCGTAGGCATTTTGACAGGACACTGCAGGCTCAACTGACACTTGCATGCATTCACTAAGAATAGGCGAATCACCCCTATGTCCTTACTGTAGAAGGGCGGAGTCTGGGAGTCTGTGATAGATGGTGTCGCCTGAGAAGGAGGGTCTTAGCAGCGGCTACCATTCCTCGGGTGGGGTTGGGGGACCTGAGCCGGGATGACCTGCTCCGCTTCACAATGAAGACAGGACGACTGGAGTGAAGAGCGTTTAAGGCACAGGGTTGGCGAAAAGGGCCACTAGGCCTACTCGCCGGGCTTTTGTCCCCCACCCTTATCATTACCATAACCACAATTACGCGAAGAGTTTGCTAAAATTTGCGATCCAGGACACAATTAGGACTACCCTTCCCAAGTCCCAGGCACATAGCCGCTCGTCTGCAGTCGGCACAGAAACACAGAGAATGAATTTTAGGTAAGTGGCCTTTTTTGGACAAAACCAGATTTGGTTTAGTTGGTGATAGGCGGCTAAAAACTCTCGGAGGGTCAGGGCGGGAGAAACACCATCTCCTGTAGGTTTTCCATCCTCTTTTCCACATCCTCTACATAAAGAGTCATCTGTCATCCCCATTATGCTAAGGTGTTTTCTGAAGGGAGCATAGTCTGTAAGGAGTCTAGTCAGTTGCTTTTCCAGTGATTCAGTCCACTTGATAAGGTTTCTCCTGTACAATTATCCGCTGATGCCGCACTCTAATAATTATATGTGGATGTGGAGAGATTAAGAGTCCTAGTATATTTTCCATATCCCCAGTCAAGCCAGTCCAAGTACCTGTTACAGTCCTCATCACCATTGCTTGCCACCAAATTGGTCCTGCATAGGTGACCCTCAATCACCTATGCTGACCATGGTGTGAACCTAAACTCAAACTAACTCAGTGCATCATGGGTGGAAGACCCATAAAACGTTCTCTTGCAGGTTAGGAAGGTTTGGCTATGTTCTTAATGTGCTTCCGATATGTGAGTTTCTTATCCAGTGTAACTCCCAGAAATTTGACCTCGTTCATCAGGAGCAAAGTATCCCCGTCGGTAAATGTTCTTCCGGGAACTTTTCTTCTACGAGTGAAAGCAACTTATTAGGTAGGTTTGGTAGCATTTACACTGATTTCCTCCTCATTATTCTTGTTTTCAAGATATCCAATATTTAGCGCCCTCTACATTTTGGTGAAGTCAGCGTTACTGCTTTGTTTAGAAAATACGATATCAGCATATCCAATCGCGTATAATCCAGTGTCTCCTGATCTTGTCAGTAGACTGTCCAAGATAAGATTACACAGAATGGGAAAGAGAACACTGCCTTGTGGCGTACTCATCACACATTTCGATCTCTTATGGATCGATTTATTGACTCATCAACGTGATGTGGAATGTTCCTTCGATATCCAGAGACGTCCCGACTGCTATACCTTATCATGTCCAAAGATTGTTTGGGCTTTTGGGTTAGTTCATGGATAGCGTCTTCGCATGAACTGTCTGCTTGGTAAGCGAATTGGTTTTGGTGTACACCACTGTTCTCACAGCTTCTTCCTTTTCCCGTGTTTTCGGAAAACATGATAGGTAGATTATCCGTAAGGATAAGAAGGTGTATCATCACGCAACTCAACCGATCCCAACTTTGTCTTCCTAGGTTTATTCCCATACGATCAATTTGAAGTTATGTAAAGTTTTTATGATTGACTACATCAAAATTCTTTTGCGGTTGACAACAGTGTGTTAAAACCTGACCAAAAAACTTGGAAAGATCCTTGTCATGCGCACTGACCTGGTATAGTTGGAAAATTGATTCCTGAACGATTCTTTTTGACTTAAAGTAAGAATCGATTATCGAGCTGAAATGCGCACTCTCTAGCTGCACGGTCCGAAATTGGTTCCAGGGGCGTAATTATAAGGTTCAAAAGGGGCCAAATTCTAGAAAATCATATTGGGTTAGTTTGGGTTAGTTTGGGTTAGTTACATAACCTAGAAAAAAATTGGCAACGAAATCTTAATCAGTATTCCCAAAAACCTCGCTGTACATGTTTTCAAAAAAAATCTGTGCTGGTTATTTTTTTAAAAAATTTGTTTATTCAATGCTTACACTGTTTATTGAGTCCTCCTGTAAATTTTTATTTGCAATAAAGATATTAATAAGATCCCTGAATGAGTGTTTTGAACAAAAAATCATCAATTCCTGATACAGAGTGGTTCGACGATGGGGTCTGATCCACGATATTTATCAAACTTGGGGCTATTTTATTCGGGCACCTTGACTTGAGAGACTCGAAAATTTTTATAGAGGGGTTTTTGATGATGCTGATCGAGATTCCGTTGTCATTCTTTTTTTCTAAAAAATGCCCCAATATCATTTTTTGAGATTTGACCCCTTCGAACCCTTACAATTACCCATAAGTACGCCCCTGAAATCAATTTTGCATATGCTCAAAAAGTGTTTGTCGAGACCTATCAAACAGAAAAAAAATTGATGAACAAAAATTTTACAGGGACACTTTGTGGTGGACACCTAGTGAATAAATAGATTTGCGATCCTTGTTAGTTTTGACTTCAATTACTTCTGATTAGATTGGTAGATTAACGAAAGAAATGCTTTGGAATCTTCATGATAAATTTTATTGTGATTTGGCATACGGTTAAGAATTACAAGAAAAGCATTTTGAACATTTGATTATACAGGGAGTCTCTAAAAAGTCTCAAGTTTAAAATTAACAATTGAATTTAGTCATTACTTTGGACACTTTTCCACATGTTGGTTTGAAAATTGGTATACAGAAGTGTTGTGAGATGAGAAATTCGATTATGAAGTCCGTTTTACTGTGGCCGCTAGAGGGCGCCCTCAACTTGACATTTTGTGGTTTAAAATGTCCATAACTATTCTTTAGATAATTTTTTTCAATCTTTCATCAAATTAAAAAAAAATCCAGACGATTTTAAGTAAATAAGGTTCTCGTGTTAAAGTTCGCTCCAGTAAGCCGTTTTCGAGATATTTCCATTTAGAGTTCCATGCCACACCGGAAAATTCCTAACATTTTCCTTCTTTACACGAGCGTCTCAAAAAGTAATTAACGAAATCATCACATATCCCTGAAGTCAAAATAAGCCAATTTGAAGCAACTCATTTTTCTTTAAAATTGCTCCGTTTTCAGCTTACAACTTTACCACCCTGTATCTCGACAACGGAGCAATTTTGGACAAATGCAAGTGATACGGTTTAGAAATTTCAGATATAAGTTGTACCTATTTAATTAAGGGTTTCGTAATTTCAAGGGTTAACATTAGTGATTTCATAAGGAAAAGAATAAATCAATTATCTGGGTCACTCACTAACTCAACTCTAGTCCAGCGATCATTTCAAGGTGTCCCAGTTCGGTCAAAAACCAGATGAGTTTGTCAGTCTGGCAACGTCGCTCAGACTTCTGGGTTTTTGTTTCTTCCTAAAAAAAACCTGGGAGAATTCAGTTTGAAACTGAGGTTACTGGTGTGATCATACCTCGTGGCTTATTTTGCCGATTTTTCTGTGGATTTTCCGGATTTATCCAACTTTGGCGACATCTCTGACTTTGATTGCTGTGTCAAGCGCCCTAGTGCGGATTTGAGGATTTTTTCGTGAGAATTACCCCAGTAACAACCCAAACACCCCTACAACTGAGGTAATACTGCACAAACTCTGAACTTCCCTGTCTATTTTCGTTATTCTGGTTTCAGGCTTGTTTGTGACATTTGTACAATATTTAACTGTAAATAGGTCCGTCACCATTTCAAGACTCACCCTATTCTGGCGAATGCGACCTTTACACTTCAGTTCCCCGGAAAAATCAGGCACATTCACCCTCACTGACTCCTGGACCAATCCGGACAACCCTCTCTTTGGATCCTCCTGGTTAAAGAATAGGCCCCCTACATTCATACAGCCTAGCCCCTACGATAAGTGGATCACTCGAAGGCATACTAAAGCTACCACCAACTTTCTGACGTCATTGGGACAGTCGGAATGGCACCCTGTTGGCCCCACATCATTCGGTGAGTCAGTTCCATTTTTACTCCCTTTTTATAACTCTTGCACTGTACCCCATTGATGCGATACCGTACTGATGTACGTAAATATTTAGCCATACTTTATCAGTTTTGTTCCATTCTCTTACATTTCACTGATTACCCTCGACACTTAAACACCACATAACACCCCACAACTATTGTAAACACTCAAGTGATCACTTGGTGGAAATTAAAATCAATTCACTGTAATTTTCACAAAATAACTACGCATTTTGTTCCGATCCAAGAAGGTTTTACTGTAGAGGAATTTCAGATTGTTTATAAAAACTCGCGTCTTTCGCTATCAGTTTTGTCAGTCATTCTTGGCGCTCAATTCGAAGTGTCCGCAAGAAGAGTGAGGTTGGAATCTGACCAGTGTCGACGTGGGTCATTCAAACAGTGATTATTTTGTAAATATTTATTTCATAGTTGGTAAATAATAAATGGTATTTTTTTAGGTAAACTGTTCTTTGGTGTACGCCACAATCTTTCCTGTTTTATTGCAGATTGGCGGACTTGGGTATAAAAGCGGGTGGCGCAAACAAGAGTCGCAACAACTGTTTATCTGAAAGTGTTTTTACCTACGGCCACTCTCCGCACGAGTTAGCAGAGTTAACCAATCTCCACCATCCTCTAAACCGTACTCAAAGGGCTTTTCTTCTGTTTATTTCCTCCTCTTTAATTCCTCTATTTTCTTAGTAGTAACATAAATTTATGTCAATATGAGTTAATTTTGTAAAAATATTTTTTTGTCAAAGTTCGTGTGAAGAAGGAATTTTCCGGTGTGGCATGGAAGTCTTTAAATGGAAATATCTCGAAAACAACTTACTTGAGCGAACTTTGACAAAAGAACCTTATTTACTTGAAATCGTCTGAAGAATCTTTTTATTGACTGAAAGATTGAAAAAAATAACTGAGAATATAGTTATGGACATTTTAAACCACAAAATGTAGAGTGTGGGGCGCTCTCTAGCGGCCACAGTGAATCGGACTTCATAATCGAATTTCTCATAAGACATAACCCCCGTTTGCCAATTTACAAAGCAATATGTGCAAAAGTGTCCAAAATAATGATAAAATTCAATTGTTAATTTTAAACTTGATCTCGGAAATGGTGACATTTCGGTCTGAGGTGAGTTGCGTTAAATCGGCTTATTTCGACCTCAGCAACATGTGGTAGGATTTTATAAAGACCTTTGAGACACCATGTATATGTTACAGTAAATGTTAGGAATTCAGTGAAAGCTAGCTTTTACTACCCAGGTAGCAGAGGGTCGTCAATATGACGTCATTAACTGGTCACCCAATGACGAGAAATGACGTTAAATTTGACGTCAAATAGACGTCTATTAGACCTTCCAAGACCATCAAGTTGACGTCCAAATGACGTCAGTAAATGACGTGAATCGGATATTGGGAAAAGAATAAAAATAAAAAATGCTCTTCGTATTAACTTTATTAAAGTCAACAAAAAACTTGAAATATACACTGGTGGCAGAACATATGGAAACCGCCTAAAATTTGACAAAATTTCGATCCTGCAACAGTTATATAAAAGTAATGGTGCATTCAAAATCTTCCTAACATTTGTCAGTTCACGCGTCTTGGAGATTTTTGTCAAAAAATTGTTTAGTAAACTAGTTTCTAGGTGTACACAATACGTACTAAATTTTAGATACAACATATGGGATTTCGAAGACAGAATGTGCCTACAGTGAATGTAGCTATATTAATGAAATGAATAATAGTCTATACACACCACTTTCAAAAAAAAATACGTTTTACTCTACAAATCTTCCAGGTATTTTCATTTGGTTCCTCAGCTGCAGTAAGTGCCTTAACAAAAAGGACAGTGGTCTTGTAAGGAGGCAAAAACCTACTGCCCCACCTTCTGTAAACTCTACGCCTACATAAGTCATGTTTTGAAACTCTTGTGGCTTGTGCATGGTTCATGCAAGGGTAGCATCTACAATATACATCAAAAACAAAAGAACTAATCAATGTACTGCTCGACTCATTGCTATTGACATATATTTCAAAACTAGTGATGAAACAATTCAAGATTACGGTTACGATTTCGAGGTTAATATACCTAATTTTGCATTTGAAAACTTCAATCCATTTGTCAGCTTGCGTGTCCTGGCGAATTGTTTTTTTTTTAAATGGTGCCCTTTTATCACGTTTAAAAAAAGGTCTAAAAATACAACTTTTTTCTGTGTAATTTTTGATAAAAGGGTGTAGTGAAGTGAAAATCGTGTAGGACATAGTTCCTGAAAATTTCACAATAATTGAACAAAGGATAATAGCCATAAAATTTTGAATTTGGCAAAAATGTTTCATCTTTCATGATTTCGTCAGGAATGGGAGAGAAAATGGTTAATTTTTGCCAAGTTCAAAATGTTATAGCTTTGTTCAATTCTTGTGAAATTTTCAACAAGTACCTAGTACACCTAGGTACATAATTTTTGCCCCTTGCTTTTGAATGGTGCGAGCCTATTTGTATGAAAAATTAAAGATAAAAGCTTTCTTTCCAACCCTTACGTGTTAAAAGGATAAGGAACTGTTTTTTTTATAAATCGCCAGGACACGCCAGCTGACAAAAATGGATTGAAGATTTCAAATGCACAATTTTTTTTTGTTAAATAATTGGTGCAAGTTAAAACTATATGAAATTTTAGGCTGTTGCCAAAATGTTGTCCGCTACTAACTGTATGTAAAAATAAAATAATTTGAATACATACATCATATAAAACGTACCAACGCCAAATAGACCAATACAACCACAAGTCACGTTAAAATAATATGAAATAATGATTGTGTCAGCATTAATAATCTTTTGTTAATCGTATAAGAAAATGGCGATTACGGTTAATCATCGAAACTTGATAATCGCAAGCTAATCGTACCTAATCGTTTCATCACTATCCAAAAACCTAATGATTTTAATAGTAGGTACTATGTTTAATTTAAGCATTCCCCTTCTATAGCCTAGTTTATACCGACAACTTGGTCCGCGGACCAAGTACCAAATTCGGACTATATCCGAACAAAATATTTGGTTTGAATGGTGTAAACAGTTGCGGACTAAACTTGTCCGCTCTTGGTTCGGTCTCGCCAGCAAGTGTACCGAACTAAATTTGGTTCGATCTGGATCAAAATTATGAGGTTATGTTGATTGTTATTATTGTGAATTGTGTTGGTTCTGAGTTTCTAAGGCAATCTGAGCGTACTTACTCATGTTTTTTTTGGTTACGAATTGTGTTGATGAATAATTTCGACTTGCGGGCGTACACATTTAGTTCACGCGTTGCAAGACGGTGTAAACGGGGAGGAAGCAAGCATTGGTCCTACCGTACTATCCCCACCAGCTTGGTCCTATCGGACCGAACTAAACGAGTTATCGATGTAAACTAGGCTAATGTCAAACATTAAGAAATACGCCATTGCTCGCAGACAAATTATAAACAGACCACACTATAAGACAATATCCAAAAACATCTTTGATATCAACAGCAACACACGCCAATTTCCAACTATTGTTCTCACCAGAAAAAACGATTTTTGCTATAGGCTATACCTAATTATTATTATTGAAGCAACATCATTATACATCTCTATACAGTGTGTCCAGAATAAAATGATGTTTATGGCACTATATGGGGATATTGGAAACTTTAAAAGATACGACGTTGCGTAAATGGAAGAAAAGCAGCATATTTGTATGCCCAAAAATATTCCACCTTTGTTTTATTTTAAATCGATACCGTAATGTGGATACAGGGTGAAAAGGGAAAAGGCAAATTTTGAAGAAACCACACAATTTTGCTTATTATAAATGCTAGAACTTTCAAATTTTCAGGATATGGTTAAGAGGATACGACAATTCTAAAAACGACGTCAAAAAAATTTTAGGCCCACTATGTTGCGTCCAGCCAAAGTCAAGTCTGTTTTTTTTTATGAAAGTCATATTTTTGAAAATCATTTTCAATGCGGATTTTGAAAATGAAAAAATTCAATATGGCGCCCATAAGAAAAACAAAAGTTGACTTCGGCCGGAAGCAACATAGTGGGCCTACAATTTTTTCGACACAATTTTCAAAATCACCGTATCTTCTTACCCAGATCCAGAAATTTTCAATACCTCATCTTTTATAATAACCGAAATATTGTGCTATTTAAAAAATGGCCATTTTTCTTTTTCACCCTGTATCTCCATTACGGTATCGAATCAAAACAAACCAAAGTGAGATTATTCTTGGGCACGCAAATACGCAACTTTTCTTCCATTTAACCGATACTGTATCTCCTGTAGTTTCCGATATCCCCACGTACATCATTTTATTCTGGACACACTGTATACTTACAATCTCGTTTCACGTTGGTTTTAACCTGATAAGTGATATCAAAGTCTATTATATATCCTAGTCGTATTCACAATCTTCTTCAAAATACAACCACTTCACTAAAAACTGTTCACACCGGTGTATTAGTAATTAATCAAAATCAAACAACGAGCAACGCTTTTCACTTTCCACGTGGTTTCAACAAGAACACAAAACCGCGCAAGCGCGGCGTTACGTCAAGACACTTCAAAACTTTCGAAGCCCAACGGGAGAACAGTGTTGCCAGCTGTAACCAGGAGAATTCAATCATCAGTTGTAAGGACAGAATCAAGTATTATCAAAGTTAATGGTTTATAACAAAACAAAACCTCCAGCTAGTTAGAATGAAAGTCCACTATTAATTTAAATCTATTTTTACCTGAGCTCCGCAATCCCTATCCGCTGCATAAAAAAAAAAAAAAATTGAGGTCTTTCGATCCCCTATCGCAAAAATCTGGCTACACTGTGAAAAGCCATCTATAATTATTATTATCGCCGACCTTGTCGTATTAAAACTGTTGGGAATTCGAATTATTCAAATTTTTATTTTGGTAGGTAAGCGGCAAAACTTAGAAAACTAAAAAAGTAATAGGTAGTCAATCGCAATTTGATATGTTAGGTTGTATACATTATAAAATGACATTCTGTATCATGTACCTATACCTCTATAGGTAGTTATAATCTTATAGAGCCCTTGATGATTATACCTAATTTAAATTATATATATTAGCCGTTCCTATAACAAAGATAACCTACTCTTTGCCTATGATTTATTGACTCATATGTAAACAGTTGGTCGTCATTTTGGGTCGTCATTATGATGTCATTTTCAAGGCGTCATTAAGACGTCTCTTTTTTGACGTCAATTTGACGTCTTTTTAGACCACTGACGAGTTACGACCACTTATGACGTGAAAATGACGTCATTATGACGACCTTCTGCTACCTGGGTAGTTGATGCCAGCAATTACTTGATCCGTTAGGAAATGTTAAATTTTGAAGAATATTGTACACTTTCACTAGTGAATGTTGGAGAAACTTTATCAAATCATCTTTTACTGAAAGCAGTTAGGAAAAGTTCTTTTCAAAACTTATTTTCGCCATTAAACTAACCCAAGTTGCACGGGGCACTAAATGATGACGCTCACGCGACATCAAAATTTTTGCCAAACCCAAACTTACCCAGACTAACCCCTACTGAGAATACTTAAGTATTTTCTATAATACGGTATCTGAACAATGTTCACATTGTACACCTGCGATTCAAAACTCTCGAATTTTCCGGAGCGTCTAATCTGTCGGCGAATTCCAACTCAGACCAAAAAGGATATTTATAATTACGATAATATTTTTCAGTTTAACAGCTTTCACTAGAAAAGTTACGTGAATGCTAACAATTACTAGTAAAAGTAGGATGAAGTCGATCGAATTCAACTTTCACTAGCTAAATGTTTCCAAATCAGGAAAAGCTAACTTTTCCTAGTAACAGTTAGCTTTTACTGATTACCAGGTTTCACTGTGACACATACATACTTAAGTTTTTTGAAGTCAATGTTTTAAATTGAGGTTCTTATTTCAAGATTCAAAATAAAAGAATTTTTTTTTTTTGATTTTTTTTATGTAGTAGCAGGAACCACTGCTCTGAGAAAAAAAAACAACTCCTTATTCCTTTGTTACTTACACATTACTTTTTCAGACTTTGTCTTTCACACTGAAACAAGAAAACAAAATTTGGCTAGAAATAAACATTGTATCTTCATTTGACAGTATAGACAGCTAAATTTTTTCTCAACAATACAATACAATACAAATACGGAAAAACCTCCATTAGCTAGCATACATAATATACGGATACACTTTGCTAAAAGCATAGCAATCATTGAATAATCCTATACAAAATGGATTTTAGTCAGCACTCATTATTATCCTGAAAAATAGGTATTAAGCTTATCTCTACCACAGTGCTCCACCTTATATTGGCCAAGATTACCGTACCAGCATAATAAACACGCACACTCTTTTGTTTCTCTGTTACCTCTCACGTAGCTTCTGCAATGCAATTTCTTCATTTCTTCGTTTTGTTGCTGCAGGTGAAGCAATGGCGGACAAGATGGCTTCCTAGAAGAGGCGTTCGCAGCAAAGCGACGTCTATTTGGCTCGCTTCATCTTCTTTTTGTTTTAATCGTTATTGATAGTTTATCGAGAGAATGTAAAAGAATAGTTTTGTACGTTTAATCAGAAATTCTATCATCAAAACCTTTCCACATATTTTCTTCTTGTTTGTTCGAATGTAAACGCCAACATTTTGATCAATATAATCAAATTATTCAATTAATTGTGAACATCAAGAAGATATTTATAGTTCGATTAAGATAATGTTTGTATTTTTCCAACAAACATTAAAAAAAACTCTGGACTATTGGAAAAGGAAATCGTCTTGATTTGGTATAGAACTACCTTGTTTCACTTTATATTTGAACTTAATTGTTTTAAACAGCAATCAAAGACAATTATGTCCTATTCACGACATAAGTAGAGTCCTAGAAGTTAATTTTCCTGTAGGTTATTTTATATAGTTAAAGGATACCAAGAATAAAAATGTCCTGTGTCATACAACGATGACAATTATTAGGTATGAGTATGAGGGGAAAATTTACTTGAAAATGTCCTACCAGTCAATTCTAACCAATCATAGGCTTGCATTTTAACATGTTGCTATGGCAACGACCTGATTTTATCGGAAATCACCCTACTCATAATCACGTGACTGAAAGATTAATAAGTGGAAATCTCCCTGGCTTTGCATCTGAATGTAGCTCCCATATGATCACAGTGTTGCCGTCCCCACTCTCCCTAACAATCCCACACTGTGGTTGGTGCATGGGAGCTACATCCAGCCGCTACTATTAAATCTTCTCAAATAGTTTTGGCATGAAATTTTCTTGCCGAATCTTTCGCGAGCTCGAATTGAAAATCCGGAAATTTGTTCTCGTTGCGAATTTTTCAAGAAAATTCGCAACTCGACAAAACTTCCGGAAATAAAGCTCTAGGGAGGCTATAAGTGAAAACAACCAAAAAGTTACCTTCATGAACAATGCTTTGTTTTTTTTTGAACTCAGGTAGAGGTAGAATATCACTAAATTATGACCATAATTCTGTCTTTGTCGCTATTCATAATTGGACATAATTTTCTCTCGACCTATAGGTCGAGAAATGGTAAAATTGACCTTCTATGTTTGTTGGGTTCTTGAGACTGGTGGTTGAAATTATTTAAAGGTAGCAGACTCTTATTATTCTTTGTCAAAGTCATTGGCTATTCAAAAGAAGGACAAAACAATATATCCTTCATTTGGCTCCTCATTGTTCTCATGGTTTTTGTATATTTTATCACTATGAGGATGAACAGAGCTCTGCTTTGATTTGAAACGTTTTGCAATTTGAAAAGTTTTCGCTTACCACTCCAAGGTTTCTGGTAATTTTGACTTCTGTCCATTCTGTTGGTTCCCAACACCTGGAATTTCTGACAGCTTCTGCATACGTGTTTATTGTCATATACAGGGTTGGGAGGAATTACCAGAACGGTCGATTATTTCACAAGATACATGGCATGACAAACTGTCTCATATAAAAGTTGTGGGACTTTCAAAAATCTACATATTTGTCATGATTTGGAATATACAGGGTGTGGCATAAAGTCATTGCAGATCAAAGTTGCGTTTTTTCAAATGCATATTGATGAATATTATGATTCTCCCTTCAATTTTGAGCAAAAATTGTGATACACATTTTGTTCCTAAATTGAACTGTTATCAAGATATCTCGATTTGAAAATGACATTTTTGAACTTTTAAAATGCTATAAAGCTCAAACGGTTCAAGATAAAGAAAAATGGTATACACTTTTTCACCGCAACTTTTAAAGAACTATTCTGTTATTTGAAAAGAAGGTAATGTGAACTGTCAATGTTTTTTACACATTTCCGCCTTCTTTGACAAGAATTAATTGAATGTCTTTGGAAAGCTCTTCAAAAGTTAAGACTTGAAAGTGCAGACCGTTTTTCTCTTTCTCAAACCGTTTGGGTTCTATAGCATGTCAAAAAATGTCATTTATAAAACGTGATAACAGGAAAACGACTGGATTTAGGAGCATTATGTATGATAATTTTTTTTCTTAAAATTGAAGAAAGAATTCAAATATTCATTATTATAAAGGGGCTTTCATTTAAAAAAATGCAACTTTTATTTGCCATAACCTTATGGCCGACCCTGTATATTCTAATTCATCACGGATATGTAGATTTATTAAAGCCCCACAACTTTTATAAGAGAAATTTGTTTTCAACTCGTGTATCTTTTGAAATAATCGACCGTTCTGGTAATTTCTCCTAACTCTGTATGTGTGACATAGCTGCTTATTATTTTGTAACCTGGAACATCCAGAACTTTCTGTGCAAGAAAATTGCAAAATAAGAGGTCCACTCAGTATAACATCAACTTGAATGAAATCAAACAGGGTTCATCGGGGACAGAGTGGCAGCTATTCAGGTGAAGTAGGTGAAGTGCCACTTCACCAAAAATAAATGATAGAACACACCTATATTTTTCAATTGAGAAAACTTCATTTTCAAACAAAAAAATACGACATTAATAATCTAGAGCCGCTATAGTGCCCGTGGTTTTTGTATTATTGCTTCAAATGATCAGAAATAAACCACTGGCGCGACAAGCTTTTTTCATATATTATGCTTTCTCCCCCATATTAGACGATACACAATAGTCGGAGACGTGACAGATAATGAATTAGCTAATGCTTTATTATGTCGGTTGCTATGAAGACGCTTTCTGCCAGGCCGACATTGGACTCCATACCTGGATCGGACCCGCTTATTATCGAGAGTGAAGCAAGTAGAGATAGCGATAGTCACGGATATCTATCTCTTTCTAACTCATTGACCTACATGGACAGAGATCATAATAATACATAAATTATATGTATTAGACATATTTGAGGAAAATATTGTATAATTGCTTTGATTATACGAAATTGTCCAACTTTTTATATGGAATTTCGCTCAGTATTTAATTGAATCTGGGTAATTATGTGCTCATACTCATAGAGGATATGAGATTTTTTTTCATGATCTAGTTATTGTATACAGGGTGCGCATTAGTTTGTGGAAGTCCATTTTCTCCCTTGTCAAAAGAGATAGAGAAAAATTTTCAAAACAAAACTTTTAGGGTTTCAGCAGGTTCACAATAGTGTATACAGAGTGTTCTAGGAAACCGATGGCATCAAAAAATACACTTTTTTTAAATAGCAACCCTTTTGATTGGAGATTTGGATTCAGCGTAAGATTCTACGTATGGTACAGTAGTTTCATTCGCCAGAACGTGCAGTGTTGTCAGTCTTGAGGTTTTACTTAAATTTAGGAAAAATACATCATGTTGGTAAATAAGCTACAAAAACCAAAGATTTGAAATTGAATCTTGCAAATATGCCTATTTTGCAATGTAAAAGTCAAAGTAATTGATTTTTGAAAAAAGAATCGCTATAATTTATATAGGGTGTTTTCTACAGCAGGCCCAACTTAGCGAATTTAGTGACGAAGAAACTCAATTTTTTCAAATGAAACACCCTATGTGCTGTTATATAGTTTTGTTGAGCACTTAAAACACTGCAACCTTGCCAAACTAGATAACAGCACACCTTTCTATTGCAAAAAATTGAGTTTCTTCGTCTCTAAATTCGCGCCTGCTGTAGAAAACACCCTTCATAAATCATAGCGATTCTTTTCAAAAAAATCGATTACTTTGACTCCTACATTGAAAAATACGCATATTTGCAAGATTCAATTTAGAATCTTTCGTTTTTGTAGCTAATTTACCAACATGTTTTTTCCTTAAATTTTAGTAAATCCCCGATAGACTGACAACACTGCACGTTCTGGCAAATGAAACCACTGTACACTACGAAGAATCTTACGCTGAATTCAAATCTCTAATCAAAAGTTGGGGTCGCTATCTAAAAAAAGTGTATTTTTTGATGCCATCGGTTTCCTAGAACACTCTGTATACACAGTAATATTTTAAAATTGTGACTCTGCTGGAACCCTATAAGTTTTGTCTTGAAAGTGTTTTTGTATCTCTTTTGACAAGGGAGAAAATGGACTTCCTCACACTAATGCGCCACCCTGTAGGTATTATTTCGAAACTCAAGCGTTTTTGCCTCAAGGAAAAGGCAATAAATTAAAACATATTTTTTTCATTATTGCCTATTATCATTATTTGAATTTAAAAACGCTTTTTAATGCAATATGTCGGGAGATGGAGAAGAAACAAAATGACGTCATATACCATAACTCACGGCCCGCTGCAAAGATGCCAGTTCAAACTGTAGTGTGTTTGATCTATGTAAGATATACATTCAATTTCACTTCGAAGTTGATGTGACTGATTTGCGCTTGCTACCATCTACATTGAATTTGTCTTCAAAATCTCGCTTACACCAAATCTGGTGGGACTTGATTGTAAGTTTTTGGAAGAATTTCTGAAGACTCAGCACAGTTAGTTACTGGCTGCAGTGCAAATCATGAAGAGAACATGCTAAAGACTTAAACCGCCAGAGGTAAATAAGTAGAAGAATCTATATCTGATTCTGCTATCGCAGGAGTGTCACCATCTTGTCTTCCGTTGTCCTGCTGCTGAATCTCTGACCAGAAATAAATATTCTTGAGACCACTGATTCTTTGCTAAACCTTATGAAGATTTTCCAGCCAAGAATGGTCTTCTAGTGACTATGACTGATTGAATGTTGTTGTCCCTACCAAGAGATACACTTGCGACCTTGACGAATGCAATGAATTCTTCATAGAGTTCGAAGTTCTTCACTGCTACTTCCTAATTATGGAGATGACGTTTGTCTTATCATCGACAAACCTCACGCCCGGTCGGCGTCCGCGTTTTTGAGCAGTCAAGACGCAGCCGTCGACGGCTCCTCACAGAGCCGTCAAGACGCACCGCGTCAACCAAATCAGTTAAATTCAAAATACTGTAGCAGTGCATGACTGCCGGACGTCGCAACAAAATTCCATCGTTAGAATGTGTCCGTACCCCTAGAGAAAGATATTTTATTCATAAGGACTTTCCTTTGCCCCTTAATGCATAGAACAGTCGGACGTCATAGTGCTGTCTTTTTGCCAGGCGTTCATGAGAGAGGCTTCAGGAGGGTTGATGTCTATGTTTGGTGGGAATATTGAGATGTTAACATCATGGACACATCTTCATCTCACCATGAACATGATGAAAACTGGTCTGTGCAATTTTGGACCACACTGCGGGCCACACAGATCATGATCTAGTTTTTGTTTGGTTGATGACCAAAAATTAAAACTCAACGATCCTAATAACCTTGTTTCTGTTGACCAGTTTACTCAACTATAAACGATACATAAAATATTTCCATACACAATAAATTCAAAAAACTCGATTAGAAAAAACCCAAAATACATTCCAAGATAATTGCCCTCTTGCCTAATTAAAAAGTAGCACCTTTCTCTCAAATGTTGGCTGTGACGTGGGATAAAATGTAGTAAATAGGACTTTTAACGCTCCATCATTGTGTTAATTTTCAAGTTAGGCTATCCCGCTGTGCAACTTGATGCTTTGATTAGCAGATATAATATGCCGTGTAAAGCTGCTTGTGTTTCATATAGTGATAGTGAAAAGTGATGGACTGAGTCAACCGAGAGTAGCTCACACTTTGTAGATGATTAATTGGGTGAGGTTGGTGAAATTCAGTTGCTATTTCTCATAGCTATGTTGATTTGATTGATATTTCATGCGGTTGAATGGAGCAGATGTGGAGTGCTCTGATGATTTAGCGGTTCGCACCTTATAAACACTCTATGGCGCTAAACCTATCCGCTCATCTCCAATTAAAAAACAGTTACACCATCAAAATCAACAATCAGATTAAATATGATAATCACTGTTTGATTCATACCTCAAAACCACCTGTTCTCTTGGAAGACAATTATAATCGCACGCACATTACAACTGTGTAAAAATGACCATTCCCGATTTTTTATCGGACACAATCGAGAATTTCAGCAATAATTTAGACGAGGTCGGTACTTAAAGTACGGTTTAGCCCACAGTACCCAATGGCAAATACTGAGAATCGTGGTCGAAGATCGATCGACCAGGTGGGGTCGCTTAATAAATATATTTATTGTCCGAGCATTTTAATTGGGGGGTTCGGCGCTAGATGTCAGCTTGCGTAATTAAAAGCCGAGCTGGGAAGCTGACTCTGACACCTCGGTACATTGTTAAACAAGATTGGAAGATGCAGAGGACGATTTCTCTGCTGTTTGGTTGTGACGACTGACCAGTGTCGGGTTTCAGTGCATCTTGTTATGGGACAAGTTGACATGCTGACATCTTTACACAATGACAAATTAAAAAATATATCTTCCAAGTGGAAAAGTTGAATGTCTACTACATAAACTACTTTCTTGTCCAAGAAAATATTATGTTCCAGTTCTGGCGAGTCAAGATGATGTAATAAGTATCCTTGAGCCGATTTTTTTTGAAATTTTGCAGATTCATTTTTGGTGTTGGAATCCAACTTTACCTCTAGCTCAGTGAGTGCCATACCGAGGGGCATTCTGCCGGATATTTTTCTATAATAAATTTGATGTACGTCACTGACTGTCACAATTTTTATCATTTTCTTGGATGGAACAACCAACAATACAGCTTTTTTGCTTCTTAGGTTTTCTTCATATCTCACCTCGTTTTCTAACAAAAAATCTTATATATTCCGCAAAATATTTCTACTTATGTCTTGAACGGATTAATTATTTTAAAACAAGAAAAACTAAGCCAGATATAAAAAAAAACTAGAAGGCAAAAAAGTTGTCTATTTGGTTGCCCCATCTTATAAAAAAATTAAAACTACCATCAAGTCAGTGGCGTACATTTTACATAACCCCGATTGGGATGGTTGAACTACGAAGGCATTTCATATTCATAAATACTAGCGCCATATTCCAATATAGTCCATTATTTTATCTTTTTTTTTGCGGGATAAAAAAGTTTGGTTAGAAAGTTCATAGGATTAGTTGAGATATATCGACACATTTCAGTGGTTGATATCGAAAAGTGTATACATATATAGTACTAGCTCCAAGCTGCCCAGGAAAAACCCAGTTTTGATTCAAATCCATCTCAAAATTGAAATTCAACTTGTAAGAAGAAAAGAACTGACGTGCATCTTGTGCACAAAATGTAGATATTCTCATTCAAAAGAAAAAAAACTAAATCCTTAACCAAAGTGAAACATCCTGAACCTAACAAATCTTTCTACTACTTATTAATAACGCTGGTACTCCAAAATAACACAACACAATCGAAAAACCATCCAACAAATCACCGTCGGTGTCGTTTGCTATGACGTTGCACAATGATGAAAAATATCCTCAACCAGAAGAAAAAACACGAAATCGGAAACCAAAGCGGAACATTCTAATCCTATCTAATCAAAACCAAATAAATCTACCTACTAATTATCATTATTAATGCTGGGACTCCAAATAACACAACACAATCGAAAAATCATCCAACAAATCACCGTCACCCACCGTCGATCTGCTCCTATCGGATATCGCCCATCAAGAAAATGATTAATGTCAATTATTAATGCAATGTACTTTTTTTTTTTTCTTCAATTCTCAAAGACGATGTATAATTATTATTATTATTATCATTATTATGAATCGAAAACCGAATGAGATAAGATTCGAAGTGAACGCCAAAAAAACAGATAATCTGTTGTTACATCAAATTATTGGGAAGCTCTTTTCAGAATCATTTCATTTCAATGGGTTAGTTTGGGTTAGTTTGGGTTAGTAGTAGTGAGTAGGTACACTACTCGTGGCTTCAAAGAAATTTGTCCAGCCGGTTGATATTGTTGGTGCCACAAAAAGACGAAAATCATCATCATAATAATATAATGAAGATGTCATCATGATCAAATAAACAAAAAATAAATAAAATAAAAGCAAAACACGCAGCCGCTGACGTGACGCTTTACAACAGCATTACGTTCAGGTACATGCGCTTCTTATCAAGTACCTCAAGCTCCTGGGACCGCCTGAACGTAGCTATTGTTACTTCGGCGATCACCATGGCAACGCCATGTCACCCAATCTGATCAATCAGAGATTGCGAGAATGAAGCCTTCTCTCCCTCATTATATACACGCATTTTACGGACGAACATACCTTCCCTTTTATAAATGTATAGATTATTACCTAGTTTGTAAATAAATGGTATTTTCTGGACAATCCTAGTCTTTGGCGTGAACAGCAGTTTTTCCGTTTTTTTCTGATTGGCGTTTATTGGCTAGTGACGCAAACTAGAGTCGTAACATCTGTTCCTTTGAGTGTGTCTCTGCCCACGGCCACTCTTCTTATGACTAAGCAACGTCTACCAATCTCCATCATCCAATTTTCGTACCCAAAGAGATAAGAGGATTCCTCTAATCTCTTTGGGTACGAAAACTCTCTTTTTTTTTTCTTCTTTTCTTACTCTCTTCATTCCATCCTTGTCCACGCCCTTTATTTGACCTTGACAAGACATAATGACCGTTATTTATATTCTTACACTTGGATTTTTCTCGTTCTCAAAATGTGCAAAGACCAAGGTCTGAGTGTATGACCATGGATGGGGTATAGGTACGGGTAGGTGCAGAGATCCAAGGTAGTTGAACATGAATTGGAATACCCAAGTCATGAGAGTATTGTATTTCATCTACCTATATAGTTACTTATTTGAAGAAACTTGGAGGCCTAATCCTGATTTGACTCACCAATCATCACTTTCTTCCTTCTCTATTTATAGTTGCAAAAAACGAAACAGGAAGTGCCCAAATTCAAAAAATTGTCAGGACATTTCAGTTTTCAGTATCCTCAATATCCTTATATACAAAAAAGAGAGAGAATACACTGAGGGCTCGGTGAAGAACGATGGATACAGCCTGGGGGAGCTGTGCATGGACACTCTACGGAGGTGTTTGGATCGCTAAGAGCTGTACAGTTTTTATAACCAAAAAAATGGTGGTGAAAAAACACCAATGGACAAAGATCTACGTTTCCAGGGCACAGCAAAGTCGCAGTTAAGGCTCAAGCGAATATTGCACTGGGGCATTCTGAGCAATGAAAAGTCAATAAATTGTCAATCAAAAGTCAAAGCGAGCACCAGCAGGGCTAGAACCCTCTTGCGGAACACAAAAACCAAAGAAGATATTTTGGATAATTATTGTGAGGGAAAGAACCTTCTACTAAATAAAAAACAATTGAGATCACCACAGGGCACCATCCACTTAAATAAAACGTTAAAGATATAATTTTGATAAACTGTCCACCACATCTTAACAGATTGTGAAGCTTTCCATCACTGACAGTTATTTACTCTCAGCTCAGAATTGGGCTTCAGATGTCACCAGAAGGCAAGATAAAGAGGGTATCTAAACCAATAGTTTCCGTTTTGTTGCTGATCGCGAGTTACCTTGAAGTAATTAAATAATGTTTTTTTGGAAATATGTTCAATTGTTTTAATCCTCCCACATAAACTGTACACTTGAGAAAGTTTCGCATCCTTACCCGGCGAAGGGGTTTCATGTTAGGAAATTCGGAACTCGCTTTCTTTTCTCAACATCCTAGTCCTCAGCTATAGAAAACCCTGTCGAGACTATAAATCATACAAACAGAAGCCAAAATTCAAATTGGATGCTTATGTAAAGCATTTTCCGGACATGGTATTGTTCCATCCTCAAGTTAATCAGCGCTAAAGAATACAGTTCAAAACATTCTTTTGACACACAATAACATTTTCAATGAATAATGCATTTTTATCAGTGACTTATTTTAAATAAAATAATAGCTACCGACACGGTGGTCAGGTTTTCAACACGGGTTGGTGGAATACATTAGTGCTTGCCTTATTTGAATAATGTGTAAATGTCTATGTAGAAGTTTGAAACATAATATAGACTTCACAATTGGTTTGATTACGATAGGAATGTGGCTCAAATTTCCTACAAGCCAAGAACGCTCGGCAATAATCACTTTAATTACAGGAAAACTAATTCACAAGTAAATTCCGAAAAACATGAAAAGTTAAATTTCTAATAAAAACGCGAGCGTCCATTTTTTGATTTACAACATCCTTTCCTGGTTCAAGCTTATAATTATGCGGTACTTACAAACTCTAATATGGCGGTTAACAAAGAAAATGTTATTTAAGAACACTGTTATAATTTTAGGAGATTAGCTATTACTCGGCCTGTTTAAGTCAAAATGAATGAGTGTTGGAATAGATAATCATGAATATGTTAATACATCGCTGTTAAGTGGATGGTAGTGGTTATGCTCAAGTTATTTGTACATTAAATGGAAATCAGGATTTAACTTTTGATTTAACAGGATTAAATGTAAATTGAACTGATTGATTGTGTAACTTTGTCGCCTTTTGGGAGTTTAATCACTGTGTTGATAGTCCAAACTTCTTCAATTGAATCATAAAATAGTTTCATCCGGGACCCATGTATTTTTCCAAGTGAACAAAGTGAAAAATTTGGTATATCACGCCTTTAGATCCCGTTGTTCACCTTGAACTTGAGTAAGAGAACTTTGGTGAGTTTTCTTCATCAAGAGCGCCAGTGATCCCAGCAGTCAGATCACCATCTTTCAACGTGTTTTCGATTTCTGAATTGGTGCAAAAGTTGCTGAAGATGGGGTATTATTCTTGAAAAAAGTCTTTCTTCGAAGGTTTGCGATCCATCTGTCTATAATAATGCGTTATTTCTTTTTTTGACGATGCCTGCTTCTTAATTTTCCAGCAAAATCCGTAGACGAATAGTGTAGAGAATCAGATCCATATTCGTATACGGATTGATTGGAGAATTGGGCACCTGGGAAGATGTAACAACGCAGTATTCGTTAAAGAAGTATAGTTGCAGGTTCAAGTCTCAAAGGCTCTTCATTCTTCCTTCGATCCTTGATAGGAGAACCCCAAAATTTGACAGCAGATGCCACTTGCTCTACCACCTCGTTGTTAACCCCAAGGACTCATCGTTTTGGTTTCTTAAAGAGCACAACTACCTTAGTCTCCGTGACGTTCATTGGTAGACCATTCCTCACGCTTTGTTCGATGATGAAGTCGTTGATGTGCTTGAGATGTGGAAGACTCTTGGCTGACCGTATCATCGGCGAAGCGTATATTCTTGTTGTAGATACCATTTGTTTTTATCTTTTCCTTCACATCCGCGAGTGCCTCTCGGAATACTGCCTTAAAGTAGATGTCGACGGGGATGAGGGACTGTCTGACGCCTCTCGGGATTTCAATAACGTCAGATGTTGACTCCTCCACTATCAATTCTATCGTTTAAATCCGCAGATCTTCCGCATCTGCACCGGCGGTTTTGAGAATGTTGACAAGCTTCTTCAATACCTCAGTTCAAAAGGTACCAAAGCAGGTTAATGCGTCTTCCTTAAGACCTTATCGGAAATCATCCGAGATTAAACTAGCGGCTGAAACCTTCAAAATACTAAGGACAACGCTCATTGGAGCAGTTTTTTGTCCAAATGTCTATGATAGCAGGGAAGAAGTGCCTTGAAACTACATTTCAGAAGAAAATATTTTGGAGCTCGTATTCGACTACCTCAATTCTTTCTATTTCATCAATTCTTCACAACCTCAACGACACAATCTTTTGTGCCAACTCCACGATGGTGAGGCGTTTGAATCGTTTGACTGAGGTGATGGGTTCTACGGGTGCGACGGTTCGAGTCCAGTGGTGGAGAGGAAAATTTGTCTTTGAATATCTGTGACACACCTCAAGGCTTAAAACTAAGGGCTGTAACATAATCAATTGGCAAAAACGTTGATAGTTCACCTGAAGTGTATTGATCCTTAAGATCGTCCATGGCCTTGGCTGATTTTCTTGCATAGATTTTTGAAAGGCCCACATCTTTGATGTAAGGCAGTTTTTTGTGACTCGTGTATTTTTTGAAATGATCGATCGTTTTGGTAATTTCTTTGTTCAAGTGAGAATTGGACTGAGATGGCTAAGAATGACGATAATCTTGAGCGCTTGCACTTTCCAAAGAAATATCTGAGAAAGAAAACGGACAGGAAACCGAGGATAACAAAAGGTTTGGGAATCCAGCAAAAATATGAGATGCCTAGACTATACATATAGGGAGGTTCTGTCGTAGGTTAGGTTAGGTTGCGAAGGGTATGCCCTGCTCCACAGATTCCTGCTTGCTGGCCCATTGTTTTTTCTTGTTTGAAGAGGTGTCCCCTCGGTCTCAACCTTCAGGTTCTGTGGTGACAATCAGTTCTTCTCATTCCTCGATACACCACGAGCACGAGACATATCGGAATCTTATCGTACAGTTATAGCAGCTGCAACGAGATTATCATCAACAAACTGAGAAGCAATACCAAGTCTTCCTGCCAAGTTTGGGAGCCGAGGATATTGACAACTTCTACTACCCGATAGCTGCAAATCTCGGAGCCAAAAAGAAAGGATCCCTCAACCTATCTTGGGAACTCTCACGTTGCTGAATAATGATTTTTTGTTCCAGCAGCTGTTGGTACTGAGATCTGTCATTGAAGACTTTGAATATGGTTAAGCTGGATGCTGCGAGATGACATATCTACTAATATCTTCAGAAACTTGCCCGATGATGGTCTTCTTGGCTGACTCGATAGACAAAAGCATGGAAGAAGGCGATTACTCAAGTTTCCCGAAGTCAACTTCAGTGATTTCGCTTTTCAAGTCTGGCGATGTCGAATGCTGCTGAAGAAACAAATGCTTGTCTTTCGGATCTAAAGTAAGACACTTTCTGGTTTCAAATGTGATTCTTACACTAACGATGATCCTACACAGTAGAGTAACTCTATAATATACATCAATCAACCAAGAATATTCTGCTTCGGATGTATCCTGTGACAGGGTTAAGGCATTCAACGGCATCGAACTTGACACTTTGTTGAAAAAGCTGGAGATTTATGGTTCCCGGAAAACTTTTCATCACTGGTTGCAACAAATCTATCTGGACAAACTTAAGAAGTGCACCCGTATTTCTGATCATACAGCTCTTGTCCGGTGCAACATAAGATCCCAAAATACTGAAGGAGATGGAAGAAACAGACCGCGCTTCATCAAAGGTGTGCTGTGTCTCCTCCTCTCCAAGGAGGTTGGATGCTGAAGAAATGAAGAGGACGACAGATTGCAGATTCCTGAGATTGTCTAGCACGTTTTCTGGGGGATGCTATGCCATTCGAGTGGGCAGAAGGGTGTTCCTTCTGCTAAAAACGTTCACCATGCCTTAACAGGATCTCACTTTAGATAATATCGCTCATACAAAAGAACAGTGACACATCTCCAAAAACGCAGTTTCCAGAAGACGAGTTTTCAATTTTTTTTTCTTCAAAGCTTTTTGAATTTTGAGTTAAAAGAATACCGATACTTTTGTTTTCTAGTGGACGAGAGCTGACGCTTGAATGATAGACACTATTTCCTTATAATAATTAGCTGTGTTAGGGTCGATTGGCTGTATCATCTCAATTTTGAGATGTGGCCTCAAAATTTGGGGTATGTTGAAGGCTGAATCCTCGAAACTTGTGAGGCCCTGCTACACTAAGAAGAAGATTCACACACTGCCGTTTCTATTTAATCATTTAACGGCTATTGTCCTGCATGAATGTACGGGTACCTCATACATCAGATTTCCAGCTTCAACACGCAACAAACACACAAGATACATCTTTCGCCTATCTCAACTTCTATCCTCACCGAATCATCCAAATATCACAGTAGCAAAAACATCAGCGGACGGAATCGCAAATTCTGTGCATCCAGGATTCATGCAGACACTGGAGTCCATGGAAACTTTTCTTCAATCAGAAAAGAACTATTTGAAGCTGGTCTTAATGGAAGAAATTGTGCTCAACAACCTTTGTTGGACAGAGACCATTGCATTGCCTGAGAAACATGAGCTCACGATCATAGTCTTTGGACTGCTGCAGAATCGAAAAACTGTGTATACAGAGATAAGTCCAGTTACGCATTTCTCAGACAGTCCTGTTTTGAAATGAGATATCCGAACGCTTTTGGCAAGGATTCGAGAATTTGGACTGGGCTTCATCTTTGTAGAGGATAATGCCCGGCCTCTTCGACCTCGCAATGCCATGATAGCCAACAGGTGAAGTGGCCTCCACGTTCACCATACTAGAATCTCATTAAGCACGTATGGGACTATCCCCCATGCTTAATCCATGATCGTCATCCTCAGCTTCAAAATACAATTCTTCTGGATCCAGCGGCAAGATTTTTTCAATAGCAATTACGAAGTGATCAACCAGCACATAACAACCAAGGCTGTAGCCTTCATCTAGGGGCTGAACAAAAACGACAAAAACTCGAAACCTTGTTGCTTCACTTTATGGGAAAACGGTGTTCAATCTTCTTTATAGTCGACTTAATATCGCTAGACGCAAAAAGATTCGAAAGCAGGCAATTAAATCACGACACCACAACCTTTTTTCTCGGTATCGTCCCGGAGAAAAGGGAGGATCGACTTGGTCTACTCGATTGGTTTTTGATTTATAATATCGGAACGCCCTTTATATAATAAACGAAGCTTCAGGTATTAAATTAATTTTGAACCAAAGGGTTTTTTATTTGCTGTAGTTGTAGCAGAGTATGAGATACGTGCTGCGAGTGTTCTTTATTAAACACTCTAAATGAATTTAATTAGATGCTCGTAAATTTATGGAAAGTGAGCAGTTGGTATGTGGAATGGATATTGCAAATTTATTGCGAATTAATCTTGAAAATTATCCATACTTAAAGGATTTATTGTGTCATTGATTCAGGGAGTAACTTTGTTTGAACTTATTGCAGAATGAGGCTAGAATCTCCTATAATAGTTTATGTATAGATATCAACAATATTCTTATTTTCACTTTAGAAACAGTTGAAAACCAACACGTGACCTCACTTGAAAAATATCCGTCCATCCGCTCCATAACGACCAAAATCCTTATAAATGGCAAATTTCAAGAAGCATCTCGTCCAAGGCAGATCCTCGAGATTCCATTCCGGTATTCATCGAAATAAATCAGGCGACATTTGGCCAAATCCCGGAATCGATTTCGAAATCCTTCGGAAATAAGTTTATTCAGCGAGGTGTGATGTCCAGTAGAAAATACAAAGACCCTTCTAAATAAGCTGCGACCCCCTGTTTTCACACCAGTTGGCAATTTGCCCATTTAAGAGACCAGCATATTATACTTCGTCAAATGAATTTATATTTGTCATTTGATAAGTTAAATTGTTTTTTGGGTTTGAGAAAACTGATTTTTGATGGGTTGTTGAAGCGGAATGGATTTGGTTGTTTGTATGGACGTTTTTGTTGGTAATGGATTGCTAGCATGGAAAGATAGGAAATAAGATAAAAAAACTTGAAAGCGCGGTCGTTAGAATAATTTTGTTTATTTATTGAGGTTATGAAGTATGCATAATTTTGGATATTAGTTCCAATGTAATGCTCTTACCTCAAGTCTAACAGTTTTTAACTCTTTCACTATCCTGGTTGGTTACCATTTCTTCTTTGTCACTTCCAATCCAATTTCTTGTTTTCTTCCAAATAATTCGTCTTCCTGGGATGCTTTGTTGTTTCTTGCCTTTTTCTCTGTCACTTCCAAATCCTGTCTTTCACCTGCCCTGATGTCTATTTCTTCTTTTGCATATTCCTATCCTAGTCGGGCTGTTGATCTTCCTATTGATTCTTCTTCCGTTTCTTATGGTGTAAAAGAAAGTACCAAGGGATCATGTCTAGATACTCCTAGCAATAGTAGTAGCAGCAGAGGACAAATAACATTGTTAAAAAAAAGTCGAAGGAGAAGCATTTCCTGGAAAATACACATACATATGCCCTAGAAACTGTCTTTATACCTAAATCCAGAACTGTCAGCCTAAGGCATATACAGTGCGACTCAGAAAGGTACTTGCCCTCTATTTTCTCAACCGCTCTATGTGCAAGAATGAAGTTTGAATCCCCAATAATTGCACAACAATTCCCAACACAGTAGTTTCCAAAAACGCGCCATTTTGGGGAAAAATCTGGCTTGAAATTGAAACGATGGAGAATATTATCGAAAGATACCTTACTTCTAGAAAGGTCAGTTCACAAAAATCAAAATGCCTATCAACCTCACAAGTCACCGCTTCACATGATTCAGTGCACAAAATATAGTGACCACTGAATAGTTTATGGATTGCCCTGACCGCATTTCTGGACATATCCGGCGTGGGATTGACAACATAGTCTGCAGGTGGATAAGAAACATGCTGTGAAATGAGAAAATCGAAGCATGTTTGACCAAACTGCGACTATGGAGATAGCTAGAGGATGCCCCTGGAAAGAGTTTTTTTTTCTGGAACCTAGTCGCAGATGGACCACTCGTGGAACTAAACAGCAAGGAGCAAGGCATTCTACGCCTTCGGCTATGCCTACGAAGAAGCAATACTAGTTATAGGCAAACACACCAGCACGTTATCAGAACTGAAGCAGACAGCCACGACCATCGTGGAATACTGCATGACGCGGGGAGGTGAGGACGCACCAGGAAGGTGTTCTATCTCCTCTTCTTTGGAATCTTGTCGCAGATGTGAAATAAACAGCAAGGAGCAAGGCATTTTTGCCGGAGCCTATGCCTACGATTCCTTCGAAGTTGCAACACTAGCACGTTATCAGAACTGAATAAGACAGCCCTGAACATCGTAGAAAACTGCATGGCGCGGGAAGGTGAAGACGCCCCAGGCAGAAGTTTCATCTCCTCTTCTTTGGAATCTACTCGCAGATGAACAACTGGTGTGGAATAAACAGCAAGGAGCAAGGCATTTTTCGCCTAAGGCTATGCCTACGGTTCCTACGAAGGAGCAACACCAGCACGTTATCAGAACTGAATCAGACAGCCCTGACCATCGTAGAAAACTGTATGGCGCGGGAAGGTGAGGACGCCCTAGGAAGAAGTTCTATCTCCTCTTCTTTGGAATCTACTCGCATATGAACTACTGCTGTGAAATAAACAGCAAGGAGCAAGGCATTTTTTGCCTAGGCCTATGCCTACGATTCCTACGAAGTTGCAACACCAGAACGTTATCAGAATTGAAACAGACAGTCCTGACCATCGTGGAAGACTGCATGGCGCGGGAAGGTGAGGACGCCCCAGGAAAGAGTTCTATCTCCTCTCCTTTAGAATCTAGTGGCAGATGAACAACTGGTGTGAAATAAACAGCAAGGAGCAAGGCATCTTCTGCCTAAGGCTATGCCTACGATTCCTACGAAGTTGCAACACCAGAACGTTATCAGAACTGAAGCAGACAGCCCTGGCCATCGTAGAAGACTGCATGTCGCGGGAAGGTGAGGACGCCCCAGGAAAGAGTTATATCTTCTCTCCTTTAGAATCTGGTGGCAGATGAACAACTGGTGAGAAATAAACAGCAAGGAGCAAGGCATATTTTGCCTAAGGCTATGCCTACGATTCGTACGAAGTAGCAACACCAGCACGTTATCAGAACTGAGGCAGACAGCCCTGACTATCGTAGAAGACTGCATGGTGCGGGAAAGTGAATCTTGAGAACCTTCCTGGTAAGCTTCACGATAAAAATGGAATACAAGGGGTCAAATCAAACCCTTATTTTTCGGACAAGAACTAAAACAGAAGAAGTCATATGTTTAGGAACTGCACTACTGCTCAAAAAGAGCAGTAGGCAAAACTTGGAGGTTGAATCCGCGTATGGTGAACTGGCTCTACCATTATACTATAAGTGGTTAGACCAATAAGTTCACTTGTCCACGGCTCTGTTGTCTGTTGGTCAAAAATCGAGCAACGACAGGCAGTCACCGAACTGGCAAAACTTCACAGGCATGTCTTTCTATAACTGAAGCCATGATAACTACCCACACGCAATGGCATGATTACACTCCAAGCACAATCATGAACCCCTTATTAACAATGAGGAGTGATATCATGCTGAAAAACTTTAACATGCCTCTCAAAACCGGGAGACACTGGGAAGAGGATACGGTGGAAGAGCACCGGAGGTCAAAGCAAATTGTTACATTGACGGTTCCAAAGCATGCCGAGGGACAGGAGCCAGGATCATAAGGGACAATTCAACGTGGGAATCATATGACCCACTATAAACGTCTGCGTTTAAAAAAATCTGAGGAGAGGCTATGAAGGGAGGAATATTTTGCGAAGTCACTATCGAAACTCTCTTCTGTCGAGAAACTAAGAGGCCAATTCTGTGCACTCTTGTGAGCGAATATGTAACTTGCCATAACCTCATGGGGTGATTCTGGGATCACGACTGCCCAACATACGATCTTTAATAGATACGATTCTTTGTAAAATATAGGTAGGAAGCGCAGACTTGCAAATTGTCTATGAGCTGGTAGAAAGTTACAGATTCGCTCACAGGAGTGCACAGAATTGGGTTCTTAATCCAAGCAGGTCTGTGATTGTCAGCAAAATCTTACCACTCTGAAGAGTAACTGGTAATGAGCGACAGGACCACTGGCACGCAAAGCTGCAGATACACCACTTATGGGTCCAGGACCTGCCGTTGGAATCAATGAATCCTCCATAAGAAGCTGGCAGAACTGTTGGTTTAAAAATCAACAGGATGAAAGATAGTGACCAGTGACTAGTAAACAATGATTGCAGAGGAAGTCCAACAGCTTACGAAATCAACAGGAATTATTTATTAAACATTGCACCCTAACGAAACAATATGCATACGATGGGCCTCTTCAATGATGAACCAATATGTAGGCTATGTAGGAAAGAGGAAGAAACAACCTCACACATCGTCTTTGAATGTGAAGCAATGACGTTCTGGAGAAGAAATAATGGGGAATTTTCACCCATTGAGACAGATAAACATTAGGAAGGGTCACCATTAGGAAGGGTCGTGAAAAACAAGTTACAGAGAAAATACAATAAGTCCATCAGAGGTTGCGGTGTCAGGGATATTATCCCGGGATCATGTTACGCCTCAGCTCCAGTAGTCAGTAATCGGTAAGTTGAATTAAGCTCGATCATTTCAACCGTGTAAGTAGGGAAATACTTACCCATTTTGTTTTTTTCTTGACCCATGCTTCCAGACGCTGAATCGCAAATCATAAAATTTTATTATGAAGCATTACAACATTACTTGAAGCATGAAACTTGAACAATGACTCATAAGAGAACATAATCTTTTTGACGCATACCCAAGCAATCATAAACAATTTCTCAAAAATCAAATACCTGCCGTGCAACTGAAAACACTTTATCAATGCAAAATGTAATCGAACCGCGACCACAATAAAACGCAAATCATGACCGGACCCAGTTCATGAATCAGTTTGATCTAAAACAACAATAAATAAACATTAATATAACATTAAATTGCTTATAAAATCATAAGTATATATTTCAGCAAGAGCAAGAGCGACTGCATTACAGAGTAGAAAACATTTAATATTGGTATATCGATGTCACGACTCTTGATCACGATTCGAAGATCTATCTGTAACTTCCCAACTGCAGCTGAAGTCCTGCAGTCTGCTCCTGCTTCGGTTCAAAGAAGATCTAGTTTATTTTGTATTAATTGAAAACGAATGCGCTTTGAATTATTTATTGTTGGACTGAGATAGTTCGGATGTTAGCCAATCGTGACGGTAGTTTAGAGATTCTTATGGTAGCTGAATATTCCAGCACTTTTGTGCTTTTGAACGGGTAACAAGACTTATAAAAAGACAAGACATAAAAATTCTAATAATGCAACGGAGGCTTTACAATAAGGTCAGATGGTCATTGACCTCCCAAATAATCAACAAGATCTCATATTAATTTACTTTATTGATATTTATCAAAAATACCTCCATTTTCACATCCCATAATGCGCACACGTTATGATACCCGAGAAAAGCTCCCCACCAACACATCTCGAGCGTCGCACAGATTATTTGGGTCAAAATTCAGCTTTGACGAAAAATCGCTCGAAATTTAAATGCAATATCATCACGCATAAGCGGCTGGAGTCACAGAGAGAGAGAGAGAAAAAAGTGATTGGCTCAAAATCAGTGTGTTAGAATGAGAAAAGATATGTCAAGTTAAGCATTGACCAAGACAACCCTGCCATGGGCACGAGGTTGATTTGCGACCTACGCTTTTGTTTCCAATTGTCTTCCATCTTCGTCACACATTTTGAGGGGTTGTCGAGTAATGTCAAGTCAGCAAATGCTGATAGATTTCTATTGATCTTATTTTGCGGGCGGATTTTTTACAGAACATTGGTAATGGGTGGCGAATTTTGTTTTGAAGATGTCGGATTCGTCGGATCATTGTGTTGTGTGTGAAATTTTGAATTTTAAAGACGGAGATGGACTGTTTGAACTTTCTGTGATGAGAAATGACTCGAGAAATGATACTAGGCTACATTTTCTGAATAGGTGAGTTTTTAAAAATTGCCGAGTATCCATACTGGTGCTTTTCACTTTTTTGCGCTCAGTACGATGCATTTCAATTATATGTATTTGCTTGGGGGCTTTGAGAGCTATTGGCAACGAACTATAGAACAACCCATGAATAGATTTTTATTGGTTCCGCCCCTACCACACCAACAATTCATAATTTTTCAATTACACTACCACACGTACCAGAAATTTTCTAATGCAGCAAATAAATAGCATTAACCACTTTAATACAACATACAATCCGGTCGGCATAATGAACTAATTACAAAATTGATAGCTACGATGGTATTTTATATTTTGCAAATTTTCCAATCCAGTGGCTATAAACTTCCCTGGGGCTTATTAAAGTATTAATCAAAATCAACTAAAGACTTTGAAGGTATTCTCGTCTAATTGGTATGTGCTGTAATAGTGGTGTTCTCAAGCAAGACCACTGTGAGCAGAGTGTAAGATGAAGAGTATGAGTGTTTGGTAATTATGGTGTGAACGGAAAAATCGGAATTGATGTTGTTGATTTTTGATCATCTTAATTTCTCAGGTTTTCCAAAACCACTGTGATGAGAGTGATTAAAAAAACCAACAGGGCACGAACATCTGTCAAGGCTCTGAATACAGAAAACCAGTCTATTATTTTTACTCTGATTTCATATAAAGAGGGAAGACGTACTTGGCAATGGAACAGATTGAACAGAGAATTGTGTTGCTGTGATTACTATTTTTGGAAACGGGAATAAATATTTGTGCCAAGATGATGACGGTAATGTCCATGATGGTAGATTTTTCTAAATAAATCAAAACCAGAATAGGTATTCAATCATGTGTTCGCAATTGAGAAAACTTAGAGAACAGAGTCAACGATAGGTTTGCGAGAGAATCTCGATCCAGCGGTATTCTCATACAGAGCCGAACATTTGTTCTAAGGATGAAGAACCTTACCAATTTAAATAATGGATCTTGTGCACAAAACATCCTGACTACGAGATACACCTTTGATAAAGTCACTTCAAATTCCACAAATGGCCTTTACGACGCGACGTCAAGTTTTCTGAGAAAAAAAATCAATACCTGATTCCACACTCAAGTTCAATCTCACAAAAAGAAACTCTTGCTGTAGAAGCTAAACATACAGGATGTGGCAAAACCAACATTGCGGTTGCGATGAGGAACTATGATGAGGATGGGAACCTCGGAGGGGACTCATTGTATCCGCTCACTGGGGGACATCATCTTCCTGATATGATCTTTAAGGCTACAAATTGAAAATGTAGTACTGACCCAAGCAGATTTGTGAGTTGTGTCAATTTTCTTTGATAGACCTTTCGAACTACAGATGTTTCTAATGGGACTATCCTCAGAGCAAATGATTTATATTTTTTTGAATCCACTGCAACCTAAAGTTTGAATGTCAGACCCCATCATCGATGTCATCAAGATTGTTTGAACAGCAATGATTGAGTGCTAGGGCAGACAAAGGCCCTTGCCTGGTCATGATGCACTGCAACCGTACACAATACATACAGAGAGTTGAGGAGTTCTCGCAATGAATCCCAAAGCATCATTTCTACCTCCTAGCTATAACTTGTCAACCAAGACCTTCATGGAGTTTGCTAACCACATTAAGAAAGATTAAGATACCAACAAGATCTGTTTGTTGGAGGTCAAGAACAATAAGGTGTTCTTGCTTGTGTACACGAAAGATTTGGTAGTTTCGCTTCCTTGGTGGATCAGATGAAAGGGTCGACACTTTTATCGCTTATCAGAGAGTCTACAACCTGACTTTGCACAAGCAGGACAAAGGATACAGAAGAAAAGACTATCGAGCTGAACGCCTCCAGGAAACAAGTCTACAAACGTTTTTTTGACAAATTCTGTCACTTTGGTTATCGAATGAAGCGTCGCAGAGCTCACAAGAATTTTTCCTATTAGGATCAACATTCTCTTCCGCATCATTTTTGATTGGAGATGTGGTGACGTGTTGATGGGTGAATTGATGTGTTTCTAAGGACAAGTCATCTTCAAACTCACAACTGCACGTCTGACAGACAAACAAGGGAAGTTCGGTTTTTTCTAAACCTGAGGAAGACACACTTCCTCTGCTTCCGGATGATTCGCTTTCACACCTCTCGCCTCAAAAAAATCCAATTGAATCCTATGGTTGAGATTACTTCTGCTACTTACATCTTCCGTGATGTTTCTCGATGGAGATTCCATTTCAGTGTCTGAACCGTCACTTGCTTCCATATATCTGAATAATCTAGCAGCACCAATCTGTTTTTGACTTTGACCCTACCATGACTCCACTTCACTTTTTCATTTTTACCGGTGACTGCTATTTCCCTGATGATTCTCAGCTCCTTCTGGAAAAACCTCTGTGGCAGAACCATAGAGAGTAGAGACAATAGGTCGGAGCACACTACCCGTGGAAGAGATGACTGCGACAGGAGACTAATCAAGTATAGGCACTCTTCCGGAGGTATGCTTCGGAACAGATTTTTCACACCCAAGGACATCAATGCGAAATTTTCTGGAATCTTCATATCCCTTAACGAGTTGGCAAACAGTATATGAGTTCCTGATGAAATGTGAGTTTGGAGCTTCGACTTCTCTCTCAGGTTAGTGTTGAACCAAGAAGAGAGCTTGAGCAGGGTGACTAGACGAAAGACAACACCGCCCTTCTGGGGATGCATTCCTCGTGGATTTTAGCCCACAAAGGTTCCTAGTTCCTAGTTCATCGGAACAGAAAACAATTGTTGTGCCCTTGCTTCAAATTGTTCCAAGCTACCTGGTTACAGCCCTGCTTATTTATGTTTTACTCGTGAGTTGAGAACACCACAACAAGAATTATATTTCTGAGATCGCACCAAAATTAGAGATATCCAATATTTTCCCCGACGTCAGATGCTGAAGATAATATCGCCAACCACTTAACAGGCTGTTTCTAGCCAATCTCCAACGGTACCTGCCGGAACTTATCATACATTGGTACTTAACAAGTATATAGATGAAAAAGACCCTGTTTCCTCAAGACCTATTTGCCAGAGATCACCAACCTGGTAGAAGGACTACTTATTGGAACTTTGATGGGACGCTGTAAGTTTCAAAAAGGGAATGTGCGACGCAAACCTCCGCAATACCTCTAGCCACCATGAAGGTCACGTTCTGTGGTTTCCACATTTGCCCTGCTACAAATTTGAGGAATAGCCAAAACCCATTTAAAATTTAAGTAAAATATTGTTGAGAATCAATGGAGCATACCTGATGGACTATGATTTCAACAAACAAATGCTTTATCAAAGCCACCCGTACGTTCGCGTATACTGATCAAGCTTTACAATTAGGCTAACAGACAATACTAAAAACAATAGCTTTTTCAGTGTGAGCCCCCAGTTTATTGGTAACGCAAAGCACATGTGTGTGGATCGGACACAAAAAGTGATAACATTTAAAATTAATACACAAGCGAGTGAACACCATCGACCGGGGTTCAACAAAAATATCCAGTCCGGCCATTTTAATTTGATTTTGAACAAAAAACGGTGCACATCGGCACAATGTCTTTCTGATTGGTTGAATCGCAATGCAATTTGTAGATCGGCCTTTGTCCCAAGAACAATGGGCCTCTATCACAAACAAAACAGGCAAATTCGGATGATGATGGCCCATTGACAACTGATAGTGTGCGCCACTTGTTTTTCTCTTGATTTATCGAAAATTCCAAAAAGTTCCTGTTGACTAGGCACCCGTGTTCTGTACTATGTTGTAAAGCGTCATTGTGTTTTCCTGTATGGACGTTTTTAGATAGAGTAGGGTCTGAACTTGATATTGTTTGAGCAGGGATTGAAATTAACTTTAACAATTTAATTATTTGTATCATACGAAGCTGTGTTTTTGATAATTCAATTGAATTCGTCTGTCGAACAAAAATGTGGTTCTCTATGCAAATTAAGAGAGTGAAGTTAATCTCTATTATGGTTAGTTGAACGATGAACTGATAAAACTTCAACACCCCAGTCTTGAACTAAACATTGTTTCTGGTGATGATCTCTGGTACAGCATCAAACGTGTTTGGATCGGTGGAAACCTCCCAGTTCACTCTTTGCCTCTTTATTCGCCAAACTTGAAACCATATGCATGGTGTTTGTATGGTGAAGTTGGTCGACGAAGTGGCGAAATGCAAGAAGATTGGAATGTGTAAGGGTGACCAAGTCCAGAATAGGATCAATAGATTATTACCAAGTAAAAGAGAGTCTCTCTTGCTGGTCCTTTGGATGTTCCCAAAGCCAAGATCTCTTATTGAGGTTGATGTGTTGGAGTCGCAATCTTGTTGGACACAGATGATGTCAGTTGCCCATCTGAGTCACATATCAGGAGAGTTGACAACAATAAACGAGAGTTCTCGTGTAGAAAGGAACACCTCCTTAGCGATTCCATGAGACAGAGAAAGAGGGAGGGAAAGTCATGCATGACGTTTCTCAATTTTTAGGTCTGAATTTTTCAAAGTTAAGCAGTGCCATCATACAGTGATGATGGTAGTGTTCAAGCAACTAACTGGGTATCTCAGTGTGGCGGTCGTGAGGCCCCTTGATCAAAAATTTTATAGGAGGAAGCAATCAATGTCGTCCTTGACGAAGAGGCATGCCCTCTCTTTGTCAGATTTAATATCATAGAATGATCTACCACTTGTTTGTCCTCTGACTTGACTTCACTTCCACAAACCAGTGCTTTTGGATGAGGGATGACGAGATAGATATCTTGTATAGTCTGGGGTGCAAAGCCACAGACACAGCCCTACTGTGATGTGGATTCTTATTACGGAGGTTGAGGAGGGCCACCATGATTGTTAGTTTAACCGTATCTAGTTGGTCTTCTACCAACCCTACCTTGAGTGCTGCACCCTTCCAACGCTGAGTACGTATCCCGTTTGTCATACCCTTATTTTCACATAACGCGATGACAGCAGTCCCTTTAGATCCAAGATCTATGAAGTCCAATGGTGCAATTTGGATTTTCTCCGATTGCTTTTTTTGGTGAATCTCCTGTCTGGATAGTCACATGGAGCAATCGCCAGCTTAATGGCTTTAAAAGCGCTATTCAAGGTCATCCCTTCAACTTTATTTGTCTTTGGCCTCTTAGAATCTTGGTTAGTGTTATAGGTTGCAAAAGGGGTGCTACTTTCGGACTTCACTCGCGTGTTGCTAGCAGGGGTGATGGGGACTTGCCCAGATGGATGATGAGTGTTGAGTATTCGTGACAAGTTGCCTTGCCATGCTATTTGGCAGCTTGCATGGCAACTTACCTTTGGTGTGCCCTGGTCGCTCATTTCATACCAAGCTTGAGGGTGTTAGGATTGAGCTCGAACTCAAGTTTTTTGCACTCCACTGAATATACAGGACTACGCGGCAGGGCGTCTTCATTATCTCTGCTCTTTGACGGAATGTGTGGTTGGCCCTGAATCCATGAAGCCAGCGCCGACCACCGGGGCTTTGACCACTTAACACTTACCTGGGGTACTGAATCCTTATCTTGGTCACACATTATTTCGTGGTGCATGCTTTTCAGCACACTTCTTGCCTGTTACAAATGAATATGCGTCCGACATGAAAGAACCCGCAACTAACAGGATAGTCTCACGAGTTCAGGAAGCACAAAATTTTCATTTTCCATTTATCAACAAATTAACATAATCCATTATTCAGCAGGCCAAATGGTTTAGATCGATACACATCCCAGGTATTCCATGGTTTTAGTGCACTACGTCTAGTACATAAGTTCCAATCAGCCTACTGCAATGGACAACCTGAACATCGGTAGTGGTTCCTGATAATCAAATCAAATTCCGAACAAGAGACATACCCTGCATACAGTTGTACGCATCGACAGGTGCAGTGCGGTGTTGCCAATATGTATAAAATGTATGAGATAAATGGACACATTTAGTACTTAAGTTATTGAATTATTGAGAAGACGTACGGTTGCGGAACTTGTCAAGTCAATATTAATAGTGACGCCTTTATTGATCCAACTGAAAACTTAGATTTCCCTTAACTTCGTTGTAGTCAGCTAAGCTGAACTGCTAAGGCCTGTAACATCAGCACTCCCTCTCACCCTTTGCGCACTTCCTCGACTTTTCCACCCAATTGAAAACTTTATGGGAAGGCAAAACTGTCCTATACAGCCCTACCACTACGAGATAGTTGGCTACTTGGCCAACGCCATTTTTCCCTAAACATACAAGTCCACCAGGCAGAAGAAACCTTTAGCTCCAGGAGCAAGGACGAACATGTGATAGTTGCTCTAGGCAAATAACTGGAATTTGAATTGAGAGGTCATATGGAACCTTTGGAGGTGACATGAGTAAAGGAGCCAACTTTCGACAGTTGCAGTTCCAATGGTACCACACATGCCTGAGTTCCAGGATTGTGTACTCCACCTACATCTTCTCAATGCCACCAAGAAGAAACAAACAGATTGTTAAAAATTGACATATCTTGCTAAAAATATAATTTCGTGAATTCGAAAGTTTGTTGGATGTCTCCAACGTTTCACATTTCCCAACAAAAGAATTGGAAAATAACTACGACTCGGGATCAGATAACATATAAAGATTTAATTATCGTGATCTCTAGTTAAGCTTCTTGTAATTAAACTATTATGATCTACCGTGCGATATAATTTGCAAAGTACTACATGATGGGAAGTATACTGCTAAGGGGGTTTTTATAAATTATGACCAAATCAAAATTTAAATCAGGAATAATCGACTAATTCTTGTAGATAGTTTCTAATAAATATCCCGACCCTTTTTGACTTAATTTTCAATTCCTTTTCGTCCGCACGCCTCTACCGTAACTTTTTTTACGAGGGAATTAAGAGTTTCTTTAATGCCGCAGTTTCAATAAGGAGCGGGGTTTAAAAAGTCGCGCTTAACTGCTAGAAGCAATCTAAATTCATAAGCACACCTTCCGCCGAGATGTTTGCCTTTGTTATATTGATTATAAATTATCAACTTTTTCGTTAGTCTTGGAAAAATTCACAATTTATGGAAATGTACGCCTCAATCTTGCAACTTCCAAATGCCTGTGTTCAAACCAAACTATACCTCGTTCAAAAAATCGTACCCTACGTTTTTTCTTTGTTCGTGACCCATAATCCACGAGAATTTGAAATGAGGTTTGCCTAATGTAAACAAAGCAAAAATCCGCAACACGCATACATGGAGTAATAATGATTTACTTGCACTTTTGTGTAATGGCTCATATCGCTTCTAGATCATTTTCGGATTAATGCATTCTCGAACGAAGACGGATTCAACAAGGCATAACCTATGAATATAATAAACCAAAAATAATAATGTTGGGCAGATTGGACGATGGTTCTATTAAGTCAGTATACAGAATTTGTGGAAGTTGGACAGACCTTCCGGTGAATTGCTGCTAGAATGAACAAAGATGTAGGGATACTGTGGTCAGATGTTATCACGCATGGCACCAAGATGTCCTCAGTCGAAGAGCCAGAGGCACAGTACGCGTGAGCTGAACAACAAAGCACCAAGAACGCCGCCTATAAGGTTGATAGCTCTAAGAAATCGTTTCTAAACAACCAAGGTAATAGCAAGTCAGTGGTGAGCAGAACATGGCGGGATTATTAGAATGCGAAGTCTTCAAACGCGGATAAAAAGATTTGGGCTTCTCTCATATCGACCTCAATTGGTGTGAAACACAATCGTGCTTAGACTTCAGAGGCAGTGAGAACGCACACCTATGCATAGGAGAAAATTGGAAAATCATCTGATCCAAAATCCAAGAGCAAGGCAATACTTAACCACATGTGATCAGAGTGACGTTAGCTTATCCTCAACAGGCTTCTATTGATTCGCTACCCTGGCCGCCGCGATCCCCGGATTTGTATCTGATCGAACATGATCGGTAGGAGGTTGAGAAATTTTTTGCGCCCTGCTGGCACTCCAGCAAGAGGTAAAGATAGCATGGATGACATACCCTACTCAACTTTATGCTAGCCAGAATCATTTGGAAATATGAGCGGAATCAATTTTGATTTCTTATGTTAACAGCTGATGATGTTTAGTGAAAATTAAAATGGCAATGTAAAAGTGCAATCTCATTTAAAATATGTCAAATTATCCCATGAAAATCTAGAACTACTAGGAAGTTTATTATATACGGAAACTAACTACGTATTTCTTACAGTTTTTAAGATCACAACCATACTGGACAATGTTTGTTACCTTGAAACAACTGTACACTTTCCATCATGTTGTGATACCTCTTGATATCCAAGAAACGCTCACATATTGGCGCTGCATACAGTAGCACAGACTAAATTACTTCAGAGCATCACTTTATTTATGTTGGTTTCTTGACAGTAAACCCTGTGTGTGAGGTCAAGATTTTCTCCTACGGTGACCCCTTAGTATCTCAGTTGCTTAGATGCTGGCTTGACTGACCCTGGGAGGCCAGTTCTCAGCGCTTCTTTGTCATCCAAACACCAATTTCTGCAAGGTTCCCATATGCACGTTTCATCTGTGTGGTCTTATTTGAAGCCATCACCAGTCGTAGTGCAAGATCGTCGGCGAATCCAATGTTTCCAACTTTGGATGTCTGTTTATTGTCTAAATAGTGTCCAAAAACCCATATGTTTTGGAACTGATTGCTAAATAGGGCTATGATTAAACGTTTAGTTGACGTATTCATTACACCAGGGTCTCTTAGCGTTAAGTATCCTCAAAATAGGTTGGTGCAATCGGCCATTAGAGACCCCGAGTTGATTTCAGATGACTATTTGCCAGAAGATTGACAAAAACAAGCCGCCGGCGTCGCTCGGAAGTCAAATCAGCTGGAATGAGATTTTTCTCAAAAATGGATATGAAGTGTTCATGGTCAAGTATCGGAAGATAATATCAATGAAGAAATACGCATAGCAGATGAACTTTCTTCAGATTTTTATGAATTGAGCATTGAACAGTTTTGGTGTAACCCTTGAACCGGATGCAGCTCTGGACGCTAGTCGTTTGGATCAATTTGACAAATGTCACGTCTACAGCGATCAATCTACGACAAACTGGCAAACATCAAATACTGTGACGTAACCGCGATATAGGATTAAACAAACTGTATGTTATATCCATTGGTTAAATCATGTCTATCCAGAGAATTATTGATTTGAGTTTGACAAAGAATTTCTGCTTACCTATATAGCGAAGGTTCCAGTCTGAAGGATCTTCTTACAAAATTGATGGCATTTTTATAGAAAGAAGTCTGAAGCGGAGACTATCAATACTTTACTTGGATGGTCGCTTATGGGAAAAATTCTCTTGTATGGATAATATGACAGTTTCGATTTTGTGTAGCCTTGATAATCTATGAATTGAAAATCCGTCTGCGTTGAAAAACTGGCAAGCAAACTAAAAAAAATATGCGATGAATCACATATTCTGTACATTGAAAAAAAAGGAAGTAGAATGAAGTGGAAATACCATGGAATGAGTCACATCCAGCAATTCCATCAAACTATTATTAGTACTTTCACTTCTTCCGTTGTTTGGCCAGTCAATACTTCTTGAAAATGAACTGCTGGTTTTATCACTCACTTTGACAGCTATCAAGGCTATGTTCTATATTCTATATCTAGAGATGTTTGATTCGATACAATGGATATAAGATTTGAAGCGCCCTCTGACGGGAAGTATTTTTGAAAATGAAACATTCTTCAAAACTTTCACTTGTGAGAAATCAAAAATAACATTTCGATTGACAAATTTCAAAATCCTATCTTTCTATGTAAAGCAAAATGAATGATTTTTCTTCTTCTGAAGAGTCCAATCTTGTTGCAAAGAATCCGGTGACGAGTATTGAGGATCGGCTTTGTCATCATATCGGCAAGTTGTTCCTCAGTCGGGATTTGTTCGATCCCAAATTCTCCTTCAATAATTTGAGATGTCGAACTTGAACAGAAACAGATTATTTTTGGCTGCAACGCACTGAGCGGATTGTTTCCATTCTTGCGACAGAGCTTGAAGTTTGGTCGTAATCAATCCCTTGTCTCTGGGCAAATCCTTTCATGACCAAACGAGCTTTGTATTTATCAATACTTCCATCGGGATTGGTTTTGACTCGATAGATCCACTTGCACGGAAGTGCTTCCGAACCTCTAGGGAGTCTGGTCTAGTTCCAAGTTTTATTTTGTTGTAAGGAATCAATTTCCCTGTCCATAGCCTTTCTCCACTCGATGTTGCCGTTGATGGCTTCATGGAAGGAATCTGGACTCTCCAGCATAAAATTCTCAGTAACTACCTACTACGTTATCATCCAGATGTACTGGCCTTTTTTAACTTCGAACGATCCCTCAACCGCATTGATTGCCTTCTTCTTTTATCGTCGAAACTTGTTTCTCTTCCGGTTTCGTAATTGTCTTCGCTTCCTGTTTTGGTTGTGTCTTCGTCCTCGCTCTTGTGCGAAATCAATGATTCTTCCTTGTCTTCGTCCTCGCTCTTCTGCGAACTCTTGGTTCCATTTTCCTTGTCTTCTATGACTTTCTCGGATCCAGTATCTTGGAAAGGTTGGTTGACAGTCGATTCACAATTGCTGATTTTTTCTTGAAATTCTACGTCCCTCGACACACTCCTCTATGCTTCTCTGGTAAGTTGATACGATATCTCTCATCGCCGTCCCAACCCACCAGGTACCCCTTTTCAGCGTTTTCGTCCATCTTCTTTCTTTTATGGGATGGAATGTGTACATTGCACGTCGTTCCTACGATTTGAAGATGTTCAATTCTTGTTTTTTGCCCAGCCATAGTTGGCAACAATGATTTGCCCGTCCTATTGAGGATGAAGACTCCCGTGACCAACTCGACTCAAATGGCTTCTGGAAATTTCATTTTTGGATTAGAATACTTGAAAGACATTTGACTATGGTTCGATTCTCTCTTACCGGAGTATAGGGAGCGGTGAGTCGAAAAGAAATACCAGCTTTCTAAAGATTTTCTCACAATCCTGAACAGTCAAATTCTCCTCCATCATCGCTCAGGAATTCCCGAATAGTGTGTCCTCATTGCTTGGCGTGAGAAACCATGTGTCGCAGCACGTCTTTGACCTCTGATTTCTGCTTGACGATGTACCCGTATCGTAACCTCGTGAAATGATCCTTACCAGGTACCGCTTTTTCTGGAAAGAGCCCTCGAATGGGCTGCAAAACCGAGTACGTGACCCCAATTTGACAGCTGATCAAGGCTTTGTTCTATATTCTGTATGTTGGAAACCATGTACTCCAAGGATCAGGCATTGTCAAATCATACGAAGGCTCACGTGTTTCTTCAGACTTTGGTAGTCAATTTGAAGGGTCTTTTTGGCAAAAAATCAGTCAGAGCATTGGTGGACACCGGATCAAGGTCTTATGTTTTAGAGTCTACTATATTGGAACTGGGTCTGAAACCGAGAAGAGTAGAAACCCTCACTCAAGGACTTTTTGTAGGAGCAGAGTTCACCAATCACCACTATTGCTATGATATTAGAGACTTTGGTCAAAATGAAAAGAACAGTCATGTTCACAAATTTGAAGTCTTGGACCAGTCCTCTATATGTAACAGTATTGGTTCACTTCTTGATGGTCCTTGGAAGCAGGAGTTGAGAAATTCAAACGTACATGTATCTGATCTGAATGATGGGCCAATTGAACTTTTCTTGGGGGCAGATGTTGCCAAAATCTTGTGTACTGGAAGAAGTATCAAACTTGATTGTGGATTGATGGCAATCGAAACCTGCATGGGATGGACCATAATGGGTAGGCTAACTGTTCCATCAAAAATATTATCTGCTAATATGACTGTCATGTCTTTATTTGTGAACCCTGCAATTGCGGATTTGTGGCAACTGGATGTTTTGGGTATACAGGATCCCATTGAAAAAAAAAGTGAAGAAGAAGCTGCTGTTGCTTCAAAAGAGTTGTTTCTTCATTCATATTAATGAGGAAGAAAGATATGAAGTTGTATTACCCTGGTTAGATGGTCATCCACCGCTACCTACAAATAACAATGTTGCCAGAAAACAATTGGATCGAGCTCTTCACAAATTAAAGAAGGATGATCTGTTAGAGCGCTATATTAACATATTTTTAGTATGGGAATACCTCAAGATAATTGAACTAGTTGAATTTGATGAAAGGTATGGTCATTACTTGCCTCATCGACCTGTGTTGAAAAAGGATTCTAACACTGCAGTAAGACCAGTTTTCGATGCATCTGTATGTGATAAAAATATGCCTTCGTTGAACCATTGTTTAGAAGAAGGTTTGAACTTGATAGATTGATTTATGATTTATACCTACCTTATTGTATAGATTCCGAGAATTCAAAATTGGTGTAATAACGGACATAAAAAGATAAGTGTAGATAAAAAAGATCAAAAATATTTAAAATTTTTATGGGTAAATGGAAAAGACTAAGAAGTTATTTTTCCTCATAGACGTGTAGTTTTTGGTGTGAACTGTGTCCATTTCTACTGGGCATGACTATTGAATACCACTTGTCAAAATGTTTGAACAAATGTTCCGTTTCTAATACTGTTTACTCTAAAGAGTCAATTGAACTACTGTTCAGAAGTTTTTATGTGGATAATTGTGACACCTGCTTACCAGATAATAAAAGTGTGCAGAAGTTCATCAAAGAATCTGCCTTGGCAATGGCTGAAGGACAGTTTGATCTACGAGGATGGGAGTTCTCAGGTCGACCAGAGAGAAATGATGTTAACGTCTCTGTACATGGTTCAACATGGTTTCCGAAAGAAGATTTGTTAGCCATAAATCAAAAACTGCTTGACATTGAGCCTGGAAACTTACCGATGACGAAGCGAACGATTCTATCCATGGCCCAGAAAATTTTCACTCATAATCTCCCCGGAGCTCGAATTATTTCCGGAAATTTTGTCGAGTTGCGAATTTTCTTGAAAAATTCGCAACGAGAACAAATTTCCGGATTATTAATTCGAGCTCTAGGGAGATCCGGCAAGAAAATTTCATGCCAGGACTATTTGGGAAGATTTAATAGTAGCGGCTGGACTCACCTCGCATTTAGTGGAAGAAACCAACGGCTCCTTACTATACTCGACATTGAGGAAGAAAGAAGGAAATCAGGATTTTATAAAACATTTGGAAGTTATAACCAATCTTGTCCATAATTGATAACATTGCAACTTTGTATTGGAAGTTGAAAATAAATCATTTATCAAAAATATTTGTCTTCAACAGCTGTCAAGCACTCGCGGCTGGATGTAGCTCCTATGCACCAACCACAGTGTTGCCGTTTGCCTTATCTCTGTCTGTGAAAGTTGGGTTGGGTTGGGATTGTTAGGGAGAGTGGGGACGGCAACACTGTAATCATATGGGAGCCACATCCAGATGCAAAGCCGGGGAGATTTCCACTTATTAATCTTTCAGTCACGTGATTATGAGCAGGGTGATTTCCGATAAAATTAGGTCGTTGCCATAGCAACATAACAAAATGCAAGCCTATGATTGGTTAGAATTGACTGGTAGGAAATTTTCGATAAAATTGGTTTTATGGCTCCAGCTTCTTTGATACTCAAGTTAATATTTTAGCGATTGTGGAAGAAACATGTTTCCTGGGATCAATCAGTTTATGACGAGACTGAAACTCTCTTCAAAAACTGGCTACATGAGTTATCGTATTTCTTTAAAATTAGAGTTCCTTGTTGGTTTTCTGTAGATTTTTCAACTCAACAAGAATTTAGCATTCATATTTTTTCAGATGCTTCTAAAGATGCTTATGCTGCTGATCGAATATTTGAAAGTCATGAAGCTTCGATTCATCTTTTAGCAGCAAAATCAAGAGTATCGCCAATCAAGAGAATGACAATTCCTCGTTTAGAGTTGATGAGAGCAACAATAGCGTCAAGACTCGATAAGCAAGTTGCTGATGCCAAAGAAGGGACGTTTTCGAGTTATTTCTGGAGTGACTCTTTAACAGTTGTATCATGCATTCGGCGCCAGGATGAGTGGGCGACATTTGTTTGGAGCAGTGTGGATGAAATACGTCGTTTAACTTCAGTAGAGCAGTGGCGACACATACCCGGAATTCATAACCCTGCTGATCTTCCATCACGTGGGTGTAATCCTAGACAGCTCTTTAAATCAAGATCGTGGGAGGGGCCTGATAGGCTTTATCATGATTTGCGAGTCTGGCCGTCGGAAAATTTGATCATTGAAAAAGACTCTAGTTTTGACCCTTTTCAATGTTCAAATTACTGATTTTTGAAGAAGCTCAAGCAAGATGGTTCATTCGAAGCAAAGAGACAAAATAACTTAGTTATTGGATAATAGTTGAAGATGTGAGTTCGTTCGAAGACGAAAGTATGTATCATCAATCACGAATGATAGAACCACGGTCATCTAACTCAGCAGTAGACATTTCCAATTTTGATGACCTTTATAGAAGTATAACATTGAAATAAAATAAAAACTCAGATCTCAACATTCTGATATAAATAGAGGAAAAACGCAATACCAGAATAAATTCTATAAATTATTTCACTTCAGTTACCAAATTTCGTGGCGAAACCACAAAGCAAAAAAGCCGAAAAGTTTGAAGGGGAACAGCCGCACGACTCGTTGATTACTATAGTGTTAATTTTGAAAATTATCTAACTATCCATCTTTAAAGTTGACTAACTCTCTAGAGAGAAGGAAAATTATGTGTATATGTTCGTGCAAGTGAATTTCGTTGGCGGAGCATTGTCTAGATGCAATAGACCCTTTCATTCGGGGTTATTGTAGGATTGTGAAAAGCACCAGAACATATAGGTTAGGTTTGGTTTAACAGAAAGAGACCAAGAGAACTTCCACACAGTTTCGATTTCTAATCTCCATGAAAATTATCCAACTCCCAAGACCCTTCAAGGTTTATAATTTGTTATCGGAACCAACTCTTTTAAAAGCAATGCAATTTTTCTTGTCTTGAGCAGGATTGTTATATCACATACAAATGAGATACCTGAACAACCATCATCATATCCGCAACTGACAATATTCCTACCGAACAGGACGTACACCAAAATGCATATGCATGTGAACAACATATTAATTTATGACGTGATTAGCATATTCGTATCCGTTAGACTTTTTTCGGCATATGGCGGTCAGAGTCGATAATTATGACACATGAAAACACCTAAACTCGCCGCCGGTCAAATTAGGATCAACGATTGAAGATTATCTAGGAACTATTATTAGATTATTTTGGGCGCTACATTTGGAAAGTCAGTCATCTCTTCGTAAACTTTTAAGAATTGTATAATAAAATAAAATAATAATTCAACATTGCAACGCTATCATCAATGCAACAGATTTCTTGGTATATCTGTGGAAAGCGAACATCATTAGAATTGTTTTGAAAGATCTGATCTGATATAAAATATTGAGCTTGCCAACTATGCAGTACGATTATATAAATAACATAAGTTGTCACCTCAGATCTTTTTAAGAGATGCGGTTGTTTATTTAGATTCAGTTCAGAGGAAGATTAATGATATTTATCAGGTGTTGGCAAGACTGGTACGTGAATGTATAACACCCATACTTGCTCCGTATTCATTTTCAAGAGAAACAAGATGGGTAGATTACCAAACAGAAATGCGGAAAAAACATTTTATCATTATGTTTTTGGCTTTTTCTGAATCGAAACGTTGTGTAACAGCAATGAGATCAATACGGTGGAAGTCCAAAATTTTGCAACTACCTCATGGCCATCTTCGGGGAAATACTAAATTGTTTTTTATTTTTACTATTTATACAGAATTTTTGTTGAAACTTCCAGAGGTATAAGTTCTACTGCAACGTTGCTGCAAATTTCATCAGCCAGCTCCCAGCAGTCTCCAAGACCCCTTGAGCTATTTGGATGCAAAAATAAGCAGGTCTTTTTTCTTTCTTCCTTGTACTTTTAGTATTATTTCGAGTACCCTTAATTCTATACAGGACAAAAAGAGCTCTGGGAAGAATGACTTCTCTGTTGCTCTTACAGTTATCCGATGCTTCCCTTACTACACTGGTCCACGCCATCAATAATTCCGGGGCAAAGAAATACCTCAAACTGCACTTGTTATGTTGGAGTTTTGCGCTTCGTGAGTGTCCCCAAGCTGGTGGAAAAGATTTGTGTATTTTGCGATTTGTCAAAGGACTTTAGGTTTCGAGGTGTGGTTCTTGAGTGGCTCCAATCCTGCTTGACAGATAGACCATTGGGTGATTTTCTCAGGTGGAGTGTCATCAGTCTCAAACATGCAAAAAGAGGTATCTCAGGGATCAACCCAGATCACTGGAGGAGAATTTTTGGGTATCCACTTGGACACCGAACAGCGTTTTGATGATCACTTCTTTTGCGTGCTTCCATCAAGACAGAACTGGAGGTAGATGTTTGATTTTTAGTCTCCTTAGATATGGGATCACTTTCTGGGGTGCATGTAGCCTGCAGTATGCTGATGCTTGTAATGCTGCAAAAGTCATGTAGGCCACATTTAAAATATTTAGGTATTCTGGCTTCCACTTCGTTATTGATACTGAAAAGAGTATCTATGGCCTAACAGAAGTATATGGCTCCTTGAAAAAAGGAAAACTTGGAGAACTCACATGATTCCTCTCCCAATCCCAACAAAGAAGTACATTGAAACATATTTTAGTCATCCAGGAGTATACCGGGAAGTCTGCGGGAACTGTGATGCTACAAAAGCTATGTTGCTCTCATAAGGACAGCCTCTCACCTGCTAAGGATCCATAAAAGATGAACATTTGTGTCAGAGGCCGAATGGGATCCGAAATTTTGCTCCAATTCTCGACAGGTGCAGCATGTCCAAATGATTGATCATGTCTCCTCACAACTCCTGGAGGTATTGATCACCTGCCAGTAAAACATAAACAAATAGTGAAGCTAAGTCGGCTAGATAGATGGCTTGATCGAAATTTTCTCAATTTAGATTTTCTGTTTAGGGGGCAACTGCATTAGGTATCGGTGAACCTTCCCAGAAAAAAGATATAGCTCTTCTTGGGCTCACTTACGACTTATTCATTAAGTATTCGTTGGGTTCCAACGATCCTCAGTCAAGAGTACTTACCTCCAATCAAATACCTTGGTGTTCTTAAAGACTTTTTTGTGTGCGTAGAGGCAAGATTGTTGAACTCGAGAGTACCAGAATCTGCGATGCTGACTTTCTCACCACACTTTCTTGGATGATTTGGTAGGATAGTCTCAGAATCGGAACGGATTTATGGAAGTTCTTTTGTCAAAAATCTCTACTTGAAAGACCGTAATGAGTTTCCTGGGAGAAAAAGCTTTCCCAGTATTTCTGTTCAATCTGTGTACACCTGGTCTAGTAGACTCAGTGTTAGCCTTTGAGTCGTCAGTAAACCAGATTTGCATGTGAATTGATGGTTCTGTCGGAGGGGAGGGGCTCACCACTAGTCCTAGCTTCTCTCCCATCCACGTTTGTTAGTCACGCCTCAAAATAGATGAGAATCACGTGTAGCAAACCTATGTCCCTCTCTTCCTCCATACTTCTTGAGCAATAATGATCCTTATGTATGCTGTCATCTCTTTCCTCTCAACCCATAGAGCCAGTTCTAACAACGCAAGGGGGATGTGCAGCTGCAGGATGAAAAGCAAAGTTTTTTTTCTGTTTAAGGGTTGGGGAGACAGTCGTCTGTCTGTCATTATTTTGGAACTTTTAGAACTTGTAGAACCAACCTGTTGAAATCCGATTCGGTTTTCTTCGGACCATCGCATCTCATCACAAGGCTTCGTTTCAATTCACCCATTTAACAATTTCTCTAAATTAACCCGATTATCCGATACCCGCCAATCTAGCAAATTGCCTGTAATAAGCAGGCATGTAATGAAGAACACCTTAAGGTGGTGAACACATTCATTATCGACATTATTGTAAAATCTATTTTCAAATGTTAATGTTATGATAACAGATATTCTGGGTGTTGCATTTTCTATAATTCTGTATCTATATGCTGTCAGATTGAGCATGGAATAAAAATTTTGTGGGCAGTAATGAAGATTGATGACAAATAGAGTAACCATGTCAGGTTCGAGTTAACTGATAACGTTATGATATGTCCGCAAGAAATAGCAAGTTATCATATAGAATCGTGCATGGCGTTTGTGATTCTCGGCTTGTTTTTTCGTTTCGATTCCGATAATAGAATGTGTTAATCCAGCTAACTTGACTTAGTTGTGGTAAGTGGCAGTTGTTTCGCGTGAACAAGCATTTGTTTGCGCTCCCGATCGGTAATTCGCGTGCGCCATAATGTAGTCCGTTTAACGTTACAACCCCGAAGCGCACGAATATTGTTCTAAGACACGCCACCCATTATTATTGGCTATTTTTATATAATTTATAATTTTCAAGACAGATCGCGCGTTTTACTTTTGTTGATCGCCACCGGATAACCGATTTTATCCAACCTAACGGCTTTTCCGTTCTTATCGTAGCCTTGATCGACCCTGAGCAATACGCTCTAAATTGATTTTCCCTTAGAGCTAGAAAGGGTTTTGGTGTCATTGCTTTTTTAACGATGATTGGCCGGTTAATTGGAGATTCATGTTGATAATAATTTTGGAAAATTCCAGATTGTAGATAGCACGAATCAGAAACATAATAAGTATTCTAGATTTTTTTCACGCGTTATAACTGGATGATATTTATGATTTGATTTCAATAATTATTTTATTCTCTGTTAAGAATTCACCTCAATAGTAAAACTTCTTCCAAACTAGAGAATGAGAGAAATTTGACTTGAGAGCGAGAGAGAGAGAGAGAAAGGGATAATTTCAAAAGATAATATTCTCCTAATAGAAATGTCGGTAAATTCAGCCGCATCACAAGTAACGTGAATAAAAACACCCTCTCCTCTAGCCCCTTAAAGTTCCAAAACTGTATTTTTTTTCAATTTTACTTATTTTAAACTTTTTAATTTTTTTTTTTATTATTGGTTTGATTGCAAGTTTCAGTGTCCATTTGTTTTTTTTTGTGATAAAGGAAATGTTGAAATGCATTTTATTTCTTCATCTCTCTTTGTCCGTAGATCCGCCTCTGTATTTCTTCAAATTTTATCGCATTTAATTTTTCTTTCTGATATATTTTTTCACTTAATTTTTTTATACTCCCAATTATTTTTTTTATTATTTTTCTTATTATTATTATTCTCCTTTCACCATCATCAAGGATGGACGGTTGTGTTTTTCAAAATAGAGTAGAGAAACTGAACATCTTTACAGAACTGTTCAAGGTTTTTAATTTAGTTTCATTGGTTTACTGTTGTTTACGGTCATATACAGGGTGTCTGTAAACCGTCTTCACAAAATCTCACGACATTATCGTGAGGTCAAAAAAGAAACGATTTGATGTAATTAATCCCAGTCCGAAATTTTTCCGTTTCTAAGATACAGGGTGGCAAAGTCAAAAAAAAGTAATCAAATTTTTCAAAATTTTTGAAAATGTTTCATCGTATTATTATTTCAAAAACAGGTACCTGGGGGTTTTATGGGATGCGAAACTTGAATATGAACACCTTTTCATTGTGGCCGTTAGAGGGTGATGCACATCGCACTTCTAATTGTTCAAAATGGCCATAACTTTTTTCCCAGCGTAGCCTTTAATTTTCCTGTCAACGAAAGGTTTTTTTAGGTAACCGGACCGGAAAATTCAAATTACTTTGAATACAAAATCAAAATACTGCTAATTCACTGTCCAAATTTTATCCTTGAGGTAAGTTATTTGAATATTCTGGTGCGAAATCGAGAACTAAAAACCAAAATATCTCGAAAACTACTTACTCTAACAAAAATACCTTTTCTGATTAGGAATGTGTATAAGATAATTTCCTCTACAAAAAAGTAGAAAACTAGACTGAGAAAAAAGTTATGACCAATTTGAACCATCAGAAGTGGAAAGTGCAGCGCCCTCTAACGGCCACAATGAAAAGGTGTCCATCTTCGGGTTTCGCATCCCAAAAAACCTCCGGAAACCAATTTTCAAAGAAGTACATTAAAAAATGTTCACACATTATCAAGAATTTGATTTTTATTGTTCAACCTTACCACCCTGTATATTCTAAGAAACGGAGCAATTTTGGAATAAGGTAAGTTGCTTTTAATTGGCCTATTTTGATGAGAATTTAGATTGGTTATAGTTTTTATTGTAAGGTGTAAAGTAATTTTGGTCAGAATAAGCGAAAATAGAAATTATAAAAAAATTAGGAGTATCAGGTTAAGATTAAAAAAGAAAAAAAAGCGCAAATTAATGTATCTTCAGTTGCATTTTGATCAAGATTCATCTTAAAAACAAATAAAAATGATAATAATATGATAAGTAGTAAACCTCAAAATTACAGACCATAAAGATGAATGACTTATTCAGAAATATACGTTTCAAAGTGTTAAAAATCACTTCACGTAAAAAAATAACTTTTACAAAAAAGGTGAAAAAACAGTGATCCAGAAAACAAGCCGGAATAATGATAATATTATGATGATATTTTTATTTAACACAATCTAGGTATACAGTAATCATAATATGAAAGAATAATATCTAGGTTATAAAAATAAAGTGAAAATTAAAAAAGGTGACATCTAAAAGTAATGACAAACTTATTATTATTTTCAAGTTTCGTCATAATTATTACATCGTCATAATAAATTTAAAGTTAATTTGTGAATGTGAGATAAATATCATTACATAGATAACCCTTGGAGCTTTTCAAGTCTAAAACAAAAAATAGTTAAGACACTTAGAGAATATTTCTTTGATTTATGCTAGTTTCATGGCACTTAATTCAGCTTTTAAATGAGGTTTTTCCAGTTTTGAAATGATTTTTTTTTTAAGAGAGTGAAAAATACATTTTCCAATTGTGTATAGTTCGAATGGGTTTTTACTACTCTAAATTAACTTTTTTAATATTTTTTTTGTTAAAATGTGTTATTGCTTTGTTGGCCTAGATATTATTAAACCCTTGTTGAGAAGAGAGGTTTTCTGGAAAATATCTATTCTTTGAACCTTTTCCACTCTTTCTAACTTTATTTTTCTTTCGAAAATATTTTTTATCTTTCTTCTGGACAGCAGGGAGTCCCGAACCTAGGTTGAAATACTCAACACTATTTTCTACACTGAAAAAAAAAACATTAGTTCTAGTTTGCTATATAAACATGTCGGCGAAAACGCTTTGTTTTCGAAATACACTGTGTCAAAGTTGAATTTTCATTTTGGTTTTATTTGAATAAATCTCATTATTTTTCTGATAATTTAATAAAAATTGGTATTTTGACATATCAAACCATTTTTTTTTTCAGTGTAGAATATACTTTCCAAAGATTTCAAGTTAACTTCTTCACACCCTGTATATCATCGAATGTGACTGATTGTGTGAGATTATTACTTGACCGATTTGGCTCGAGTTTTTTTCAAATTGTAGAGCTTCTCAAACTGTATCTTCTCACCAAAAATGACCTCGCTCATACAAGATCCAAGGCCTTCTTTGTTGGTTTTCAGGGGCAAAATTTTGACAACATAGACTAGCGATTTTTTTAGAGAAAATCTGCGCAGGCCATTGGATTCGACATCCCTCAAAACGGGCCTATATCAACTTTTATCCGCAAGTTTCAATCAGTAACTATTTAGTAGAAAATAGAATACTATTCATCGAGTGGGAAATGGTGAATATTACTCACGAGGACGAAGTTTGCCGTAGGCAAGAAGCGTGATGATCCGAGTAGGTAATAGCCATTTCCCGCAACCAAAATCCTATATTTTTTCTATGATTATTCAATAATTGAAGCGAGATTTGTAATATTTAATTTCACTTGGACGGCACTTTTTGACAACTACCTGAAGTGAGGTTAGGTTGTTGTGACAATGACTAAAAACAAGTATGGACGGTCAAATGGCCTTAACAAAATTTCTTTCAGGGTGACCCAAAATCAAGTGGGTCACACTGTAGTACCTTTATTGAAAAAAAAATTGTTGGAATATTTTATTATTTCAAAATAAATCATGTTAAATCTTTTCATTTTTTGAAAATGTTTGTCATTTTACACCTTTAATCTTTTGGCAAATTCTTTTGACAGTTTTTTCAGTAAATAATAAATTTACTTTTTTTGAATATTATCTTTCGTTTTCACCGTACTCACCTCCCTCAGAATTTCATAAAATCTAAAATTAAAATATGAGTAGATCAATTATGTTCCATTTTTGAAAATTATTTAACCAAGCTGAAAGTTTTTTTGGATGAAAGAGATAATCTTTAATGAAAAATCAAAAATCTAGACCGTATTTTGATTATGATTCATGTACTACTGTCCCTTGTCAACAATATAATTTTCACAAAAATTTTATGTCAGGACAAAATAGCCTTTTCCCACACTGATCCCAACCACCACACACCCCCTAATTTTCGCCACTACATCAACTGTGAATTGAACCATCATTCCCATACATTTAAATATTCGAAATACCTCACTTACATATGATTCTCTAACGGTCCACGCGTGGCCGGGGGGCTAATTACCGGCCGCACATACCGAGATAACATCGAAGATCTCCACAAGATAGCGCTGGCCACCGGAAGGAAGCAGATGCTCAGAAACCTGCCCACTACCCAGACTTAGTGACCGGTGACCGCCAAGCTAATAATGTGCGTTTATGCTAGAATGACCCCTTGAATTGTCAGGGGGTCAAAAATGAAGTAATAAAAATAGGAATTTGTGAGATTCTAAGAGATATCTGATAAGGAGAGATAAGCTTTTTATCACTTTACCCAAGAGTAATAAAAGCAATGTTTTAATTCTACTAAACCTAGTAAGTAGAGCATGACATTTCACAATTTTGAATTTAAATATCTATTGTTCTAGTTAAATAAGGATCTCCGCCAATGGCTTTTACTAGGGGGGTGGAACCCTATTGGCTGGTATCTGATTTAAAAAGCGCGGACAATTTATTTCGCTCCGAGTTGAATTTATGGCGCATTCTTAAAGTTGGCCAGGGATTTCTGGACATTGTTTTGCCATTTATTTTAGATAAATTATAGCATTTTAGTCCAGCAACCTATGTAGCTTTGAAGTTCTATAATTTAACTGACACGGTTACTCTGATTTGTTACACTGTGAATGCTGCTGCAATGAATGAATGCAGTTTTTGATTTCAAACTGATTTACTGTTCACCATTGACACTAAATCTTCAATCTTGACCAAAAAAAGTTGTTTTCTTTGTTTTAAACCAGACTTTAATAATGTACTTATTCCTCAATACCCTGTTATCTTATTGAAATTGATGCCAAAGACAACGGGTGTTCAATAAAACTATGGTCTATAGATTCAAGGTTCTGAAACTGTTTGTGCGGTGGATGATGGATAATTTCTACATCATCATCATGCCCCTCCAATCCATACAGCCCAAATCGTAGGAAAGCAACGCCACTTTAACTTGACCTTGAGATTTGTGGGACTTCATAGTCTTCAAAAACATTGTTGAAAGTCAACCGCGTTAATTGCTTGGCCATTTTGAAAAAACTTCAATTTGAGTAAAGATTTCATTACAACCAGAAACTGTTCAAATTTGCTTTGCTCCAACTTTAGGTATGATTGATAGTAAAAAACAATTTCCATCAGGAATTCGGTTCCGATATCCCAATTATGATAACTTATAAATCATGAGCACACAAAAAAGGAGTATAATTTGCAGCACAAGATATTTTATCAGCACATAGGACAAAGATCCCGGTAGAAAAAGTATGATATTCTACTCGCGGGAAACGGCTATTACTCACGAGGATGAAGTTTCCCTCTCCCTCCCATTCGTTAAATAATATATTATTATTGTAAATTATTTGTCTATTGGATGACAGTTATAGTTATCATACTCTGTTGGCTCCAAAGGATTCTAACAAATGGCGATATCTATTGACTGGATTGAGTAATAGTAGGCGCTTTGTTGATAACATAAAGAGATCCCAAAGAAGAATTTCACTATTTGAATTTGGGATCAAGAAATTTAAAAAAAAAATGACTTGGTGAGATGTTTGGGTTTGTTTTTGGCTATTTTTCAAAGGATCTTCTTCCTATTAGAGATGGAGGTTGTGATTGGGATTTGATCATTTTTTTTTCTATGACTAAATGAGGTTATGTTCGTAAAATTTTGTTATTTTCCAAAGGATTTTGTTCAAATTATATATGTAGGTTTAATTTGGGATTTGATCAAGAAATATAAAAGAAATACATGGTGAGGTTAAGTTTGCATAGTTTTAAAAATTTTTTTCAAGCATTTTTTTCAAATTAAAGATGTATGTTCTAATTGGGGTTTGATCAAGAATTTGAAAAAAAACATAGTTAGAAAGTGTGGTTATGTTTGTATTATATTGTTATTTTCCAAAAGATTTTGTTCGAATTAGATAATGTAGGTTCTATTTGGGATTTGATCAAAACATTTTGAAAAAATGACATAGTGAGGTTATGTTCGCATAATTTTGTAATTCTCCAAAGAACTTTGTTCAAATTAGATAGTGTAGGTTCTATTTAGGATTTGATCAAAACGTTTTAAAAATGACATAGTGGGGTTATGTTTGCATAGTATGGTTATTTTCCAAAGGATTTTGTTCAAATTAAATATGAAGGTTCTATTTGGAATTTGATCAAGAAATATAAAAAAATGACATAGTGAGGTTAAGTTTTCATGGTTTTGTTATTCTCCCAAAGATTTTCTCCAAATTAGAGATGTATGTTCTAATTGGGGTCTGATCAAGAATTTGAAAAAAAATACATAGTGAGGTTTTGATTGCATAATTTTATTATTTTCCAAAGGATTTTGCTCAAATTAAATATGTAGGTTCTATTTGGGATTTAATCAAGAAATATAAAAAAATGACATAGTGAGGTCAAGTTTGCAAAGTTTTGTTATTTTCTTCAAATTAGAGATGTATGTTCTGATTGAGGTTTGATCAAGAATTGGAGAGAAAATACATAATGAGGTTATGGATGCATAGTTTTGTTATTCTCTAGAAGATTTTGTTCAAGACATTTCAAAAAAATGACAGAGTGAGGTTATGTTTCCAAAGTTTTGTCATTTTCCGAAAGAATTTGTTCAAATAAGATTTTATTATGTCGGTTCTAATTTGAGATTTGATCAAGAAATTTGACAAAAATTGACCATATATTATTATATTTTTGAATTTGAAAATATCGTTCATCGTTTCAATTACTCCATTTATCCGAGGTTCTCTGTGGATTTTTTCAAAAGTTTTCAGCTCTGTTTTGTGTACTGATATTATATACTGATCAACTATTATAAAAGGACTAAGCGACCATTCATTGAAAGGATGCCCCGATAAATAAAAAGTTAAATGCCGTCACGTGGCGAAGGAACTATTGTGAAAAATTGAGTTTCAGGTACACGATGAGTTTTTTCCTAAATCATGAGTAGATACGGAACCCATGCTCGTTGGGTAGGGTTAAGAACTGTGTATCTTTGAAAATACATAATCTCTTATTAAACCACACCTTATCGATGGCATCAAACAGAAGTATTCTTGACCATTACTCGAAAATATCAAACTTATTTTCAAATTAATTTTCAATTCTTGAAGAACATATTTTCGAATAACAGAATCTACAATTTCGCGAAACATTTCAAACAGGTTTCGTTTTTTATAAAGCAAACCCAAGATAACCTCACTTCAATCACGACTTGACTAGCAGCTAACTCCGTAACCGTCACTTCAAGTGACGACTATGGAGTAGACTTTGACCTTCATTTGACCTGCAGTTAGCCGTTACCTGTCAGCTGAGTAACATAACCAGCTACCCATAGACCGTCCCTCAATCTGACAGAACATCTTGGGGATGTCCTTGAAAGAATAAAAGATCGTCCGGCCCCTCAAAATTCATTAGCTATAATGCTTTTGGAGTAATTGACATATAAAGATTCACCAAAACAAAGCAGCTGATCCTCAAGACGCCAACAAAATTCCCCATGTCAAAGAACAAAGAATTGTACAAAAATCTACAAATAAACAACTGAGCCTCCATTTTTCAGCTCTAAGTATGCAATACACCTGACCAAAGTTGACGCAGAGGACTGGACTCGGAAGAATTTGGAGACTGGGCCAGGGTGAATTAACAAAAAGTTCAGACAAGCTCCAGACAATATCAGTACACGATTTTATCGATAATTAATGGACACGAGACAACGACCCAAGTTCAAATTAAATCAAGTTGACGGTCAACGAAATAGAAACAGAAAACACATTATAACACAAAAAAAACCTAATACTAAATTATAATACGTATATTTTTATTTGTTAAACATCCATAGCTGAAACAAACAAAAGAAAAGTTGAAAAAATTTAGATACCGTACTTGATACCTTCGAACATTGAACCACTAGAATTAGCATAACACCCCGAACGTAGGCGTTTTGTTTGAGTCAATAAAATCTTGTTTTTGTTTTGAATTTGACACGCGATGTTGCAACATTTGCATCGTTTGAACTAATATTTAACAGACATCACAGGTTTCAACAATCTCTATCTATCAAGATCAAAGTTCGACTTGTCCAAAAAAACTTAGTGTTCAAATAAGTGGAAGCTCATTCACTGCAAACATGAACCCAAATTTTCTATACATTTTTGAAAAAATACCTTTGTCAACGAAATCACTGCAAGAGTGACAACTATATGATTCAACTTGATAATGTTTATGTAATGTCATCTCAACTTATTTGTGATAAGTTTATAACAATCCAACCATCAATGATGAAGCTCCACAAACACAGCACTATTTTGGCATAATTACAACACAAAGTCTTCAGCTCGATAACAAATAAAATTATTTTCAACTGGAAAATGACAACAGTCACTGTGACGCTTCTATCAACATCATGACGATGCATTTGAAATCGTTGGATTCACTGGTCCGACGTTGCCGTTGTGATAAAAATTGCCTTTATCAACTTCTTAGTGTAAAAGATTTAGGAAAACCCTTCGAGTACTTAACGACAAATGGTAATAGCGATGAAAATAGGCTTCATTTTTCGATGATAGTGAAATTCAAGTCATTACTATTGAAAATTGCTGACAAAGAATCTGATGCAAGGAAAATTTTTGGGAAGTAAATATGGCACGAAAGCATGATTTTTTCCCCATGTTTACATTGACATCTGTGACCCACAGAATAATCTTTGTTTATGTTTCTAGTCGTTCAATGTTCTAGGCTTAATACATTTAGAAAAAATCGGGCTGAAATTTTTTATCATTGGAAAGGTTTCATGAGATTCTTTGGATCTTTTTTTCTCACTTAGAACCAAATTTGAACCTTGAGCTCCACTAACATCCCAATCCAAACGTGTGCAAAGAAGTGAATGCAGATTCAACGTATTCCGAAATCCTGGAAAAAATTCTAATCCTCATCATTATATCTTGAACACTGAAATAAATCACAAGACCCCCTACTAAACAGTTTCAAGCGAAACGTGAGCCGAATCAGTTGAGACCGCTCGACCTGCAGTCTGCGATGCTCAAGATGATAAGAGCAAGAATTTGGAGTTCTGGCTCGATATTTCAAGCGCACATTTTATATATTTGGCAAATTTGTAATTCAAAATCTTTATTGTTGTTCCGGCTTCGTGGCCCTGTGGTCGGCGTTGTCAAAACGACAAATTTCGAAAATATTTCTGCAGCATCGTTCGAGACAGCCTGCCTTGTTTTACATGTCAAGGGAATTCGGGCTCGACACACGTATTTTGAATAAGTAGAATCGTTGAGCTTATAAATATTTCAGAAGGTATTATCTTATGTAATTCATGGTAGAGATTGTGAGATATGTTGGGTTGTGGAGTGATTTGGTATTTGAGAGGAGCGAGGGTTTGAATCGATTCATTCAAGCTGAGGAGGGCAGTGGGTATCTATTTTTATAGAACTGTTCAAATGGTTATTCCATCATCAAATATTGAGATTTTTGAGTAAATCGGACAATTTTGACAAATCCTTACATAAAATCAGAAGGACTATTCAGTTTTTATTTTATTTTCTCTCAATGTCGATATCCATAATCTAATAGGACATGACCCACACATTTTTGAATTAATCGTTTTTAATGAACATGACCCTAGCCACAATTGTGGGACGATTTAAAGTTTTTCTTTTATTCCTATGTCTCTTAATCCTGAATAATCATTAACACTGCGCATTTTTCTTTGTTGGACGTCGACTAGTAGCAGCAAAACTCCAGGGTCTTACTTTGACACGTTTTAAAACAAAAGCTATCGCGTGTTCAAAATAAATATGGCGTCGTAAATTGAGATCGCGTGAGCGCGCTTTATGCGGTGCTTGGGCGACATACGTCATAGTGGTCAGTCAGTTTGTGCCAAGGCTCACAGCCTTAGTGCCAAGGCAAATAATGGGGGAGTGCTGATCAAGTGTTACCTCAAAATATTCTGCTACCATCTAAGATTCTATACTTTCAACATAGTGGATATTTGTTTTTTCTGATGTAACTTAATTTTTCAATGTTTAAAATTATATACATAAGTGAAATGTAGAGAGCCTCTATCTTTATGTGACTAGATTATGTATTTTTTGTCAGAGTTAATTATACAGTCATTTACAAATATCTGGTTCATGTGTTCAAGTGGGTACTTATGAATTTAAATACAAAATCAATGGCTTTAACATTTTGAACCTTGGAAATGTTTATCAACACATTCGGACTTATTGCTGAATACATAGGTCAATGATAGAAAAGGACGGCTACATGCGATCCAAAGAGCTTGTTAGCTATCCAGGTAGACTATCGCTGGCCAGGAGAAAACAAAGCTCAATAGCCAAGAACACTTTTTCATGCAAGGCTTGCCAGCAAGAAGACGACACGATGGAACACATTCTTTGTGACTGCTCTGCTCATTACGTAAAATCATGTAAGGACGATCTCACTCATCCCTTGGAGAGATCAGGGATACTGCCTCCGTTGAGTTGCTAGGCCTGTAGGGTCCGACCTACTTATTGTTCTGGATGCGGACAATGGGACTTCTGTGACCCAAGTGCTGTGTCACTCGACACCCTCCCACATTTACAGATACAGAGATCAGATCAGGTTCAGGATTTCATTATGGTCCAAAAAGTTTTCATCGTTCAAATGTGAAATAGTGTTCATATCATTAGGTCACATAAATATGCGGAAAAGTATAGGTTGTAGCCAGAGTAAGCTTTACAAGAGAAGACTTTGGATCAAGACAAATGTGCGCAGGATGAGTAATACAGAGAGTACACTTAATAAAGGAAACCAATCAACCACGCTTCACTACAAATGTATAGGGTGATCCAAAAGTAAACGTTGATAAGTCAGGAGTAGGATATGCGTCGAGAAGTTTTTATGAACCGATTTTGTCGAAATTCTCAAGTTATCTCGGGTGACTGATCTTGCAAAATTTTGTGATATTAGATTTGATAAAACTTTTCCGTACTCAGCCTCCTTGGCAGCAACATTTTTGAGAAAAAAATATGGCACGTCGATAGTTTTTTTCCCAAAGTTTGTCGTTTCTGGATTATTCGTTCAATTTGGAACAGGAAAATTTAAGAGACCATGTTCATACGAACTTTTCGGCTCAAGTAAGTGTGAAAATTATGTCATTTCCTTTTGATTTGGAAAGGAACAACAAACTCAATTGATATACAGGTTCTGGGAGTCATGTAATGTGATAGGTAAACTTTGGGACCGGTATTGGGACCGACATATATGCCAGTGAATCCAGCACACGCTAGTATCCTTCTATTTCTACAGGATACTCCAACTGTGTACCATCCAAGTCCAGAACAAGGCAGTTATCATCACACGATTCCATCACTTTGTTCAAGTTTTCTGATACGGTAACCGAAAGAGACTCCAAGTTATTCGTGTACCATAAGGCGAAAGCTTTTCCCCAATCTATGAGAGGGTTGATAGAAGTGCAATAGGTCCGAAGGAGGGTCGATAAATCGACCTTCTTTAAGCAAGGGAAAAAAACCTCTTTCCACGACCCATCTTTCCCCATAGTGTTTCTATTCTTGATAGATTTGATGACCGATTTTCATTCCTCTAAATCTATCGGCAAGAAGAAAAAGGAAAGGGTCATTGCACTCCATAACACTAACGATTTTTTTTGCAATGGAGCAGTAAAAGTTATTGATTGAATCCAGTAAGACCTTCATTTCAGCCCTATGATGTGGTGTTCTACATTGCCTAATCTCAGTGACAATTCTCCAGTTGTCTTTCATGTCTTGTTCATACGAATAATGTAGTAGATCTCCATAGTAGCGTCTACTGTCTTTCAAAAAATTGCTCCAAGAGAAACACTCATAGAGAGAGGGACATTCACTAAACTTTCACGAAAGTCTGGAAGATCTGAGTTTCCTTCAAGAAATACTCAGATCCTTCATGAACCATGATTTCCTTCCTTGTCTTGCTTTCAATGTCGTCATTGGAAGAGCTCGGTTAAAATTGGCAACTGATCCTATTGGCTACATTTTTTGGCTTCATACCTCACCAAATCGGGACATCTGAAAGGTATTTTTAATATGTGTACTTACATATAATCAGAGGTTGACATTAGATGGGATTAATTTCATTTCGTTGGTGAATTGAAGTTAGGGGTGAATCAAAAGCTGGATGTCATCCACAATTCTATTAGGAAAGACCATAATCTCCTCAGGGATTATTGTTTGAAGCTCTCACATTATCCGATGTTGATTCATAGTATCATTGATTGTCATGAAGTGTGGACAAAAGGGAACTCACTCTGGGGCTACATGCTTGAGAGCTAGTTTAAAACAAATTGAAAATGAATGGAAATTTCCCTGTAAGGTAGGTAAGTAGCTATGAACTTTTTTTTATTTAGTGTCTGATTATTTGTAAATGTCAAACTAGCTAATTTTGTTTGTAACGAATTCAATTTGTTGCCAATTTAAAAAAAAGCGTTTCTCCAATGAAACAATTTTGGTCTGCGGTTCAGGATTGTTTTGAAGTTCTGAATACTTGGAAGGTTAAAGGTTGACTTTCTGAGAAACCCATAGGTAACGTAGTCTTGGTCTTGGTCTAGAAAAATGGTTCATGTTCTCGATCTTGAACAAAGACCAAGATTTAAACCATGCATAGATCTCGGTCCTAGTCTCATTTAGTGTAGGTCTCGAAGTTATAAGTGGGTGTTTTCCAATATTCAGTTTCACAGAGCAAAATAATTTTATGACGATTTAGAAGTGAAGTCCCGTTTGTGTTTGTGAATTAACAATGAAAAGGTAGACCTTCCACTATAATAACAGATTGAAAAATATAATATCATAATGGTTGGGATGTGAAACGTTCAATTTTTTTTCGGTTGTCACTCTAAAAGAAAACATTTTCCAACCAGTCATCAAACAAAATGTTAGTCTCGGTATCGATCTCAATCTCGACGTGTAGGTCTTAGTCTCGTTCTTGATTGAGATTTGGTCGAGATCGAGACAAGACCGGTCTCGCGAACCCCTACCCATAGAAATGGTTAATAATTGTTTTTGTGACTTCTCTGGAAAACCTGTAAGAGGTATTTGATTATTTTCTGAAGATGCTTGTTTAAAGATACCAGACTTAAACAGAAAATAATTATTGATGATTTGTTCATTGTTTGTTTCTCTCTAAAGAAAAAACATATCTGGACATGTTGACGTTTCATCTTCTTTGGTGTCACAGGTAACTGGCAGGGGTTTTCTGATACCAAAAGATATTTTCAACATCTCAAAAATTGGTAGCCTACAAAGTATCGACATTCCACGAGCTCTATCTCTCAAAGCATGGAATTCAACGTTACCGATCTTCTGATTTCTTGGTCATAGGTGTCTTTCATCATCGTCCAATATCTCCTGTTTAACAGATAATAGGTTTGAAGAGAGCTGGAACAGTAACGTATTATACAGACAGGCCAAAGAAACGATATCAGAATCTCACAGGCCAAGGAACCCAATTGCTGAACAAGAGCAGGAAGGCACTGAGCACTATCGTTGGCATTCTGATAGGTCATTGCAGGCGCTCAAAAGACACCCAAATTTGTTAGGAATAAGCGAATCACCCCTATTTCCCCACTGCAGGAGGAAGGAAACCTCCTACCACCTGCTGGGAGTTTGCGACAGGTGGGGTCGCCTGAGAAGGAAGGTCCTAGGAGGAGTCACCATCCCCAGGGAAGCGTTGGGGTACCTGAGCTTGGATGGTCTGCTCCTATTTACGACAAAAATGGGCCGGTTTGGGTAGTTGGGTTGGCCAAGCGGGGATGGCAAAATGGGCCACTAGGCCTACTCGCCGGGCTTTGCCCCCCTCCCCCCTTCACCATTACCGTTACCATAATAGGTTTGAAGCTATGTTTTAGCGCGGCTAGTTTAATTTTCTGAGGTTTAGCTGAGAACAATGTTTACATTTTTTGCACACTAAGCTGTTGATGCCCAGTATGTACGGACATAGTTAAAGCTTCGAGACTATTTATCCAAAGATCAAACTGTCAATATGTGCTGCGTTTATGATAATAAGCGTTGAATAAGATCATTTCAGTAATTCACGTCACTGAGCCGGTAAATGACTTTTTAAATCACGAGTCAAGATCTAGACGAGTAGCTTAAAATGACATTCAACAGCTGTGTATCATACAATGTTTCATTTCATAATTTGACAATTTTCTTCAATCGATTCAAGAGAAAAATTACTTTCTTGTTGTCAAAACACACATTGAGAGGGCGGTGGTGGCAATCTGTCTCACATATTTTCCATGAGATGGCACCAGCTAAACCAGATCACCACCTAGGTGATATAGATCAGTTACTTATGTTACCAATATTCTATTGCAAGTTATTGTTATTAATTATTAAAACCATGAGATGGCGCCAGACAAACCATGCTACCACTTCCAAAGTTAGTCAAATTATTCATTCTTCTTATCCAATTTCACAGTCTCTGATGATACAAAGTGTCATTTAGCGGAATAGTTAAGGAAATTTTCACTCATAATCTCCCTAGAGCTCGAATTATTTCCGGAAATTTTGTCGAGTCGCGAATTTCTTGAAAAATTCGCAACGAGAACAAATTTCCGGATTTTTAATTCGAGCTCCAGGGAGATTCGGCAAGAAAATTTAATGCCAAAACTGATCATTGGAAAAAACATAATCCAGGACTCACCTCGCATTTAGTGGAAGAAACCAACGGCTCCTTACTCTACTCGCCATTGAGGAAGAAAGAAGGGAATCAGGATTTTATAAAACATTTGGAAGTTATGACCAATCTTGTCCATAATTGATAACATTGCAACTTTGTATTGGAAGTTGAAAATAAATCTTTTATCAAAAATATTTGTCAATGTTTTTAACAGCTGTCAAGCACTCGCGGCTGGATGTAGCTCCCATGCACCAACCACAGTATTGCCGTTTGCCTTATCTCTGTCTGTGAAAGTTGGGTTGGGTTGGGATTGTTAGGGAGAGTGGGGACGGCAACACTGTAATCATATGGGAGCTACATCCAGATGCAAAGCCAAGGAGATTTCCACTTATTAATCTTTCAGTCACGTGATTATGAGCAGGGTGATTTCCGATAAAATTAGGTCGTTGCCATAGCAACATAATAAAATGCAAGCCTTTGATTGGTTAAAATTGACTGGTAGGAAATTTTCATTACAGTCTCTGATGATGTCATTTACCGGACTGGTTTTGATTCCAGTTGATGATACTTTATGGAACAGTATGAGAACCCTTAGCTATTTTCTAGCTTCATGTGAAAGATGAAGAAAAAAATTTCTCCAGTAAAAAATGGCTGGAGCAAAATTCACATTTCACTCAATTAAATAAATGGGAAAACCATGTTAATCTCATTATGTACCAGACACTCTAGATCATGTCATACAACATTAAAATAACTTGTTTGTTCGCTGTCACCCTAGTCCTCCCCTACAATTCATAAAATATATTGGCGTGCTGGTTTTAATAGGTTTATTCGATACTTTTACTATTTAGTTTTCTAGTTTATGGTTTCTTTTACCCAGGAAAGGGCGGTAAAATAAATGAGAATTGTAATATACTCTCTTATTTGTCCGTCATAATGACCACCATAGTTCCAAGTAGTCTTATGACAAATGAGAAATACATATTCAGTTTTTCAGAAATATAATTGATTGATTGAAATATCTTATTTTCCAATCAAGCTGATAAGGTATTGGTTGAATCTATTTAAATGCAATCATGATTATTAAGAGCTACTTCACTTAATGGATTGCCGATTGATTAATGAAGATTATCAGTTGGCGATGAATACATATGAGTAGTTTATTAAAATTTATATATTGTGATGAGGAAATTTGTTTGCTATTGATATTAATAAAAACATGTATACACTTGATAGAATGTGTTTACGTCCAAATTTTCGATAAATGCGATAGGTTACTATGGGTCACTTTTTGAAACATATATATGTGAAACATGTTCACATACTATTTTCACGTTACTTAATTATTTTTGTCTCTTTAAGAATCAATTTTCAATATTTTATATTTGCTTTTCTTCATAATATAATAATTTTACACGGTTTTTGGATTTTTTATATTTTTTTATTTTTGAATTTTTTCACTTGAATTTCATTCAAAATTGATTTTCTCATGATTCCTAATCATTTGAGACTTTTTTTCAGACAATGTTTTTTTTTACTTGAATCTCATTCAAAATTGTTCAATCTGCTAATTATGTTTCTAAGCAATTTTCATATAACAGTGTGACCCATTTGTTTTGGGAACACCCTGATAAAAAGTTTATTTCTTAACCGATTTGGTTGGTTTTTTTTTTGGATTGTAGAGCTCGAAAAATTGTATATTCTTGGCAAAAAGTGACCTTCGCCATTTTGACTTCAAGGCCTACTATGTTAGTTTTTAAGAGCAAAATTTCAGGAAACCATATTAGCGATTTTTTTAGAAAAAATCTGTGTGCGCCACTGGATTCAGCATCCTTTAAAACGGGTCTAGACAAATTTTCAACCGAAAATATCAAGTTGAAAAAAATTAAAAATTCGCACTTTAACAATCTTTGATTCTATCAAAACAAATAAAAATGACATAAAACTAAAAATTTGTAACTTCTACCAAACCACCATCAACTTCAATGCATTTTTATTTGTTTTGATAGAATCAAAGATTGTTAAAGTGCGAATTTTTAATTTTTTTCAACTTGATATTTTCGGTTGAAAATTTGTATAGACCCGTTTTAAAGGATGCTGAATCCAGTGGCGCACACAGATTTTTTCTAAAAAAATCGCTAATATGGTTTCCTGAAATTTTGCTCTTAAAAACTAACATAGTAGGCCTTGAAGTCAAAATGGCGAAGGTCACTTTTTGCCAAGAATATACAATTTTTCGAGCTCTACAATCCAAAAAAAAAACGAACCAAATCGGTTAAGAAATAAACTTTTTATCAGGGTGTTCCCAAAACAAATGGGTCACACTGTATGTATATTTGATTCTTTTTTTCTTCACACAGAGTATATATAGCAGATTCGAGTATATAGCATTGGTAACTCCATGAGAGATACAACGTCAGGTAAATGGAGGCAAGGTTGCGTTATTTGAATCACAAAAAAAATGCCGCTTCGAAGCTTGGAAAATTCCGAAGACTTCCGGAGATATACGGCAATAACCGTTTTTTCGAAATTCTAATTTATTTTGTCCTGGATTAATTGAAGAGGAAATTGAATGAAAAATTTTAATGACTGTTTTGTCTGCTCTTCAGAATAGTATGGTCGAAGTTGATATCCGACGTTTCGAGTTCTCGCAAACATCATCAACTTTTTCTTTTCAAATACGGACTCAACTTTTTTAAATCATTTTCAGGTAACTCTTCGCTTCCTGAAAATAATTATGCACCATACTTCACTCTTATTCAAGCTCCAAAGCATTGACTGGAAATTCAAATGGAAATGGGAGAAAATTCAGGTAAAATGGTCTTCAAAATTTGAATATTATATACAGACTGATTCATTTTCATCGACAGGGTGCCAGTTCTCGTGAACTATTCATCGTAGAGACTTGCGGCAAAAATTTTTATCACTAAAACGGCCAAGAGAAAAACCTGGAAAATATTTTCAAGTTTCTGAAATGGTCGCTAGGGGGCGTAACAACCAACACCAAGTAGAAAAATATGATTTGTATGGAATTTTGTCCAATGAAAATATATCGATGTGCTCATTTTCGGATTTGCTGACTATTTACCTACACTTTGTGTCAAAAACGTGTTTTTTTATCTATCATAATAAAGTGGTGGGAAAAGTTCAATTGTTTTATCAAACAAACGGAGATTTCTCCCGTTTCGCTTGACCGATTTAAACGAGCTTGGGCTCATATGAAAGAGCATGATCTGCACTTCAAAAAACTTTCTTGGTTTTGAATGTTTGACCTTTGCCATCGCCGCTAGATGGCGGTAACTGAAATGGTAGCATGTTTTTGAGTTTTTTTCAAAAAAATCAAATGTAATGGTATAATCATTTTTTTTATAGGAAAATGTATCCCCTTTTAAAATATATGAAAATGGATATACCATTACATTTGATTTTTTTTGGAAAAAACTCAAAAAAGATGCTATCATTTCAGTTAACGCCATCTAGCGGCGACGGCGAATGTTACAAATTAAAAAGCAAATGAGCATTTCATAGCGCAGACTATTCTCTTTCATATGAGCCCAAGTTTGTTAGAATCGGTCAAGCGAAACGGGAGAAATCTCCGTTTGTTTAATAAAACAATTGAACTTCCCCCACCACTTCAATATGATAGATAGAAAAAAACGTTATTGACAAAAAGTGTAGGTAAATAGTCAATTAATCCGAAAATGAGCTCATCGATATATTTTCATTGGACAAAATTTCATACAAATCATATTTTCCTACTTGGTGTTGGTTGTTACACCCCCTAGCGACCATTTCAGAAACTTGAAAATATTTTCCAGATTTTTCTCTTGGCCGTTTTAGTGATTTTTAGTGATTTTTCTGCCGCAAGTCTCTACGATAAATAGTTTACGAGAACTGGCACCCTGTCGCTGAAAATGAATTACCCTGTACATAATTGATAAAAAGATTTGTTTTGGTAGGTACATGTCTTCCTTACGTTTCTCAATGAATGTATCAATTTGGGTAAGTTCATGACAAAAAAAATGGGATATCGAAAAAGTCTATTGAGGGAATCTAAGTCAAAGATTCTCTCAATAGAGTGTTTTGATATACAGGGTTCCACAGATTCGAGGGCATGCATAGGGATCTCAGTTATTATAAGAGATACAGGGTCGATTAAATGGATGCAAAGTTGCGCATCTTCATGCTCAACAAAATGTCACTTTGACATTTGAAAAATTCAAACTACTCCGAAGATATTCAAAGAAAACCAAAATTTCGCAAAAACGTCATTATTATTTTCCGAATTTATTCGAGAAAATAATTCAAAATGGATTGCACTTTCTCATTGCCACTTTTTCCCCTCTAAAATTTGGCGATATCAAATCAAAAATCTGACGTTTCGCCTTTGAGCGGCCATCATCAAGTTCATTTCTCAAATACGGACCTGGATTTTTTATCTGTTTTTTAGATCTTTTGACGTCCTTGATGCATTGAGGTATCGCAATCGTCGAGAAAAATACTCATCTAAAATATAATATCAGAGAAAATTTATTAGGCAACCCTTCTCTCTCTAATACATAGTTCATAAATCCATCTTTATTCGACACGTTTTTCTTATGAGAAAACCTGCACAACAAAAAAAAATAATTGACTGAACCAAAATCAAAATAACATCCAAATAACGATAAATTTAATGACATTGAATTAATTCCACAAATGACATGGAAAAGAAAAAAAATACATATTAAAAACTGAATCAATTTCTGCAAAAGTGTTGAAAAATATTGCTGTTTTAACAAAATATTGAGGTTGCTAGGGCAACCCATCACTCTACACCTCAATGTCTCAACGGCGTCAAAAAATGACTATAGTAAACGCCAAACAACTCTGAATCTACGTCATCGTTGTCACCATGCTCGTTGTTATGAAGTTTGCTGGTGGCCACATTTGGTCACCAGCAAATCACATAACAACGTGCTTGGTGCCATCGATGACGTAGATTCAAAGTTGTTTGGCGTTAACCATGAAATCAGAATAAAAAATCCAGGTCCGTATTTAAAAAAATAAAGGTGATGATGGCAGCTCGAAGAGGAATCGTCAGATTTTCAATTTGATACCACCTTTGATGACAAAGTGTAATTCATTTTAAAATGTCTTTTCAAACAAACGCAGGAAATAGTAAAAACGTTTTTGCGAAATTTCGGTTTTCGAATATCTTTGGAAGTAGTCGGAATTTTTCAAATTTCATTTTCTCAAGCATAAAAATGCGCAACTTTGCATTCCTTTCACTGACCCTCTATCTCTCATATTAACTGAGATCCCCATGCACTCGAATCTGTGGCACCCTGTATACATTGCATTACTTTTTTTTCCAACCTCATTTTGTGGTGAAGGTTTTAAAAAAGTAGATAATTTTCCAGTTTTTTGGAAAATCAATCACTTACGCCAGTTCTTATCATTTTTTTTGACTGTTTACAGATAAGAAAATCACCGATAAAAGACTTAGGATTTATAAGATGATGTATTTAACTGAACAGCATGATGCCAAAAATAACAATACACAGTAGGTATAGAAAAAAACACACAATTCCAATTTTGAAGATGCAATTCTCGGAATTTATGGTAAAAAAATGTTTGTGAGTACCTACTGTGAGCTCTTCATAAAAGTCTGAATTTGACTATTAGCAGCGGCAATTCAGTATTCAGGCGGTTGTCATTTACAGGGTGTACCAGACTATGTGGGTAATCTCCGAGTTTCAGATAAAATCTTTGGAAATCTCGACATAAAAGTGTATAGCATCAAAAGTCCTATACCAGCTGAACAATAATTAGAGATGTTGATCTGCTTACTTGAGTACTTACTCTCAAAGCTTCGCTCTATAAAAAATGTTGGAGCAATTTAAAATATTTTTCATTGTTTAAAGCTACTTTCATGTTCATAACTTTTCCTTGTGACTACTATTTTCATTCGCCAAGTCATTTGCGACAGAAATAAAGTGGCATACGCAGACTACTATCCATGTTTACAAAATGTCAAAAAAATCGTGAGGAATTAGATTTTTTTCTATTTTTTAACATAAAGTGGAGGGGTGTTATTTCATGCCATTAATTTCTTACTATTACCGTTCTATCATTATTATTTTTGAGTATGTGACGGACTGAATATTTTCAAGAAAAAATCAATTTTTTATTTGGAAAATAACGCACGAGTGCGTACAAAGCTCATGACTATTTTGATGAGTGAAAAAGTCTGGCGCCCTCTAGGAGTAAGAGCCATACCAAGGTCAGATTTGAATTTGGCAGTTTCCTCATATAACTACCAAATTTCATCAAAATGACTCAATCGATAAAAATCAAAAATCAAAATTGAGCTTTGTATCTCTTTCGAAAGCTTCTTACAAGACAATTTAGGGTCTACCCCAATATTTTATTATGAGGAATCTGCTGTCAGTTTATGCCCAAGAATCACCCCCTGAAATTTTTCGCACTCATTTATTTAGGATGTAAATAAATAAGTGTGTCCCGTATTAACAAACATCAAAAATTTCCCAGATATGTCCGATGGATGTCTTGATATAGACAATCCGACGCGGGACATTGGGGACATACGAGTGTTTATTGATTGAGTGCCGATATTTGAGGGTGATAATCCTTTGATGATTCAAAAAAAAAGTTCGTATGGACATAGGTAAGCAAAAGCCTAATTATCAAAGGAAAAAAATAGAAAATAACGGGAGAGAAGGACAGTACTTAGTTTGTAATTTTTATTTTAAAAAAAGCATTGGCGTATCATTTTTCAATCATAAATATTAAAAGAAATAATGGAAAGGGCGCTACTGATTTACAAATATTAAAAGACACAGTGTTGATGCAATCAAGTAGACCATGCGCCAGACGTAGGAGAATCAAGAGAACCAATTAGCTCAGAAATAACTAGAAATGTCATTATAATTTCATGTTAAAAGAAAGCAGTGGCGTACAAGTGTTTTCTTCAAAAATATTGAATGGGAAAATCCGTACGGACGCCACTGGTAAACATTATAAAATTGTGTGTACATCACAAAATGCATATTGATGCATAGAAGACGTGTACGAAAGCTCATGAAGAGATTTGAAATAGTATCAAAATGTCCATACGAACTTTTTGTCTTGAAATCATCCAAGGATTATCACCCTTAAGTATCGGCACTCAATTGATAAACACCCTGTATGGTAATTAGTACTTCCCCAGAATGATGTGTGTTTACTGGGAAAATTTTCTACCAGCCAATTCTAACCAATCATAGGCTTGCATTTTATTATGTTGCTATGGCAACGACTTAATTTTATCGGAAATCACCCTGCTCATAATCACGTGACTGAAAGATTAATAAGTGGAAATCTCCCTGGCTTTGCATCTGGATGTAGCTCCCATATGATTACAGTGTTGCCGTCCCCACTCTCCCCAACAATCCCAACCCAACCCAACTTTCACAGACAGAGATAAGGCAAACGGCAACACTGTGGTTGGTGCATGGAAGCTACATCCAGCCGCGAGTGCTTGACAGCTGTTAAAAACAATGACAAATATTTTTGATTAATGATTTATTTTCAACTTCCAATACAAAGTTGCTATGTTATCAATTATGGACAAGATTGGTTATAACTTCCAAATGTTTTATAAAATCCTGATTTCCTTCTTTCTTCCTCGATGGCGAGTAGAGTAAGGAGCCGTTGGTTTCTTCCACTAAATGCGAGGTGAGTCCTGGGTTATGTTTTTTCCAATGATCAGTTTTGGCATGAAATTTTCTTGCCGAATCTCCCCAGAGCTCGAATTAAGAATCCGAAAATCTGTTCTCGTTGCGAATTTATCAGGAAAATTCGCAACTCGACAAAATTTCCGGAAATAATTCGAGCTCTAGGAAAATTATGAGTGAAAATTGCATAACAAGAGAGTTATGATTACAATAATAATTATTCCAGATAAATAATCTTGTATCAATAAAATGTATTCCGATTAGTTACTATCTGGCTAAAGTCGATATGAGCTAAACATGACTAAATTGGTTCCACAGGGAGATTTGCAATATTGCTTTTGCAAACTCCACAAATATTCCAATTGATAGGCTTTTAAATCCCTATGACTCCATAACTCCTGAAAAAAAAACTGAAGTTTGAGAAATAATCATAGTCCAACAAGGCACCAGAAGCCGATAATAACAGTATAAAAATTATCAAAAATCTACCGAATAATTACATCACTTTTTTCTTTTAGATCTTCAACTCGTATTTGGAATTAAATTATGTTCCTGCTGCAAGTTGCCAAGCTAATAATTTCCTTGTTACACAATCAGGGAAAGATCTGTCCATTGTTGTCAAATTTAAGAAAATTATTGGAAAAATTTATACATACTTAGAAGTTCTTTGCGATGCATGATTTGAATGTCATTGCCAAATTTCAGTTCATCTTCACGGAAGGACTTGATACGGAGCTCCAAATTGTTGGACTTGTCGAGGGTCTTACTAGAGAAATTCAATCCCGGAAAGTTTGCAATCCAGAGAAGTTTTGAAAGAAGAAGGTTGGAAACTTAAACCAAAAAAGCACAAGCAATGAGAATTATTCTCGTTCTCCAATGTTAAGGATGCATATCCTAGCATCCCATCAAATGGTGATCCGCACTATTAACGGATTAACGATTCAACCTCTCAAGACTTGACATACCTTAGCTTTCTATATGGTGAAAAACCCTAATCAAGATCCACCTGATGACTATATACGTCTCCAATACCCACAGTCACGCATTCCATTTTCATAATGACTCACAATCCATGCGCATATATAAAGAATCACCAGAACCTAATCACGCAAAACAGTCGAGAGCATCAGCATCGTATCTTCCAATAAAGAAAATTAATGTTGCTCGTATGGTACTCACGCCAGACCGCTTGGCTGATACCAAGAAATCGCTTCGAATCTTCCCAGGGACTGAACCACGTACCGTTTAAACGGGCGTTTCTCGATTGCCCATTGGTCCGGCACTTCCCAGCATCCATGCTGCGCTGGGAGGAGCGCGTTGACGACTAGTGGTGGTACCCGGACCCGCGAAATACGCGGAAGGTGTCGTACAAAGACACGTTTGGATCTGACAAACATGTTTATTGCGCTTTTTGTGCACTCTCATCGTTAACTTGGTGAATAAATGAGATGAAGGGCATGAAATCATTTATTGGGTTTGATGTATTGATTTCCGAGGCTGTCAAGTGATGATGGAAGATGCGATAGTTATGAAGCAAGGTGATGGGTGAATGTGATGATTATTTCAGTGTGATTGTGTCATTGACGTTTTAAATAACTACAATCAATATAGATTTTTCCCTGATGGCATGTCCAACACGTATGTGATCCCCCGGGGACAGCTGGACGTTCCGCTGGATTCATTTGCTCGTTATTTTATCAATTAGAATTTCAGCAATTCAAATGTGAGCGGCTGCAATATGCTTAATTGGTATTTTGTGAAGAAGATTTGCATATTTTGTGCATTTGTCCAAACTTATTATTCAGATGTTTTTCTTGGTTGAGTGACCAACAAAGATTAGTTTTTTTTTCAAAGAAGCGACAATTGGTCTTCTGGTGGCTCAAGACGAAATTTTCTTCTTTGTATCTTAAAAACAGAACCTTTGTGAAGTTGTTATAGAGAGAAGCGGTTCTACCATAGTAGATATCACTAGTAGCGTCACTCTCCAATATTTCCGGAGATCGTTGGCAACGTGTCATTTGAGTTGCCGGGGTTGCGCTCAGCAGAGTCGGATTGAAGAAAATGACTGCGTCACTGTTTTGATGAACTTCTTAATTTTTGTCTATACGAGTTTGTCTTGTAAAAAGTTCAGGCACTGGGCGACCACTTTTCTTGAATTCACTAATATTTGCAAAATCAAGTTCGTTGGCACTTTTGAGTCGTGGAATTTTCTGCACTACCGATATTTTATTATCTGTAATAGTAAACCCAACAGCTTTGAAATCACTTGAAAAAACCAATCTACCAATAATAAAATTATTATTTTACTTTTGGCGAACTATATCAAACTAATCTCACAAAAAGCCTCACAAAAGCTTAGCGTATCCGTTATTTTGCAAATCCGTTTTGTCGGAAGGATTGTTTTTGGCAATATTTTCCAAGTTTTAGAGTGATGGCTCTTGACCCCTTGACATGGTTAAATTTTCCAATTCGCTTGGACGCTCGGCTACACTCGCTTGCTGTGTATTTTTCGCCAAGCCTTTTCACCAGAAGGGCAACTCCGAACACCAGCCCAAGCCATAGACAAATATGATATACTGGACAGGCTCAAGCCGTATTTCTGAATTATGACTGCGCATGCGCATTTATTCACGACAATTACGAGAGACAGTCAAAATTATATAGGTTGTATTTTAAAATTAAATTGATAATGATTTTAATATAATTATTGAAGCCGGTAAAACTTTTTATTTTCTGAAACATGTTTGGGAGGTCATTGACCAAATGACACTATGGAGGATCTTTGTTGCAACTATATTAGACACAAATTTAAAATTCACAAAAAATCTTTTTAGGATAGTAAAACATCAGTTATCATAATATGCATATCAAAAAACTGTTATTCAAAGTGCAATTTTTTCAGTTAATATTATCATACCTGAGTCTATTATTTTATAGAGATTTTGTCAAAGCGCTATGAATATAGAACTTTTGAATCTGAACAACTTTTCTCCATAACATTTTGCTGAATTTTTGAGATAAGGTTAGTTTACTCTTGTACTATTTTTATATTTTTTGACCCACCGTGTAAGGTGTTTGAATAAGCTTATCGACCATGCACCAACATTTGGTGGTACATATTGTAATTTTGGTTCTGCAATTAATGAAAAAATCCCATATGTTGTACACTTGAGTGGCCACACTGTATACAGTGTGATTTGAAAGAGAATGGTTGTAAGAAGAATAATAGTCCAAAATTATTGATCTAGTAGTGCAACGGATAAAGATCTGGAGATTTTTTGTTCTAGAATTTCTCTGATGTTTTAGCAACCTGACTTATAGAAAATTGAATATGGTGAATTGTCCTAGGATTAGAATGAATACCATAAACTAATGAGAAATACACAGGGTTTAATAAAACCAAATCTACTTACAGATGTCTCCAAGTATAGATTTGCACCCTGTATAAAAAAGCCATAGAGGGTTCAACGAAATGATTGATGATCTATTGATTCTGATAAAAGATTTAATGCAGAATCCGTTGGAGGATTTTTGGAAGAAGGTTTCCAGGTATGTTTTTTTTTGCACCAAGTCACTTGTTCATTTTTTTAAACATTTCATTCAAAAAATCTCCGTTACACTCTATGTTTTTGTAGTGACTCTGACAGAAAATCTTATGCCGAATCCATTGGTTACTTGCAAAAAGAGCTATTTTGTTTGTTTTTTTGAGCTATTACTTTATTTCTCCAAGTTATTGTCCATTTTTCCAAACTCTTCTCTCAAAAATGATAAAATCCTCTGAAAACATTGAAAAATCGTGAAGAAGTGGAAGAACAAATATGAATAGCAAACGGATGTAATGTTGAAAAACTCAGAATAACGATAGAATATTGAAGATAAAATAAAACTATGAACATTAAAAAAAATCTTTTAAATAGGAAAGATTTGATAAATTCATAAAAATAGTCCCAAGACATCAATGGTTAAATTGAATGACAAATAAACTGCATAAGAAGTAAGAAAAAGCTTTGAAATGAATAAATGTAGAACTGATTGAACAGAAAGAGTTCCATAAAATTTAAAAAAAAAACATTCAGACTCAAAAACCTGAAAAAAATCCCTCAAAATTTGTATGAATTAAAAAAAAAATCATTGGGACTAAAAATATTAATGATAAAACATCTTTAAAATGATTGTCGAGCTATTGTTATTTATCCAAATTATGTAATGAATGAGTTTTTCTCAAATATCCCCTAAACGTTTGATCTTAATCATAAAACAAAAAAAAATCATATCTCCGTTATTTTTCATGGCAACCTAGTTTTGCTGATGAACTGACGTTGATTATGCACTATTTTAATTTTTGAATACAGCGCGACTTATAAGTACCATCTCATAAGTACCATGGTGATTTATGAGACAATATCTTGGTTCAAAATCAATATTTTCATTATCCTTCAACGTATCCTAACCATTTTTTACTGAATTTACTCATACATACAGCCACACAGCCACATCTATAAACAGTGTGATTCATAATATTATTTGGAAGGTGTCCTTTAAAAATTCATATCTCCGTTATTATTTATCGTACTTCAATTATTTCACACTGAATTGGCAAGACTTACGTACTTTTTAATATGTTATGTAAATAGCGCGTGTTATAAAAACTCAGTTATATAATACAGAATGATTTAAAAGACAATACCTTTGAATTTATCAGAAAATCATTCAAATCTCCTTGTTTTAAAAAATCCAGCAAAATGTTATAAAGGAAGGTTATTCAAAAGGAAAAGTTTTGCCTAAATACCAAAAACATAGCGCCCTATTAAAAATTGTTTTTTTCTATGATAAATAAATAATTAACCCAGGTATAATAATAATATAAAATTTGAAAAAATATATTATAAATAAAAGTTTTTTAATATGGATTTTATGATAATTGATGTTGTACCATGTTGAAAAGATTTTTTGGGGATTTATAAAGTTGTGTACAATATCGTTGCAAGAAACATGAAGTATGTGATTCCTTGAAAAAATAAAAAACCCAGTAAATTTTATATAAGTGCTTAAAATTGCGAAGCTGATTTGGTTTCAATCAATTTAGGAAAGTGCTCAAGGTGGATATTGAAAACAAAATTTTTCGGGACAATGATGAATAATTTAAAAAAAAAATCCAGGACGCTCTAATTTAGTTATTTGAGCATAACTTTTTATTCTGAACAACTTTTCTTCATTACATTTTGCCGAATTTTTCGAAACAAGGGTCCCTTACTGTATAATTTTTATATTTTGGATCCACCATATATGATGTTTGATCTGCAACCATTCTAATTGCACCTAATAAGTTTATCAAACATGCACCAACTTTCGATGATATTAGAATTATGGTTCTGCAATTAATGAAAAAAAATTCCCAAATGTTGCTCACTCAAATGGCCACACTGTATATGTATAAAATGTGCGTAAAATTAATAGCTCCTCGAGTAACCATAAGGAAAATCAGCATGATCTACAAAACGCGTGAAACAACAAGTAACAAAAATCGCCCCGATAACATCCTGAAATAAATCATTCCAAACGGCCTGCAATTCATAACAAAATCAATCACAACCATTTCTGCTTAGTTTTTCCTGATTATCATCTCCAAGAATTAAAACAAATACCTCCAATTTCCCCGTCTACCGAATTACCCAAAATACCTGGGCCAAAGTAACAAATAAACTTGATTTTAACCCATAAAGTGTTGGCAGATAAGAGCGGGGTGATTAATTTTATAAATAGCAAAAAACAGTTAGGTATTAAAGCTCGAGGAATTTTAGATTTCTCAGAACGATATCGCGACGGAGACATGATAAAAATCGGAGGGTTGTTATGGCATTAGACCCTTTTGTGTATACTTTGTGAGAATCAACCCCATTCATTAATTTTTGGGTTTTTCGGAATCGGTTCATTCTTGCTTGTTAATGTTAATATGGAGACGAAAATAATGGCACTATTATGTTCGGTGTCAGCTTGTTTGACTGTTTTGGCAATGTTGAATGACCACAATGCAAGGGTAAGGCATTGAAGATTTGAATTGATTTCATTTTGTTAACATATTTTTACGGATAAGAAAGGGTCTGAATAATCCCAGACCGGGACAAACAAGCTAAAGAGATCAAAGAGGTTGGATACTATCAGGCTCCCCAGCAAGAACTTGCTCAGAGACCTCAAAACCTTGGCATACCTGTGTCACATACCTCTTTTGAGTGATATCTTCAACCGACACGGACCTCGATAACAACATGAGGAAGACCAGAACCGAGATGACTTCACACCGTAAGCTCCATCCCAAGTCAAGTTTACTCAGCGCTGTGTACTCTGGTGAGAGACTAAAAGAAGAAGGAAGCCATCTTCGCGAATATGGCGATACCCAAAAGCCGCAACCTCGTAGCACCCATTGCTGAAGAGAAGAGGAAGTACGAATTGGCAGACGAGATCATGAAATTGTGGGATATAGACAAAGTGATCAATTAGATCGGCCAGAATTTACGATTTCAATTCTTAGGTGGTAGTTTACCCTCACCCCCTAAAAATCCGCTCCTAAGGGATGAATCAAGAATCACTACAGGCAAAAATCTTCGAAATGCTCTTAAATATCAACGTGCAAACTCTCTTGCTTCTACCCAAAATTGCAGTATTATTATGTGTACCGCTAGTACTACAGCTGTACCGGTTGCTCGTCACTGACGGAATGATCTTACTGAATTTTTAACTTCAAGGCGATTTCGGGATATTGCCCCTGACACCGCAGCATCTGGTGGGCTTATCATGCTAGGTCTGTCATTCAGTCGAAGAGCTGTACTGCCTAAATAAGGACTTGTGACTATTTCTACTGTTTCTCTGTCCGATCTTTGAGAAATGGGTGTGAACTCTCCATTGTGTAAGGATGTTTCCTCCTCTTCATTCAGAGCACACATACCATCGTTGAAGAGGCCGATGTTACGCGCAGTTTTTCGTAGGGTGCAGTGTCCAGTCAGTTTGGTTTTGTTATCGACTAATTTGGTGGTGCTGAACAGTGAATAACAATTTTGCAATAATTGTATTTCTTTAGAAAAACAGCACATTCACACGACTCCTTAATAATTATGTGTGTCTTCATTTTTATGGTAGTCTGTATTTGCGATGAAACGTGAAGTGCGACGCGAGGCTTAAGCAACGATGAGTCGCCCGTGTACTGCCCCACCTATTCGCCAAAACATGCAGACCGCCGGCCAGTCACCCCTCCCCCACACACCTCCTCTCTTCCCCCTCCCCTTTACCTGTCACGAGCGCCAGCGGGCTGGCCTGCAGCGTTGCGTGTTGCATTGCGAGTTTCCTTTGTTTTTCCTTGACTTCAGGAGCTGTGGGTACTGTTCGGTACCGGAAAGCATCGTCGGACGACATTGCGTGTGCCCTTGGTGACCGAGAGGCTACTGCTCTTCTTTTCTTCCATTGTTCAACCGGGTGCGTGTCCTTCTTCTCTTCAAGAGGGATGCGTTCTTTGCGTGGAAAATAGAGGAAGAAACTGAAGCATTCCATCTCTTGAGCCACCCGGTGGAGCTGCCCATTCCTGAAGACGTGCTTGCCGTCCTGGAGAAGTTTGTTGTGAGGATTTATGGTGTGGAGGACCCCGCAATTATTACATGAAACGGTGCCAGGCGCTACATGTTTGCTACCCTGAACCGTCCTGTGCAAGCCATACCACCCACACGAGGCGACTTGCTAAACCACGTGGTGCGGGCCACGACCAGGCGGGACAGGTCTGGGGCCGGGCAGCAGGCGGCAGTAAACCGCCATCGCCTGCAGCCTGGGGTTGGACTCTGCAAGGCAGTAAGTGGCAGCCCATGTTGACCGACCAGTCTGACATCTGGACTGAGTGCAGGGACCTAGGTAAGTGTGGGTGCACCACCAGTTGCAACACCCAGAGGTGCATTTAGATTTCTTACTCATCTAGCTGTATGCCCAGTTGCATAATCAATCTCTTTCTCCCCACAAAGCGTTATTACCTACGGTTCCTGATGAAGCAGAAGAGGGCGTGGACGTAGACCTTGAGCTGTAAAATATAGTCGGTATGTTCAGCTAATAATCACTTATCTTGGCATCATGTTACCACATTGTATTAATTGAAGTTCTCTTTCTAAAAACAGGTTACAAGACTTTGAGAGAAGCTAGTCAAGACAGTCGCTCCGGATTGAAGCTACCTAATTCAGTTAAGAGAAATGCTAATACAATTTTGTATTTTTCTTTAAAATGAATACATATTTTATATTTTGGAGATAATTGCTGAGTAACCTTTTTCAAAAAAACACAATCAATCAAACCTTATATCTAAAGAGATGGAGGATCACGTTTTTGTGTTCAGCACCACCAAATTGGTCGAAAACAAAACCAAACTTGTCGTTTTGTTAAAAAATTTGAAATTTTCAAGAGGGTCTAAGACCTTTAGCACTTTTAACATCAAATTTAGATTTGCCATCCTCAACAATATCGGAATCGACTACAAAATCTTCTAAATGGTCTCAAATATCAATGTGCTTCTACCCAAAAATTCAGTATTCTTTTGAATTGTCTGATGTACCGCTAGCTCTACGTTGAATCATCTCCGGAGACTATACAACATATTTGCACCAGATGTACACACCAAAAAGAGTGATTGAGATCAAAGAAAACATCGAATGCGAGCTGTACTGGGACCGAACTGAGCAGTGAAAGATCAACAATAGCTCAGATCTTATCCTTGTAGACAAGTGCTCCAAGAAAAAAAGTTTTGTTTTAATTCTTTTTTTATCGGTTATCGTATTGTACACACCCTGAATTTTTGTTTCAACTGGTTTAAAAACGAGATTGGACAAATGGCGACCTTCATTAGTGATACACTGATCTAACTACTCATTGAAGATTGGCCTCACTCTTTCGAGCACATCGACAGAAATTGATCCTCCTTCAAGGTGTAGCAGGGTTCATGATTTGTGATTGTTAACAGTAGATTTGAGTTATCCTCATAAAAATAAGTCCCAGGAGCTCATATTGGAGACACGGAAGACAGGTTGGGTGGCGAAAATCGAACGGTAGTAGTGATTGGTCCAACGTATGACGACAACTGGCTGGAGCGGTGACAAAACTTCATGACCCCCTCTGTTGAATGAGACTCTCTCCACCTCTCTCTTACCACGCCTTGCTCATTGGCACTCAATTGAAATCAGCAAGGTTACCTGCCGCACCCGTAGATGTGACTATTTCCAATGAACACCACTTATGATGAGAAGAGTACAACGAGAGAATAATCAGAAACCGATACTGAGGCGATGGGAAACTATCCCGATGGTACCATCATCAACCAGAGAAGTGCCTGAAAGCCTTTTGTAAAACATCAACTCGCATTGATGTTAGCCGCTGGCGCTGCCTGCAAATACCAAGATGACATTAGGTTCAACTTCCTGGAATCACCCCACATAGTAGCTAAATTCTTTTGATATCGTATAATGTATTATCTGGAATGAGTGAATGTTCACTTAAGAGGAAGTGCTAAGCAAATTAATGTCCGTCGGAATAGGCTCAGCTTGAGATGTAAGTGGAGCTTGAGATACAGTTTTCGTTAGCGAAAGGGTGATCTTAAGCTCCACTCCAACATCTCAAGCCAAACCTGTGCAAACGGGCATAAGTCGTATAATATTAAAAGTCCAAAAAAATGTCTGCGACTAGTGTTTCTGTTACTTATTACCGTTCTAACCTTCTAATGTTAAAGTTTTGAATGCAAAAATTCTATGTTCAAAATTTCCAAAGTGCAGTTTTCTCCTGATGCATCGAAATGCAAGGAGGCTTAATATATTTTTTGAAGTTCATTAATCATACAGAATGAAACTCGGAAGGTTCATGATTAATGATTAACCTGATATCATCCGCATTAACCTCATATGAAACACATGTGATACTTTCCAGGATGTCTGTTGTATAGCACAGTTCTTCAATAATTCTGGCAGCGGCAGTGGCAGCAGCGGTGGATGCCGCAGTGGAAAAAAGTACAAAACGTATCTTAAAAAAAAATTGACGTATCAGAGCGATTTTTTGCAAAGAAAAAACCTGGGTGGGAAGTTCTTCGTGTCTCATGCACTCTGTATACAGGGTGTTTCCTAAAGATTGGTAAAAAATTCGTTGTGTGATTCCTGGGGTATTTTCATGAAAAAAAGTTCCTATAAACATTTGCCGAAAAATGCTTCCTAAGGGAGCTACGCCCCTTTAAATAGGGCACCCCGAAGACGGTTTTTCCTCAATATTTCCGAAACCTTACATACAAAAATCATGAAATTTGGTACATCATACAAACTTTTAATGCTGAATGAGAATTTGAGCTCAGAATTTCAAAATTTTAATCAGGGGCGTACCATACTGGCGTACCATACCATTTAAAAAATTGGATTCTTTTAACCTTTAACCCCGCCAGTATGGTACGCCCCTGATTAAAATTTTGAAATTCTGAGCTCAAATTCTCATTTAGCATTAAAAGTTTGTATGATGTACCAAATTTCATGATTTTTGTATGTAAGGTTTCGGAAATATTGAGGAAAAACCGTCTTCGGGGTGCCCTATTTAAAGGGGCGTAGCTCCCTTAGGAAGCATTTTTCGGCAAATGTTTATAGGAACTTTTTTTCATGAAAATACCCCAGGAATCACACAACGAATTTTTTACCAATCTTTAGGAAACACCCTGTATAATATAGATAACCTTTAATTGTCATTTTTTTAGATGGAGATCAATATATTCGCCATTATTTCAATACTCTTGACATTTGCTTTTTCAATTGTTCCTGCACGATACTGCAAAGATATCTTCATTGCACAGCTAACAGGACAAATACTGTCGAATCACTATAAAATTAAGGATTTTGTATAAACGCTAGAATATTAATTTGTGACGCTAGAAGTTCTCACGTTCTGATTACTGATAAGAATTATTACCATTCAGACACCATGATTTGTGAGAAAAGTTTCAAAGTTGCTCTGTCTAATAATTTATCAAAAATAACTCTAATTGCCAGGGACAAAATTAAAAGTCATTTTCAATTGAATAGTTTATAATGCAATGTTATAAATAATTACTTAATTTATCAACAAATCGCGTGTTCAGTGTATATGTTCACTTGCCACTTATTGCATGTTTAATTTATGCCATTAATTCGTGATATGTTGAGGACTTCGAAAAAATGATCCGAGACATTTTATTCAGAATAAAATCGAAAAAAAATTAATGAGTTCCATGAATGGAATGAAACTTTTTTGCTGAGTATAATAATTTATGACGGTTGTAGTGGGGCGGGTTACTGATGCAGACATCACTATTTGGAGAATGACGATCCAACTGGCTTAAAGTTAATGTGTTCATAAATATTCGTCCAAGTATTTGACGAGGTTCGTTATCCTTCGATTTTGGTCTCCACTTCGCAGCTTTGGCACTTCTTTCTTCTTATACCATGATTAGATTCATTCTATTTAGTGCTTTGAATGGTACTGTTGCATGCCACGCACATTCTCGTAGTACCTTTAAAATGAAGTCTGGATTATGGGTAATGTTTGAGTAAAAGATTGTTATGAGATGCCTGCTTAAAGGTCGGTGATGTCTTTGCCCAGGATTTGAACCTTTTGCCTTTCCTGTCGTTAGATCTTTCCTATGCACCAACAGATAAACTTTGACAGTTTTTGTTCTACATACCAGATTTGACTTTTCTCTCGGGTTATCTAATTCCTTAACTTTTCGTAGTTAACGCTTGATCTGGTCTTTGTCTAGAGTTTTCCAATTCTCCACATATGGTATTTTGTATGGTGCTTTTGAAAATAATATCAGTCTCGTTTGATACTATAGTTTCAGAGCCATGGATCTTACTTTTCTCATCAGTTAATCTTATCCTTCGAAAGCGTGATAAGATCAGAGGGCAACATGCAAGGTCATGAAAGGTCTTGAACAGGTGATTGACATGACATGACATGTGAAGAGAACAATGTCATAGTATTTCGCATTCGCTCAACTGAGTAATGTAGAATCTTAAAAATGTTTTAAATTGGTACAAAAGACCTGCAATGAGTCTTCGTGCTGGTCCCTGTGATTTTCGGAGAACCAGCCATCACTAACATGACTTATTAGAGCAACGTTTCCCTGCAGCTTATGAACAAAATATGCGATCTCCGGCACCAGTACCTGTAATCAATGGTCTTTTTCCAGTATCAGTGACGATACCAGTTATCCCAGATCAGTTTTGTGATAAAAGATACCGGTACCCAATATCTCAATAATATCGGTATACCAGAACTTGCTCAGTTTTGTATCAATCTAGATTTGAGTTGACTCACTATACAGCATTTCCTAATTGTATATAAAGGGTATGTCATTGGTATTGGTATGGTTGGGGGGCAAACCACTGCCCGGCGAGTAGGCCTTGAAGGCCCTTTTCGCCAACCTCAGGACCATTGCAGTTCTAACTAAGTTGATGATGGAGATCATCACCTAGTTATATATTGAACTAGCAGGACCGATTAATTTAGGCTAACTATTAAACTTTTCGACTGTCAGTTATTGATTATACTGCAGTCTACTCAGTAGCGTTAGCCAGTGAGAGTGCCACTAAATACAGAACAGAAAATAATTTCTGCCCACCGCGGGGCTCGAACCCACGTCAATCAGAACTAACGGTCTCTCAAGCCGGCGTGTTACACGCTCGGCCACCGCGTCCCTAAGGGTATGTCATAGAGTGAGTCATGAGGAAATGTCAATTCTTCCGGTATATATTCAGTGCTCAAAAATAAACATGGAATTATATATAAATATATGAGTGCGTGATGCCTTCGTTATGATAATTTAAATATTGTGGTAAAAATTGGTATCCAAAGGTTTTTTGAAATGACTAATTCGAATCCAATGTTAGTATGACTCTTTCTTCTAGGTGGCGCCACGTACATGTCTTTATCAATTTTTGGTACGGACCCATACCAACATGGACTTTTATGTTTATTCTTGAGCCCTGTTTTTGTATATAGTTGCTAGATGGCCTATCACAGGTTAAATCACCTTCATGGTCTGAATCTAGACCACTCGGTATCTCTCTCATAATCTCAGTTTTCTGGATAGAAGCAATGTTTATCGGACTTCTTTTTCTATTTTTGATTGAGATAATAAATTAATTATTCATAATTTATCTGTATTCGTCAAGATAATATCAATGCTATCATGTTGGGCATAACTTTACTAAGCTATATCATAATTCTTACCAGTGTGAACAATAACCCAGGGGACCCTCATAACCAACGTTTATATGGTAGGTGAATATTTACTTGGATCTTGCGTTTGGGGCTGACCAGTGAGTGGAGTTGAGGTCAATATAAATAAAATACAAATAATACACAAGCAGATTTATTCCGATTACTATAAACAACGCCTTTTATAGGCAACAGCAAGTGACAGGATTCCTCGATTTCTCTGAAGACTGGGGGGAAAATCGTAAAAGGTGAGACAAAATCGAATAATATTAATATGAAAGAACTAGTGATAAAAGTGGATGATGTGAGATTAGCTATTGTTTCAGAAATAAAATATTTAGGGACTGTTCTGGATAAAAATTTAAACTTCATGGCTATTGTGATTATATCATGAGGAAATTTTCCCAAAAGGAGAATTTTATAGCTAGAATAGGACAGGAACTTTCCATATACACCAAAATACTTATGTATAATACTATCGCAGCACCTCATCTACAATACTGCTCCACACTATTATGTAATTTGCCAAAATACAAGACCGATCAAATTCAAAAAATACAAAACAGGGCCATGCGTATCATTTTAAAATGTGATAAATACACACCGATAAGACTGATGTTATCTGTATTGAGTTTTTTATCCGTAAAACAAAAGGTCATGTTGAATGTATATATTTTTATATTTAAAATCAATAAGGGTATGCTTCCACCATATATGTGATAGAGTTAGTTACTTTGGTGATGTCCATAGTTACGCTACAAGACATCGACATGATTTTATTTTAGTGAATAAGTGTAATACTAATCTATTGTTTAACTCAATTTTATATAAGGGCTTGCAGGAGTACAATGTTTCACCTCCTGACATCAAATGCTGTGATACATTATCCCAATTCAAAAGACTGATCAGAGAACATGTTTTATCAAAGTTTTAGTCTGTCGAGTTGATGTACCATATACACCCATTTTTCTTTTATCTCACATTTTTATCACTTTTATTATTTTTATATATTTATAATAGTATGTAGTAGATATTTTTAATTCTATATTTACCTAAGTACCATTTTCGTTGTTATTTTACCATTATTTCTTTACACCGACTACTGTTATTATTATTGTAAGCTTTGCTTAATAAACGATTATTATTATTATTATTATTAAAAAGTATCGAAAAAAATGTATAAATTAGGGAAATTTTCAAATGTTGAGAAATAATAAGAACTTTCAAACTATTGACACATTGTGATCTAAATTTTGAATTCAAGGTGGTCTTAAATTCTCTTCTCGGACTCCTGTCGGACCCTAAGAGGTTATACAGGGTGTCCGGGAAAATGTGAGAGATCTGTCGGATTCAGATAGAACATTGAAAAATAAGATGACTTTTTTCCGAGAGGCCTTCTCTACGGAGATACGGGCCCCGACAAGACGCCACTGGAAATCAATTTTTCTTGAATAACTTTTTAACCACTTAATAAAGTTTGATGAGAATTACATATGATAAACAGTAAACATTATCTCTTAAAATACTGCCCTTAAAACATAATTACTTTGTTTAGTTTACCAGGGGCAGACTAGACTGTACATTTTAATGCTTAAATTAAAACACCCTGTATGATAAACACTTGGAAAAAATAAATCTAGACAGCCTGAACTTTAGGCTTCAAAAAAGGTACTCTTGTTCATTATCGATAAAGTGAACCGTTTTCAAGAAAAAAACCATATTTTTATTGAAAAAAAACCTCGAGAAAGACATGACAAATTGGTGCCCTTGGGGAAATCCTTTAAAAAAATGTGAACCTTTGTTTTTTCGGATTTTGCATTGTTTCTTCGGAATAATTTTCATAAACATTTCAAGATAAATATAGGTTTAAATTTTTTCAAAAAATATCGTCAAGGACAGCACTGCATTATGGCTATTTTCGATGGTTTTTTCAATAAAAATATGTTTTTTCTCGAAAACGGTTCATTTTATCGATAACGAACAGAAGTACCTTTTTTGTAGCCTAAGGTTCAGGCTATCCAAATTATTTTTTCAAGTCTTTATCATACAGTGTGCTGAAAATTCAAGCAATAGAATGTACAACCTAGTCCGCCCCTGGTGAACCAGACTACTGAATAGCTAATCATGTTTTGAGGGCAGTATTTCAAGAAGTAGGGTTTACTGTTTATCATATTGAATTTTCATCAAATTATTTCAAGTGGTTGAGAAGTTATTCAAGAAAAATTGATTTCCAGTGGCGTTCTTTCGAGGCCCGTATCTCCGTAGAGGGGGTCTCTAGGAAAAAAGTTCACGGGCATTTGTAATGTTATTTTTCAATGTTCTATCTGAATTCAAGAGATCTCCCACATCTTCCCGGACACCCTGTATAGTATATGGGGCTAGAAGACTCTCTTGCGGAATTCCTGCAGGTATTGGTGTAACTTCGAGGATAACTTTTGAGCGTAAGAGTGATGACCCCCTCTCACGCAAAATTTTTCGCTCCAAAGAAAACTGTACCAGAGTAGGAACCATCTTTGTTCGATTTCGAGAATAGACATTTTGTATACAGGGTTTTTCACTTAAAACTCCGCACGTCAATATCTTGGAAACGAATAGGAATATTTAATTTCTGTAAAAAGTAGTCAATGTATGGGGTCGAGTAAATATTTTTCACAGTTAAAAAAATTCGACGCCTACCAAGAGTAAAGCGTCGCGACGCATCGAAAATATTAATCGATTGCAGGGACTTTGAAATTACGCGCATGCTAAAGTACATGTTATTTATAAACTTTTTTGTTATTTAGTCGAACTCATTTATTCTACTCAGTTTTGAGATATACAGTGTGTCCAGGATAAGGATGTCTATCATGGGGATCTTGAAAACAGTGAGAGATACAAGGTCGGTTAAATGGAGGCAAAGTTGCGTATTTTGATGCTTAACAAAATGCTGTTCAAAAGCCAAGAAATTCCGACTCCAATTCCGTTCAGGATCATAAGAGGCCCTCAAAATCCGTCATAAAAAATCCAGGACCGTATTGAAAAAAACAAAGTTGATGATGGCTGCTCATAGACGAAACGTCGGTTCTTCAATTTAATAACGCTATCTTGTTAAGGGCAAAGAGTGGCAATGAAGAAGTTCCATCCATTTCAGAATATCTCTTCAAATGTGGTCAGAAAAAAATGAAAACAATTTTGAAAAATTTCGGTTTTTTTTGGATAATTTCGGACTTAGTCGGAATTTCTTAGCTTTTAAAACGGCATTTTGTTAAGCATCAAAATACGCAACTCTGCCTCCATTCAACCGACCTTATATCTCTCACGGTTTACAAGATCCCTATGACAGACATCCTTATCTTGGACACGCTGTATATCTCAAAACTGAGTAGAATAAATGAGTTCGACTGAATGACAAAAAAGTTTATAAATAACATGTACTTTAGCATGCGCGTAATTTCAAAGTCCCTGCAATCGATTAATATTTTCGATGCGTCGCGACGCTTTACTCTTGGTAGGCGTCGAATTTTTTTAACTGTGAAAAATAACCACTTGACCTCATACATTGACTACTTTTTACAGAAATCAAATATTTCTATTCGTTTCCGAGATATTGACGTGCGGAGTTTTAAGTGAAAAGCCCTGTAGAAGTCCACCAGGCACTGGCGGCCCGTGATGTGTAACTATGGGTATGCGCTACCAAAAGGAAATCCCAGGAAAAAATGTGGCGCATTCACCATTGAATTTAAATAATGGAGACTTAGTTTCAGGTTTATGACTGAACTAAAATAAGATCCAAACAAGATCAAAATAGACCAATTCAGAAAATCACTGTATGCATCGCCCCAGCAAAACAAAAACAAGTAAAGTATTGTTTCGTGAAAATAAAAAATCAATCATCACCTACCATTGAAAAAAAGTCCGCTGTGGTGGAATTTTTTTTTAAGTATACGTATTCCTAATGATTTTATTTCTATTTTTTCTATTCAAAACAATCACCGAATTGTCCCAAATTTCCACTTTAATCCAAAGCACGAACAGCCCAATACATAATCAAAACGTTTGTAGTACTCGTAAACAATAGTCTGATGGAAATGTCGAAAAACGAAAGGACCAATAAAAATTATTTGGGTCTGTTCACAAATCACGATCACGATGGAACCACGATACACATAATGACATAAAGTGAAGCGGTATGCCGGTATGCCTTCTCAAATTTCACTTATACGTTTTTCGCGTGCCGTTACCCAGATGAAGGCGGAATTATTCTTCTTCTGCTATTAACTAAGGTCAATGTTGTACGTATTTGACATTTGATATCGTAATTTTGCTTTTTTTTTGTTTTTTGTTTGTTTATGACCCACACAACACATAATCGTTCAGAAATATTTATGAAATATGTCAAACCTTTCATATATGTTACACTACAAACGGTAGATGTCTGAAACATCACCCTCACATATCATCTGCAATATTTCAAAAACGATATTTCAGTAACATTACTAAAGTTATATTTCAAAAAGGTTTATGAGTAATATTTCAGAACTCTTTCTAAAATGTTTGATTTTTTTATGTATTCTGAAAAATTATAATAAAAGTCAAATATAAATAAAATGGAAATACATTGAATATTATTATACAAAAGGCCAGCAAATCAATACGTTCTTCAATTTATTTGATCTACAAGAGTACACATAACTCAAGAACTCCATGGTGTCGAGTATCGCGGGCAGATCGGGGTTGCATGCTTTTTCCTATTCCTATTTCGTCTCCAAATAAAGCATTATGGCTGCCCTTACAATCCTTGCATCAAGTCTCAAGACTCTCAAGTGTCAAAAGAGTCTTTCCAAGCCCTAGCAGACTTCAGCAAATATAACAAATATCACGTGATACATATATAAACAACGTCGATCCGTATCACGTGATTTTATACTTTCTAAAGGGATCAGGGAAATCGATCGAAGTTCTGTCATTTGTCATTCCGTCACTGTCTGTGTTTGAGTGTTGGTAAGAAAAGGACACTTTTGTGGGAAAGGACGCCATTGCCATGTGATTGTGCCTCAAAATCAAATATATACTGTAGAAAGTGATACCATTATGGACAATAAAGAGGTGAGCCTTTTCTATATCATGATTAAAAATCCGTAATTATCTATCATTTGTGTGCTAACAGTTTATCCGCTTTTGAAAGGAAAAATGAGGTTATATAAAAGGTTTGGGTCAGTGCACCGTTGGAGCTCAAGAGAACAGTAAGTTATTGTTTAAAATATCAGGACAACCAATTTTGCTGCTATATATTTTGATTTCCAGAAAACGATGGAGACATGAAATGTTTTAGTAGGTATGTGTATCCAAAACGTTTTGATGAAGGAAATTTCTATCATTTTATATTATACAGGGTGTCCGGAAATTACGCGTCAGGATTTTGGTGGGCGATTCTACATGAAAAATTAATGCAACAAACTTCTATACAATTTTTTCAAAAACTCAAAATTGAGGAAGATACAGGGTGTTGAAAAATATTTTTTTTTTTTAATTTTTTTTAATAACTTTTTTTCTAGTGTAATGATTTTCGCCAAATTTTGCATGCATGTCACTAGTGTTTCTTTGTATTCACCCTAATAATTTGACGCTAGTCGTCAATGACAAAAGGCTGAAGCTGTCCTTCACCTTAGGAAAATTACTTAGAACTTTTTTGTTTTTATCTTTTTATAAATTTGGATGTCAAATTAGTAAAGAGCATCAAAATATTTTTTAAAAAGGTGCTCGTGTTGCATCATCGTAGAATTAACGGTTTCCGAGAAAAACGACTTTAAACATTAACCGTACCTTAAATAATTAAAAATTCGTACTTTGAAAAAATTTTTGAAGTTTTTGAAAAAATTGTATAGAAGTTTGTTGCATTAATTTTTCATGTAGAATCGCCCACCAAAATCCTGACGCGTAATTTCCGGACACCCTGTATACATGATTTTGTTGTTCAGTTAAAATGTTTTTTTTTACGTTTTCCATAAGTGATAATTTTATTCTGTAATTTATTCAGAATACTGAGTTTTTTCATGACTTGAAATGTTTATCTATATCATAGGTATTGGGTGTTTGGCAAAGGGTTAGCCAAACTTGCTGACCGTATAAATATAGATCTCGGTATAGATAGATATTTTATTAATGGACCTGTGCCCTAAACGTCCGCGATAAGTAATGGGCCTTTCTCTACGCCCAACTTGGTGGAAGTCTGACCCTCCACCAAACACCCGATATATTTTTATTCAATGTTGTTTATATTTTTCATTACTTAATAAATTACTCACAATATGTATTACGCAGTTTCATTTTTTTTCCCAAAAACATATTATTTTTTCGTCTGGATTTATGCGTTCGTTATCCGGATATTCTTCATTGGTCGAAATTTACTTGGAATTTCGATCAATTTAAACTGTTCTCAAAGGATAAGAGAACCATAAGAATCCGACCTATAATTGGTAATCGCAATATGGATGAAATATTGCCAGAAAATCCTACTGAAACATTACAAAGAAATGTCCATGAAACATTGCACAGAAATGTCTGTGAAACATTACAAAATGCGACATTTTCACATATATACAGGGTGTTTCAGAATAACATGCTAATAATAAAGGGGGTGATTCTTGGGCTCATTTTAAGAAAAAAAAATCATATGAACGTATGTCCTGAACGCCTTAACTTTTGAGATACAGGGTGTCAAAGTTTTAAAAAATAGATACTTTTTTTACAATAACTTTGTCATTACTGTAGATATCTTTATGAAATTTGAGTCATGTATTTTAGGCATTAATACTCATTCTTTGATGCACCAACAATTTAATTATTCTGACCAGTGCCGTCCATGCGGGTTTTGGTTTGCATATTTTTTGGGAAAAGTTAAGGCGTTCAGGACATACGTTCATATGAATTTTTTTTCTTAAAATGAGCCCAAGAATCACCCCCTTTATTATTAGCATGTTATTCTGAAACACCCTGTATATGTTTCAGCAATATTACAAATATGTTTCAAAATCTATAGGAAATATTGTAATCTTACAAAGTAGTATTTCTGAAATATTTCCGAAACTATACTGTGCTGTGTGGGGATGTTTTAGATTTGATTCTTTTATAGACTTTCTGCAACACCCCCACCATGGCCGCTAGTTCTGATCTGTCTAAAGCAGTCATATCAACTAACGCAAAACTTTATTGTTATTTATATTTTATTTTATTATATTGGCACTTTTCACACAAGAAATGTCCTAACCTCTTTTGATGGAAGGTTGTGGCTTAGTGTTATAATTTCACAATAAACAATGTATAATCATAATATCTTTTAATTAATCAATTTTTTGACAAAATTATCAACTAAGCTCATCCCCATCCTAGGCAAACTCCAGCAAAACATGTCCTCCGTATCGCCATTGATAAACCACTGAAAAAACCGTTGCCATTTTTTTCAAACATATACTTAATTCCAGCAATCCACTCACTAATAATCAAAAAACAATTTTCCCTAGAGTGTACCATAGAACAGCATTAATTTGTTCTTCCCTTGACGATCCATAATTTAAAAAGCACACACCATGGGGCTGAAAATAAGTAGAGCGAGGAACTAACACACATTTGGAATAGTCAGATAGTCGGATAGATAACGCGTTTTGTTCATCATTTAGATACTATCTGACATAATTTTATCACGAGAACTTTTAATGGACTATGGTCACATTTTTGTCGTTTTTTTTCAGTTTTGATGGAAATTTTTATGGGTTCACTGGATAATGAGTTCTGGTTGGATAAAATAATTATATCACCATTATCATCAGTTCCAATATTGGTAGATGATCAATTGATTGCCACACGTGAGAATACGAAGAATTTCATTAAAATTTAAATTTTTCAATACAATAGTTAAATCAGCTTTGGACCCCCAAAAACAAGAAACGAAAAGGTAGCCACATGATCAGGTTCCCGATAGCACGACCAATTTTCTACATCTAAATACCAACAATCAATTAATTTGGAGAGAGAGAAGATTGAAACGAGTGACAACAGAAGACAAAAGAACGACTAAACGAAGTCGTGGATGATTTTAATGCATCGTTAATCTTTGTAAAAAACGTCTACCTTTAAAATTAATTTTATTTTAACGTTTTGTCGAGAGCAAGTAGGCCGAGAATGGAATTTATGCTAGATGCTTTGATATTTACTCGGACTCTGTTGACACTCGATGGATGTTGCTTGACTTATTATAAAAATGGTTTTATTTACAAATGGGTGTGGATGGTGTTCATGAGTTGTTAGTTTTTGTGAAGACAGATATCCTGCTTTCTCTATAAAGTCATTCAAAAAAATCTATCTTGGAGAAAATCAGCTATTTGGAAAAAACAGGTCCCATGAAATATGATTCTATTTATCTTTTTTTGAAATTGTTTATAATTTCTATTTTACTTGACAACAACAGAGTTTACAGTCGATGGGGGGTTTCTTTTGCACTGGGTGCGTGTTTACGTTCTATACCATTATACAGATGAGCTCCATTCTATAACGTAGTATGATTTGTATTTGTGAAACGCGATTTATGTTCACTCCAAACCATACCTCGTTACAGATGTGAGTTATTTTGTAATATGGTAGGATATGAAGTTACAATACGTTGATAATTGTACTACAAAATATACCGCGATACAGAGTTTTTGCAACCGCAGTATACAATGAAATGCAGAAATATGTCGCTCTCACTATAAACGTGAACAGAAAATAGTTGATTAGAAACGGAAGCAAACCTGAACACCTTGGAAGATAAACCTTAACGATAAAGTATAATTGAAAATTATAGTTTTGTCAGTGTTATCATAAGAAGCAAGAATGATTATAAACATGAATAGTTAATTGTGTGACGACTGCTTAAATTCATCACAACATAGTGTATCTATCTTCTTCCGCGGTATAGTTTGGATTGGAATAGTCGCTTATCGTCTTCATATCCAACTATGTTACAGAATAACGTCCATCTGTATCGGGGTATGGTTTAGAGTAGACATATGCGCGTTTCACAAATACAAATCATTATACGTTACAGAAAGATCATCTCATCTGTATAATGGTATAGAACGTAAATACACGCACCAGGTTGTCTGGACGCGCCAAGCAAATTTCAGCCGGTATGTAAAAAGTCATTAAATGTAACGCTAATTTGGATTTTTATGGTGGTTGGAAAATGACGCCTTCCAGGAATCGAGCGCCACCCTCTGGATTAATAACAGTTTATTTATTACAGCATTACATCGCAGGGTTGGAACAAACAGATTTATTTCGCAAATAGATTATGGAACATTTTCCTTTATAACATATGCAGAGTAAGCGTGAAAAAGGGTGTGTGTAGCGGCATTTCACGGAAAATGCGATACGTTTGGCGTAGATAAATGATGATCTCTTTATATCCTTTCTAATGTACTACACTTTTGCCAGAAATAATGCCAAATATTATTATACGGCTCTGATTTCATCATATTTCAAACTTTAAAAATCTTCTACATTCTATGAAAAATCATCCCTTCCCTAATCTGAATAATGTAAAATATCCCAATTTTTAAAAGGTTTACATACAGTGCGGCTCTAAAAGGTCCCCCCCCTTTTTTTTTTAATGTGTGCACCAAAAATTTGGAAACTTGGCATACTTTAATTGCTGTCAAAATACTACTTTTTGATGTTACTGACGTACTTTTAATATTCAATATGGCGCCCAGCCGCCATCTTGAATACTAAAAGTACGTCAGTATCATCAAAAAGTAGTATTTCGACAGCAATTAAAGTATGCCAAGTTTTAAAATTTTTGGTGCACACATTAAAAAAAAAAGGGGAGGGGACCTTTAAGAGCCGCACTGTATATGTTTATTATCAGGTGGTCAGTTGATAAATCCGTTGAAACAAAACTTTGGTGTGTAGGTTCATGTTTATTCATGTTTTAAACATAAAATAGAAGACACTGGGACGTTTTTAAGCACTTTGAATATGATGAAATCAAAGCCGTACGTGCGATAATTCCTGACGAGGACATTTTACATGGTCGAAACGTCGTTAATGATATTGGTGTGGTATACGTCATTGATTGCTCACAATATTTTGATAACTACTGATATGAGGTGGTCAAAAAATAAGATCAAAAATGTAATAAAAAAAACTGCCAAAAATCATTTTTTTTAATGGAAACCCCCAATTTTTATAACCTCATCTTATGCAGCATTGGAAATGAAGGAAAGTTTGTCCATTTCAAAATTTTAAAAAAATAAACATTTTCGGAAAGGACAATTTTATGCAAACTCACCTTTATTTTGAATGCTGAATACTATACAATGATCAAATTTGGGTGTTTCCATTTGAAAAAAAATGATTCTTGGCAGTTTTCTCAATCTCATTTTTGATCCTATTTTTGACCACCCGGTTTTGATAGTTTTTAAAATATTGTAAAAAATCTTTTAAAGTACATCCCATCCAACAAATAATCCAACACAAATTAAACAATAAAGGCTTTCTTATAGGTAGAATTCACATTTAAATTTTGAGCCAACAAACGTCATTTTTGACATAAAAGCTCAAATATTTCAAAAATTCATATACTTAAGTATAGGACACAACTAACAACGAATCAATCAATACAGACAACCAATTTTGAAATATCAGTACATTATACTCATGTGACAACAAGTAAAAAGAAAATAAATCCGTCAACAACAATAATCGTGAAGAAACATGTATAAACCATCAAGACAATATCCATCGCAATGCCCGATATAAACCATAAACAATCCGTTGTCGACAAATAATTAAATGTGAGAATAGTTTATTTAAATGATGGTGCAGCCGAGTCAGAGTCAAGTGTGACACATTGAAATAGTATTGTCTCTAGCTGTAGTTAATGGGGGTTTATCTGAACATCGAGCTTGGCAGCAGACGAGACCAGCAGGCTGCGGCTTCCTAGAAATCGTCCGGCTTCGTTGACAATTTATTTTATAGAGGTGGGTGTGTAGGATGCACAGGTACAGCCGGTCCAATGATGTTACCTTATACGGGGGAAGGGTGGAAAGAAGTCAAGTGTTCTAGATAAAAAATGCTCATTGGGTGTTATTATAAAGCCACCTTATGGACTTTAATTCGTATGCATTATTTACATCGTTTTTATTAATTCATTTATTTTTGTAATGAGGTTTTTTCTTTTTTTTTGCTTACCTATTGTATGTTTTTTTTTTCAATGTTTTAACTATTTTCTTCATTTATATCCCGTCCCGTATCTTTTCCGTTCTCCTCGTTTTATGTATAAAGTTTCGAATTCATTTTTGAACGCATATTTTATTTTCACCACTATAAGACAGTTTGTTGTTTATTGTTCTGGTCTGGTGTATTGATAATAAAATTGGGAAGATTTTACCCCTGTGAAATTTTTGTTTATCAACCGATTTTCAACATGTTTTCATTGTTTAATAGGTCTCGACAAACACTTTTTGAGCATATACGTGATTTAGCACATTCTTCATTGTTCATCTGAAGGGCGTACTTGACCCTCATGTTATAAGTTACAACGTTTTTTGTCCTTTCTACAAATGTATGTTTCCCAATGTTGCATGTCAGGTCCTTCAATGTTTTTATGTATCTAATGACGTCCTTGTAACTTGAAAATTGTAAGTATAATTTTAGGTTAGATAAGTTTGATTGTTACTAATAGCCCCCTTTCTGATATTATAGCCTTTAGTTTCGATGACCTGAGGATGGGGTGCAAAGTGTAGACCCCGAAACTGGTAGTCACGTAATAAATATTTGAACAAACAGTAGGAATTTGTGAGTTTGAAGACTTTTTCTCCTCATCATTTTTTCATATACGAAATTTGTTCCAAGAGCGTACTTATATAGGTAATTGTAAGGGTTCAAAGGGGGTCAAATTTCAGAAAATGATATAAGGGCATTTTTAAGAAATGCTATACAACATAACTTTAAAACGTGCAGCAACCCACCATGCATGACTGCATGTAACACTGCATCGAAACGATTTTTTGAATGAATATTTCCAAACATATATATATAATAAATATATAAATTGTATCATTTGATGAAATTTCGTATCATCTTCATAGCATATTCTCAAAAGAATATTTTTTCTAAGATGAATAAAGCATATGCTGGTAATATTTCAATAGAAACATATATGTTCGAAACTAACACAAAAAGCATATCAAATGAGGAAGGCAATACCTACGTCGCATATTCATAGAAGAATATTATTTCTAGAATGAGTAGCGCATGCTCTATGTATATTCCAATAGAAAAATACTGTTCGAAATAATCCCGAAAAGTATATTATTTGAGAAATTGTCGTATCACGTCCATCGCATATTCTCTAAAGATTATTCTTTCTAGGACGAGTCATGTATGCACTTTTAATATTCCATGACAGATATCATTTTGACAGTTGAGATGACATGACGTGACGTTGACGTTTGTGATTTTTGTGGCTTTGATACTGACAGGGCACGATCGAGAAGTGGGTGAGGGTGGTCCGTTTTGTTCCCACCGATCATGCACAGAAGAGCCGTTCTGGAAAAAGTTTGTGCAGCTAGTGGATTGGAACCCATGGTCTTTGGATTGGGATGTGACTGTCTAAACCACTGAGCCATCGATACTTTCTTGAATAAAATCTTTGATAATGCTGTTACCATTTTGTTGTTTTTGGGGTATAATGTCTTAAATTGTGGGGCTGATGGATAAAAGACATCAGTTTCGGTGTTATGTGGGGCGTTAACATTTGTAATATGGAGCTTTGGAGATGCAGAGGTTTTTCATGGTTTTTGAGTTATTTAATCGTTGATATGTATAGATGGCGCGTACTATCGATTTGATTCCTGGATCGTGCTTGGGGGACATAGGGTACATTAAAAAATCAATAACACGATAATACAATCTTACAATTATTCATCATATATTATCAACATATAACGGATAAGTAAAAAATATAACCATTTTATGTAAAAACAGAATCAATTAAAGAGTACCTTCCTGTCACTTTTGGACACTTCCCCGTAGAGAGACAAAAACAAAGATGAGGAATTCAGATAACGTAGCAATTGGAATCCGTGTCCGAGGTTTTCGTTACAACTTGTACGCCACTGTTATTTAAACTCTCCATAAAAGGATGCATAATTCTGTTTCCCATGCTGCGTGTTTTCATTAAAAATATAAATAAACGCTCATGCTGAAAGACCACCACTTTATGGGTTTATGCGCTTTTAATTGGTGACACTTTGCCTCTCGTATGCTAATCCACAGCTTAAGATCGACTGTTAAGCAGCATGTTTTACAAGTTTTGAATATTGTACTGTTCACCATTTGGCTGCGTAAAGTTGATACAAATTAATGTAACAAGATCATCAATGTGTTGCAAGTTAAGGTATCTTGGGTTTCTAACTGCTTGCAAGGTTTGCTATTTTTTTAATGGCCGAGCAAAATCTTATTTAGTACCTATTGGTCGTAAAATAAGATAGGCAAGAAATTTAAAGTTAAGCGGAGGCTAAAATGCAGTTTGTTCAGTTGAAGGAGAAGTTGAACAACGACCGTCTCATCAATCCAAAATCAAAAGAGCATACACAATATTTAATCTTTCGTATACGAGACGGTTGAAGTCAAGTTGAACAACAGGTTTTACGACCCAGCCAAAAAGAAGGAACTCAACAACTAGTTGGACGACAAATCCACTTACTATGCGATTATCTCTTCAACCGTCGAATCAACCTGATTTGTTCAACTTGTTGATCAGCTTATTACATAGTTCTTGAATGACACTGAACAACCTTTTTTTGCACTGGAGCCAGCTCGCTGTTGGTCTTCTCTATCCTAGTGACAGACAAACTGATTTATTTATACACACTAACACTTAATTTATGCTCACACACACTAATACTTATCCATATTCGCACTTATTTATGTCTCGTTTTGAACAATATCGCCACTGATAATTCACGACCTGTTTTCATTTTGGCCCTTATCTGCTCTGACAAAATCTCCAGAATTCGTGCTGATTTCGTGATTTGGATTGTGATTGGATTAATCCGATGGCTTCAAAAGAAATTTTGTCGGAGGCGAATCGCCGGGCATTCACAGAGAATATGTCTGGCTGTCTTCTCCTCCAGGCACATGCTTTTGCCAAAGCTACTACTACCCGCCATTTCTGGTAATGGCTTAAGTTCCCACCCCCACTGCTCCTCCCCCCGCCCTCACGGTGAGTTTTCCGTCCCCGAGGGATCATGCTCTCACCGGGCAGCGGCCGCTTTCAAGGAAAGACCTCTGTCCGTTAATATCATAAAAACAAAAAACCTATACTATTTACAATTATTTACAAGACCTTAATTGGGACAATCCACGGTCCACTTCGGAGCTTTACCTCGTCCTTTTAGTACCAGTGCAAGCCAGCTGTTTAGGTTCCTCACCGCCCCCTCATCCCTCCAATTGCCAACCCTCAGCTCCATTGTATTGATGGGTCCAAGTAAGGCTCTGGCCCTCACCCTTGTCTCCAAAGTGCAACTGGTTACTACATGCTCCCTGTCCTCAGGCCCATTGCCACATGGACAATCAGGAGTCCTCACCACCCCAAGCTTGAAGCGGTGCAGATAGATGCATTATCCTCCCTGCATTTGGTGTCCTTGGTGAGCCTCATTCTGTGCACCCTTAACAGGCAACGCTACTCGGATTTCTTGTCTTTGAGTTCCAGATTTCTCTGGCGCGTCTCTTTTGTAATTCAAAGATACATTGCTCTTATTGTCGCATGCCTGGCAGGTTCCTCCGGTATTGTAGAAACTGGTTATCCATCCATGTTGGTCACCGCTTTGCGTGCAAGTTGGTCTACAACTTCATTCCCTTCATGTCCTGAGTAACCAGGTAGTAGATAGATGTAGATATGAGGGTGAGGGTGGTGAGTACCAGAGCACTAAGGCCACAGACCAAGCCCATTGCGTACCTCCAAGAGGAAAGAGGTTGCTCTCCCGGACCATTGTCGTCAAGCCTTATTCATTCAGCATAGACGACAACTTGGTCGTCAAGCCATAGCATTTATCTAAGGCAAAAACAAGGCCCAAGAGCGGTCCGTCTTACCTATTCCTTATGCCGCAGTTCTAACAAAGGTGCTGATTGAGAACATCACCTAGTTTTGGTATTGAACATGCAGGATCCAATAATTAAGGCTAATTTATAAATTTTTTGACTGTCAGTGATCAATAATCTCTGGTCGCGGCTTCGCGTACAAGTGGGTCTGCAACTTCATTTCCTTCGTGTCCAGAGTGACCCGGTATCCATACCATTAGCTATGTCGAGCTTGTTCAGTGCATTCTGGCAGCCCTCCCTAGTCCTCGAAGAGTTCTTGTAGGATTCGAGGGCCTTCAATGCCGCTTGACTATCTGAGAATATTTTTATTGTGGTAGCCGTCCAATCGTGGTCAAGCAAGATAGCTGATAGCTCATCTTGGATTGTTGTAGCTGATTTGCCCAGGCTGTGTGATATTCTAATTTTCTCCTGGCTGCAAATAGATTCCAGATCCTTTCCGAGAGGGCGTTCAAAATCCGTCCTTGTACCAGCAGGTGTCAGCTCTTGTTGGGCGGAAAAGGTCCCGTATCCACTCTTTCCGGAGAGGGATAAGTATGACATAGTTTTTACTGCTAATGGTTGTGGTGGGCATGACATCCAAGAAAGCACCTAGAGTTCCATGGTCCTCTAATTCTCTGTTCAGTCTGTAGGATGTTACTGTGTCTGCCCTACTACCTGCAGACATCCAAGCACTGTGGATGGTGTGATGCTAGTCGCTCCACAGACGGCCAGGCTGGCTTGACACTGTGGACCTGTTAGTTTGGCTCGGTAGTAGATTTGATTGCCATTTACATGCCAAACCCCAGGTTTTTTCGCAAATGCGTTTGCTAGTATCGTAAAATCTAGAACGCACTGACACCCACTGGATGCGTACAGAAGATTCGAGAATGGCATCATCCTTTCAGAGCGAGCGAAAATATCGGGCAGGCGCCTCGAGAACTTCGTTTGCATGAGTGTCGATAGTGTTCTAATTTTCTACAACCTTGACTGGTTAGACCGCCGCGCCTTTCGTTCACATGTTTCGTCTCGTTGCCCCCTTCTTGGAGTACTTCGTCTCAAAATGTCTTCATGTCGGAATCAGGAGCATTCCCCGAGCCTGCAGAGTGATGTCGGTAGTTCGTCCTCCGGGAGGGATAAGCACATCAGTATGTCAATGGCGATACTTTTGAAAATGACTTCCAGCATGACTCTAGAGACTCTCCAGTTCACTAAATCGTTTGACATTTTTGCGATTGCCAAATGCGTCGGGTCTTGGGACAGTATCAACTAAAGGTAGAACAGGTATCGTGTTTCTTCTGTAAATTTGAGCGACGTCCGTACCTCTGGCTCATGTCCTCGAAGATGCTCCAGTCATCCGTAATTTTTGAAAGCAGCGGCAATTTCACTCTCCATGTTGAGGTCCAGTGACTCAGTGAGCCAACGAGTATTCGGCAGGTGAACTGAACCAAGACAGTTTCCTCATCACGAAATGCCAAGGCTTTTTTGGTTGCAATCCATCCATTTGCCTTGATACTGCCTCGAATTGGCGATGGTAATGGTGCCAGGACAGCTGGCCAAATTTTGGGATATTCGTGCATTGGAATCAGGGATCTTGAATTGGAAAATAAAGGAATCCACGCCTTTTTCCAATAAGGCCTCACGAAGTCTCTTGATCTATGTAAGACTCTTTAGCACAAAATAAATCTTACTTCCGACACCAATGTAATGTTGTTTCGTTATAGAAATCACTCGTACTATTTAAATTAATCTATTTAAACAATTCAACACTTGATCACGCAAAACCAAAAAAATGGTATTAAAAATATTCCACCTTCAACAAAGCAACCACAGTCTTGTTGAAATATTCATCCCTGACGCCATCGAATAATTTACATACATACCAAGCACATTAAACACCCAAAAAGACTTAAAATGTCTGACACCACTTAACCTTCTCATCCTCCGCCATCCAAAATTCAGCTTCTCTCCACATTTTTCGTGAATATTCTCGGAAACGCTGCGGCGAAGGCAATAGTCATATATTGTTCATGAACCTGTCTAGGTGCAAGTCGTTAAGTGGCTGAGTTATTGCGGTTTGTTTGACACAATTTTGGCCCTTGAAACTGTCCCTTTGCATTAAACGAGACCGTTATGGGACAGGTTATTGTTTTAGACAAGGTGAAATCTTTCGAGGGTTTCTAATAAATTTCACGCACTTTTTTATGCGTCTCCGAATGTTTGGTCTGGATTTGATTTGCGTGAAATTTACGAGATGTGGGGGTTGCTTTAGACATGGGTTTTGCCGAATTGCTTTCTGAATTTGGCGATGTTTATGGAGCTGGTGATACTGAGAGAAAATGATAAGTATGAAACTATCAACTTCTTACCAAAAAATGTGTGACATCAACAATACATCAACTTTATTCTGGTTTTTCTTTATTTTACAGTCAATATTTTATTGAATTTGGTTGAGGAATTCCTTTTAAGCACATAGTTCGAAAAATCTGATGATGAACTTTGAAGTCACTTTTTAGTACCTATTAAAATCCATTGTACTCTTATGTTATCTTCAAGTCACCTAGCTTTATAATTATTCTTTTTGATCTTGTACTATCACAATGAAGTTTGCGTAATGCTGTCAGTAAGAGGTATTCCCATGTAATAATGTGCCAACAAAGTTACGAAAACTGTAGGCGTTTAATAGCGTTTGTGACAGAGATAACCCATTGGTTGATATACCTTTTTTTACTTTTCTTTCCGAGATCTTATTTTGTTCATTTAAATAGTTGAATCATTTGACCTTCTTCAATGAACTGCTATAACCGAGTATGTTTTTTCTATGACATGAATGTTCTCTGTTCTTTTCAATAGTCAGTCATAATCCAAAAATATAATTGAATATCCTGTTTTGATATCACTCAAGTAACGTAGGCATCATGAAATAACAAACTATTTGTGACCCCTCTAACTAACTAATGTAAAATTCAACACCCTAGATGAATACATATTTGACAATATATCGCTCAGCACAAGTGAAGTAGGTAAATGTAAAAAAATGTCTTCTTAAACACCGAACTTGTGAATTCCTATCACTAAGCCACCCCAGGCATAATGAAATGATATATCCATCATTAAGTTCTGAGCCTAGTGGACGTGAAAATTTTACCACCCTTGAACATTATACCACCGAACTTGTGAATTCCTATATTTATGCCACCCTAGACATAATGAAATAATGATTTTTATCATTAGGTTGTAAGCATAATGGACGTGAAGTTTACGACCCTAGGCAAAAACATCTTGAACACAATACTACCGAATTTGTGAATTCCCATCACTAAGCCACCCTAGACATAATGAAATGATGTATCCCTCTTTGATTTCTATGTCTAGTGGATGTACTAATTTTACCACCCTAGGCAAATTCATCTCAAACACTTTACTACCGAACTTGTGAATTCCTATCATCATGCCACCCTAGATATAATGAAATGATGATTTCATCACGGCCTAATCGTGAGGCATAGTGGATTTACAGTTCATCACCCTAAGAAAAAACATCTTAAACACTTCACCACCTGAATTTTAATCATTGGATTGCCGGTATATTGGATGTTTCCTTCATCAAATTCTAAAGTTGATGTAAAATGTACCACATTTGGTGAATATTTATGTAACATTATGTCGCACATGTAAACAAGTGAATCTATAACATTAGACTATATACCCTATAGGGAAAATGATATGATGCTTCCATCATTAATTCTTGTGTGTGAAATTGTGAAATTAACAAATGAATTTGTAACATTAGACCACCCTAGGCATAATGAAATGATGATACCATCGTGAATAAAAAAGTTTTTCACCACATACATCTTTTCAAACTGAACTTTATCGCGTGAGTGAATTTCCATCATTGGATCACCCTAGGCATAACGGAATGATGTTATGTTTTCGTCATCAAATTCTATGATTGATGCAAAATTTATCACACAAGGTAAAAATCTTCTACATTATATCACACGAGTGAATATTTTGTATCATTAGACCACTCTAGGTCAAATAAAATTATGTTTCTATCATTTCATAGTGCATGTGATTTTTACCTTACAAGAGCCCAAAATCATTTAAAAAAAAACTCACGCTCTTCTGTTATTTTGACACGTTCATCATTCGATAATATTGCGATCTTACCCCATGATAAAATGATGATTTTATCATTAGGTTGCAAGCCTAGTGGATGAAGAGTTTACCACCCTAGGCAAATACATCTTGAACACTTTACTATACGAATTTTAATCATTGGAACACCAGTATATCGAATGTCTCCATCATTAAATTTCAAACTTGATGTGGAATGTACCATTTTGGTGAATATTTATGTAACATTATATCGCACATGTGATCAAGAAAATTTGTAACATTAGGGCAAAATGAAATGATGGCTCTATCACTAATTCTATTGTGAATGTGAAAGTAACAAGTGAATTTGTGACATTAGACCACCCTAGGCAAAATGAAATGATGATACCATCGTTTAACTCTAGTACAATATTATGATAGGAACGAATGAAAACCAAGAGATGTTACTCATAGCATCGGAAATGCTTGGGTTTTTCATTGTCGATTGCAACAAAAAACTTTTGTTTATTTATAGAAATGTTTAGTTCAGTCAGAATCATAGAATTGAAATTTTATTCATCACAACATCCGCCGCAATCGCCAGATCTAACCCCCAGTTCTTGATTAAATCAAAATAATCTTTATCTTCATTGTTGTACGGATCTTTAATTCATGGTTATTTAATTGCTCATCCATAAATACCTTCCAAAGTGATGTTTGCCTCATTTCCATGGCATTTTTTCTATTTATTCTCTAATCCTCGTTTCAATGGAAACCAACATCTAGCTGTTAGATTTTGCCACCATCACCTGTACCAGAAACAGCAACCCATAAATCAAGCAAATCAGATAAAAACAAAACCCGACCATCGAAATTTAAGCCCAAATCGATATCAATTTAACTCCACGTTGATGCCATCAATGGTAATTAAATATCAAAAGTGCCCAGAACGTACCCAAAAATAAGCCATTCCCCGATTGGTCACCTTATCTAAATCACGGTGTAAACACTAAATAGTAGCAACAGCGATGAGTGTAAAACAGCTTATCTTATCACCAAAGCAATGATGATAGCATTACCATTAAGAATACCCAAGAATACCCAGTGTGGTGACGACTATCGGGTAAATCAGGGATTCTAAAGCCTTGTACGGACCGACTTGATACGTTAAATTTAATGCTTGACATGACAATTCTTCAAATAGGGTGGAGAATGTTATGGAGATAATTTCGACTGGTATTTATTGGCATTGTGTCATGCTATCTTGAATTGCATTTGTACTTTTGGGATTGGTATTGATAAATATTGAACAACTAGTTGCAAGGTATAGACAGCACAAGAAATAATGATGGTGAAGAGATTAGATATTGAATAAATTGTCTGACTAACATAATATGTCGCTCTAGACTGTACTCACGTCTTTTATGGATTTATTTATTTTATTTATCAAACATTGTCTGTTATAGAAATGCTTCTACAAAAATCACTGTACCTACTATAAGGACAAATTACATTTACACCTAAAGGAAAACTAATATACCTAAATCGTGTAGGTATTGTGTTTTGGTTGGGGGAACACTTTTGAGTTATCTTTCATTTTCTTAGATTCAAAGCCTCTACTTCCAAAATTTCAAATGTCAACCCCTTGGTCTTAAACGAACATCAAACTAAGCAACTGGTGCAACAGATCGAATAGACAGTCTTTGCCTTTGCAACCAGTTAGATAGTATTTTTGTACTCAGATCAGCGACAAACTGAACAAGTTGGTTCGAGAGAGAGAGAGAGAGAAAGAGATAATTAAAAAAAAATACAAACATAACCTCACTATATCATTTTTTTTTAAATGTTCCGATCAACAAGCAAATAGAACCTACATACCTTATTTGAACAAAATCCTTTGGAAAATAACAAAATCCTGCAAACATAACCACACTTAGTCAATTTTTGTTAAATTTCTTGGCTGAACCTCAAATCAGAACTACATATCTGACTTGAATAGAATCCTTTGTAGGTGTTGGTTATGGAAGGTTTGGCGCTACGGCTGGGGCAATTAGCCAGGGGGTCAATTCTTGAGCCTTCGTATTAAAACGTATACGCAATTGTGCGATCAGCATTATTTGAAATAACATGGTGATCGCATTTTTGCGTAAACGTTTCAAATTTACAAACGGTCAAGAATTGACCCCCCGCTCATTTTATTACATACAGGATGACAAATTTAAATGGACCAGCATTTGATTGTGTCCAAACCAATGATAGTATATGAAGATTTGGCGAGACATGTCAATTTAGATATCGAGGGCGACAATTTTTGTGGTATCTGTTTTTTTTCTGGAATCAACCCTCTTACGCCCAGGGTAGCTACCCCTGAAATTACAAATAGCAACCTCCACTTATTTCGCGATTTTTGAATTTTTCACGTTATTCTCCATACGCTACATCCATTTTTTTTCAAAATTGAAGTTCCTAACCTCACAAAAATTTTCAAACGAACAGAAGTAATTATTCCTTGAACTGATGTTAGTATGAAAATTTGGTGAGACACGTCAATTTAGATATCGAAGGGAAGAACTTTTGAGGAATCTATTAATTTTCTGGATTCAACCCCCTCACTCCCAGGGTAACTAACCCTGAAATTTCAAATAGCAGCCTCACCTTATTATGCGATTTTTGAAATCTTCATGTGATTCTCAATAAGCCACATCACTTTTTTTTTCAAAAATAAAGTACATAACCTCACAATTGTTCTAATCCACTCTTCATTGTCGACAAATCATCAACACCGCAAAAGAGGTTTCACCAAAAAAATTAATTAAGTTGAACTAGTATTAATAGAAGTAGCATTAGCATTATAAGTCAAAACAAAAATTGAAATGTCTAACATTAATTTTCGAAAATTCATAACTCTAACAATTTGAAGATATCGACGTGAAATTTTTAGACAAATATCACCTTCTCATAAAACTATTAAAACCCATCAACGGCCGGTGATGCGTATACGCAACACTGCACTTACATCTCTTAATATATAAAAATGAGTACCGATTTCTTCTGGAAGATCAATAATTTGAGAACGGCTGGGGCAATTTGAGTCATTTTTTTTTAATTGTTCCTTTGAGTCTTGGGAGTGTTTTTATGGCAAAAAAAGCTGGAAAATCCCCCGAAAAAACCTGAAAACACAACTTTTCATTCTGGATGTCACCTTTCCGTGACAAAACAAACTAATGTCAATGTCAATGAGTAAATTCAATAAGCGCGATCGAGTTTCCGCTCTAAACACTCTGAGCACGAAGAGCGGAGACTCGAACTCACCTAATGATATTGATTATTGATGTCAATCCAAATCATAGACCTGAGAAATGAAAGAGACTAAACTCTACAGCATAGCATCGGCGGCCATTTTCAATATCAAGACAAAAATGACATTATGAGAGAAGAGTATTTCTATTTTTTCCCATACAGGGATGTTGTTTGCGTCTGTTAGAATATCTACCCACAGACAAAGTCCAGATTAATTTTCAGAGTTGATACTACGTCACGGACTTAGTCAATAAAAATATAGGTCCGTGTACTACGTCCATACAAAAATTAAAACTAAAAACAGAATCATAGGTCAGGACTGATAAAGCAACGTTGCCATAATGTTAAAATAGGTGCATTCAGTGAACGTAAACATAAAACTAAAACAGTGCTGATGCTGATTCTATCCAGGCTTTTATCCTATCTAATATATTATAAATTTGAATCCCGTTTTTCTTGGTCACTTGAGAACGGCTTAAGCTATTTAGGTGTTTTTTTTTCAATGTTCTTTGAAATATGAGGAGTGATGTTATGAAAAGAAAATTTGGAAAATTTCCCTTAAGAACCCGAAAACACAACTTCTTTTTCTTTGACATAGTGAGGTTATGTTTGCATAGTTTTATTATTTGCCAATGGATTTTTTTGAAATAATTATGTAGGTTCTGATTTGGTGTTTGATCAAAAATTGAAAATTGACCAAGTGCGGTAATGTTTGCCTAATTTTGTTATTTTCCAAAAGATTTTGTCCAAATTCAATTATAATATCGTTGGTTCTATTTGGGTTTTGATCAGAACATTTTTAAAAAAATGACATGGTGAGGTTATGTTTGCATATAGTTATTTGTTGCTATTTTCCAAACGATTTTTTTCAAATCAGATGTGTAGGCTCTATTTAGGATATGATCAAACATTACATACATAGTGAGGTTATGTTTGCATAGTTTTGTAATTTGCCAAAAGATTTTGTTCAAATAATCATGTAGGCTCTAATTTGGGGTTTGGTCAAGAAATTTAACAAATATTGACCAAGTGAGGTTATGTTTGCCTAGTTTTGTTATTTTACAAAGGATTTTCTTCAAATTAGATAATATATCGTAGGTTCTATTTGAGATTTGATGAAAACATTTTTTTTGAAATGACATAGTGAGGTTATATTCGAAAAGTTTTGTTATTTTCCTAAGGATTTTGTTCAAACAAGATATTAAGGTTTTAATTTGAGGTTTGATTTTAGAAATTGGAAGTGACTAGTGCACTGTCTAGACAGATTCCCAATAAAATTTGCTGCACTGTCCAACATGGGCAGTGCGTTGTCGAGCTAGACGGAACCGCAAGATACCGACAGTGCGGGAAGATAATATTGCTGCGCTGTCTAAAGTCTATATTGAGGAGACAGTGATCATCTGTGTTTGAATCTGAAAGTTCAATTCTATTTTTGTTAAAACATAATAATTATAGGTAGATACTTGTCTAATTGTCTAACAATGGAAGTCTTTTGGAATAGGTTACTCATTATAATTTGATATTATTTTTTTAATTCCCTTAGGAGTTGATTAAATGAATGAATATATTTTTTTGCATTTCTGATTATTAATATACATATTCTTATTATTTATTTATATATTGTTATTTTCAAGTTTGAGTTTAATACAATAACAAGAGTGTTTTATTTTGTTTTTGATCTTATAGTTGAAAAATAATCTTTTATAACAAACAGAGAATAGCCGTTAATTATGAAAACTTTATAACTGGTCCACTGCATAACTACCTACCAGTTAATTCATTCTATAATGTAATTGAAAATTCCGAGGAAAATTCATTTTTAACACTCTCACTTCCCCGAAAACTTATTCGGTGCGTGGTGCGTGCAAAGACGAACAATATGTGACAGGTTCAATCAGAATAGATTTACCATGGCATATAGTGTTGCTGATGTTTTGGATTTTTTTGAAAAAAATCGAAAAACTCTGATTTTTTGATATAAATCGGATTTTTTCGATTTAAATCGATTTTTTTGATTAAAATCTCTTTTTGTATGTATTGTGTCTTTTTTTAAATGATAGTATTTCAGATGGATTTATTCTGAACATAATATTTCATTTCAAGTTTTGACACAAAACACAACGCAACTTAACTACTGTCACACTTAACTTGGGTCATATTTAACAAAATTTGTGAAACATAACTGAATAACTCAACTAAAATTTAATCATTTCAAAAAAACAAAACCAACTATTAAAGCATCGGCAAGAATAAATAATTTTATGATTTATGACTTTAATTTCACTCTTCAAAAATGGAAGCAGAGAAGGGAAATTATAAAAAAAAAAACATGTGATTAAAATCATCGCGTTTTTAATCACCGATTTAAATCAACGCAACCCTGATGGCATAACGTTACAAAGGTAGATGAGAGACAGGGCTTTTGGGAAACTATTGTTGATAGAGTGTTAGTTCCTCATACATGAGAGAAAGTTATCATAATTTTTAAAAAAAGCGCTTTATCCTAAAGCAAAATTTGCCAAAAAACAAATACAGATATATCTGGGAATTTTTTATTTATGGCTGATTGAATGGTCCTTGCATCCTTTTTGTATAATTGAATAAATTTTGGAGCACATAACTTCTTCAAAAGTCTTCCAAATCACGAAATGTATCGCCCACTTTAATGTTGATAGGAACTTAATTATTCAGTGGTAATCGTGGAAATTTCTAAATTTTGGAATTATATCTCGCTTCACACAACATGAATAACATCATAGGAAATAAGGAGATAGTCACAAAAGGGGGAATGTTTTGTGGAGATAGTAAACAAACCGAAGTAAGAATTTCGAATTCAACTTTTTAGGTTCTATTTATATTCATCGTGAACACAGAAAACAACGCACTGCGCATGTTGGACAGTGCAGCAATTTTTATTGGGAATCTGTCTAGACAGTGCACTAGTCACTTCCTTAGAAATTTACCAAAAATCGTCCAAGTGAGGTTATGTTAGCACAATTTTGTAATTTTCCAAAGAATTTTGTTCTGATTAGATTATAGAGGTTCTATTTGGGATTTGATCTTAATTTTGTTATTTTTCAAAGGATTTTGTCCAAATTAGATATGTAAGTTCTATTTGGGATTTGAAGTGTTGTAACAATAGATACGTTTTCAGTTTAAACATTTCAAAAAAAGTACGCTAGAAATGTTGTCAGATATTTAACATATCATCCTAACTGGAAAATCGCTGGGAGGATTCTTATTATTTTTTATATGGTCGTTATGTCTGCGCCTTGAATAACAGAATAATTATTGAAACATCGCTAACTAAAAAAAAAAATGGTGAAACAAATTGATTTAGCACAACATTAATTATTGATTATGAGGCAGTATGGGATTTGCCGGGTCAGCTAGTTTTTTTTATAAAAAATGGTCGACTTTTTGACTTTAAATAAGGGCTGATATTATTGACCCAATGTTAAACAAAGGTGATTTGATTAGATTTGAAGGCATATCTTTATTTGTATTATTTTTGGACAATATTTAATGGTTCAATATAGAAGTACTACCAGCATTAAACAGAAACTCAAAAAAAATATATGTATTGGATTTGTTATCAAAAATTTTCCAAAATTCATTACTCGACCGATTGTGGAGATATCGTGATATCGATAGTTCAGAATATTAACTTTCCATAGAACCAGCAATGATATAATAATAGAAGTAGAGTGGAACCAGCATGTATAAAAGACGTCAAAAAAAAAAGTTTCAACAATAATTGAATTTCAAAATTGCACAACTCCTCTAGTTTTGGACATATTGTTGTGAAATTTATACACAATTTTTCTCAAAATGTAAGCTTGTCATAGAACCATTTATGTTACCATAATAGAAGTAGTACCAGCATTATACAGGGCATAAAAAAGAATATTTTTTCAATGTTCATGTGATTTTTAAAGTGTATAGAAAATTGAAGTCCGTTACCTCATTAACGGTTGATAATTTTCGATCGAACAGCATTCATTCATTCAGTTTAAAATTCTTGTCAATTTCGATATCAAGGGATGCATCATTAAGTCAGAAAACGAACCATCAAAAAAAAAACCTTTTGAAAATGTGAAATAACCGTACAGTGCGAGATACGGTATGAGGAATATCTATCTGTTATTTAATGCTAATAAGGTAAGATAATTTTCTCAAAAATAGATTGCGAATGGGTTGCCTGGCAAAATCCCGGGCGACACCTACTATACAGGGTGTTACAAATTAAAATGATCACCATCAGTATCTTGGAAACGATAGGATACACAGCAAAGTTCAAATGATGGTGAAGTTGAGTATTTAGCTACTTAGTAGAATGCCGTTGAGAAATCCAAAACATTCAGAATAGTCTCGGAGATATCCGGAAAAAAACGAAGTTTTGTAAAACGGTTTTCGTGTTTTCCTGGGTTTATAAGAAGAAATATTTTTTCAAGCAAATGTCACATATTCACAGTAGCTTTTTTTTCTCTCACCAGATTTATGATCTCCAAGCAACTATCATCATCTTTTTTTTTAAATAGACGAAAAATTTCGTTCTACGCTTGACATAATTTTATTTTGATTCTATTTCCAACGACATTTATTCGATGTTTCGAGCTAATAACACCATCATCAATATGAATTTATGAATTGATGATGTTTGTAAAGGAAAGGAACGTCGGATCAAAAATCTGATCATGTCGTCCTTTAGATATAGTCCAGGCAAAGAAGAGGGTGTAGAGTGCATGAAGGATAGAACAAATTTTGCTTTGGGAATGTGTTGGGGGTAGTTGGGAGGTGAACATACTAAAAGTCCCCGCCCTGTCCGCCTCAGCGGGGGCAGGGGGGTAGAAATGTTCATTTTCTGGTTTTTCGCTTATGACTCGAAAATGGTGCGTCGTAGCGAAAAATTCTTCAGATTGAAATAAAAGCTTATAAAATGTTCTAAAATATTATTCATTTACAATTTTTCGCTGCAACGTACCCTTTTCGAGATATCTGCTCTCAAAAGTTGGTATTTTTATAAAAAATTATTTTGCTCACGATTTTTGTCGTAATTCTCCGGGAAACTCCACGGCCGTCTATTGTCCGCAAAAGTCCAATCGGAGCGTTATTTTTTTTTCAATAATATAGACAAAGACAAATTTTTCCCCAAAGGGTCAGAAGTTACATCAATTTGTTTTTTTTTTATCTTACGAAAACGAACATAAAACGAGAAATGTGAAACATTTATCTACAAGAAATGTACGAACAAACAAAAGATCCTAATAGGTACGTGAATGATTCTTTTCGGAACACAAATGAATTGGGCCTTTTTCTCTGGGGCCGGGAAGATCCGGCTTCTGGTTCTACCATGCACACTGATCGCAGCACCTTCGTCTTCGTCTTCATTTTCCTGAATTTTGGATGGAGTGTCCGCAGGCGATGTGGGAAGGAGCTCCAAATCATCTTCGTCGTCGTCTTCGGTCAAAATGGGGCTCAAGGCAGTTTTGAAACAGTCGAGAGCAACTCAACGCTGCCTTTTTGCAGCTGCACCTTCCACAGATGCAGTCTTTCGTGCATTTGCAAAAGAAAAGGTCCAAAATTTCTCTTGAAACTGCTTGGTCTCTCGTCAGCACAGGAGCGAGAATGTTGCCTTCTCGGTACCATAAAGGGGGGATTTGAAAACAGTAGACATCAATCACTTAATAAAATTGAAAGGAGAACCTGAGAAAAATTGTTACAAAATCAAAAACATTTTCCTCTTCGACATCTTGCGAAAGTATAAGAAAAACTACCAAGAACGAGAAGGACAAAAATATAAGGGAAAAATTACACAAATATCGGAAAATAACCGAAAAAAGTGAAAAATGGAAAATTATTTAAAAAATTCAAAATGGAAACAAAAATCAAGCAGATACTCATAGAAATAATAAAATGTAAAACAAAAAAGTATCATCTTGATATGAAAAAAAAATCACACGAAAAATATACATATAAGTAAAGGGTAACAATTCAAAAATGGTGAAAAATAACAATAATAACAGTGAGAAATAACCATCCAGAAGTAAAAAGAGATTTGGTGAAAAAGGTTTATCTATACCTGTTTAAAAATAAAATAAAAATACTTCATCAAAAATTGAAAATCCTTCGGAAATCGTGAAAATTACCATTAGCAGAGGAAAAAGTTTCTACAGAAATATGAGAAAAATGGTTAAAAATGATGGATAAAAAAAGGTAGTGTGAAAAAGTCCATATAAAGCATAGACGCAAAACAAGTGAAAATAAAAAAATAAGGAAAAAGAAAAGAGAAAAAACAATAAAAAGACCTACTATCATAATTTCAATCAAAAAGTCAAGAAGTCAAAAATTAAAACCAATAATTTCAATCGATAGCTTTTAGATATAAGATATACTTATTAGATTATTTCAAGGTATCTCTCAACTTTTATATTTATAATATGCCTACTTATTATGATGTTTTCTTGTAGCATAGTTGCTATTAAGGTTTTTTTTTAGATTCAATGTGTATCAAACAATAAACGAATTAAAAATAAAAAACCAACCTTAAAGAAAGCCGAAAGGAAAAAGACAAATAAAAAATAGATAAATAAACAACACAAAGTAAAAACAAAATCAAGTTAAGGATAACAATAAGTAGGCAAAGTCCCACAAATAGCGAAAAAGTGGATAAAAAGACTTTATAAAGCAAGTGAAAAAAGAGCCTAATAAACGGAAAAGAAAAATCATCTAAAAAAAAAAAACAGTAGAGGATGTTCCGTTATATTTTAACCAGTCGATATCTTTCTTATTATTTGTCCAAGAAAAATGGTCAAAGTAAAAGTATAAACGCATCGAAAATTGAACTTTTTTAGAAATGCTTGAGTTTTTTGAATGGGACACCCCGTATATTTTGCTAGATGGTTTAAATGAGACTAAGTGAAATAGCGCAGAAACGGCTGAACCAAACGTATACAGGGTGTTCGGAAATAACGTTCGAATAATTCAAGGGATGATTCTAAATTAAAAAATAAGATTTTTTTTCATATAAACAATGGTCCGTAAATGCATAGTTTTCAAGATACAGGGTGTCAAAGCTTAATTTCTATTTTTGTTTTATTTATACACTCCATAGTAGTTCTGATAATCTAACAAGAAACGGTATGCAGGGTATTTTTGACATGAGAAATTCAAATTTGATATAATAACTCTTGTATGTGGCTCCCCCTACAAGTTTTTTTACTGTTTCAAATTGTCATAACACTTACCTACAGGGTGTAACAGAGTAAGTGTTACAACGTGAAACTGTAGATTCATTATCAAAAAAGAAAAAGAATTTTTCTGAACGAAAATTTTCCGCGGGCTTCCGTTTTCGATATACAGGGTGTCAAAGTTATGAAAAAAAAAAGATTTTTTTTTAATTACTTCCAAACCACTTGGAATATTTTTATCAGATTTGGTACAGTGTCAAAACCCACTTGTTAGGATTATTTTATTTAGAAATCGATTAAAAAAATTAACCAGTGGCGTAGTTATAATACACCCTGTATATCGAAATCGAAAGTCCGCTGAAAATTTTTTCTACGGAAAAATATTTTTCTTTTTTGATAAAGAATCTACAGTCTCACGTTGTAACACTTACTCTGTTACACCCTGTATATATTCAATTCATATAATGTGGTTTTCAATGGCAAATTTTGAAAATAAACATGTAGGTGGCTTTGAAAGGGCATTATCATGGTAATTCTGACAGTCATTTCATTGTTTGATATCTTTTGAAATAAAAATTATTTTATCTACAACTGTCAAAAAATAGTTGTTTTATGCAACCATCTATAGATATAACATGTTCCACATATTACACGGCCTGAGAGAAACCCGTGGATCATAGTTCTTTATCCACGGGCAGGTTCTTTATTCACGGTCAGTGGGCCAACCATAAGCGAGTATTACCAGTAACGCAGCGATCATAGTTCTTTATCCACGGGCAGTGGGCCTAAACACAACTATTTTTGGCTTTATTTAGTGACTTTTTTTCCAAATTTTTTGACAGTTGTAGATAAAGCATTGTATTTGACTCGCATATGATGAACATATTACACTCGAATAAAATTAATAACACTCGCCTTCGGCTCGTGATATAAATTTTAATCTCGTGTAATATTTGGCCCATTATATGCTCGTTAAATAAAATACTATTTTTTTACGGAAAAAAAACAAAAACAAAAAAAATCTAAAATAAAATGTGTCTTTTTTCAAGAAACATTAAAAAAATTGTCAAAATAACCATGAAAACTGCAACTTTCTAAATATAAAAATAACAAAGATACCCCGTAAAAGAACCCAGAATGGGACACCCTGTACAACAGTCGTAATTCTTAAAAATACAACCGAAAATATAACAAAGCGTGAGAAAACAGTGAAGAAAGTGAAAAATGAAAATAGATTCGATGAAAGAATAACTTACCAAAAAATGAAAAGACAGACAATTCGAGAAAATTTTCAAAATTATACACATCAAAAACAAACAAAAAAAAAGTATAAAAATAATCATCATTTGGGAAGTGGAGAAATCACCACAAAAAGTAGAAAAAGAAGTAAAAATGAAACTTAAAAAAAAAACACAATAATAATGACAGAAGAACTAAAAAAATATAAAAAAAAAATCTGTAATATTTATTCACACTAATGACCCTAGTTTTTTGCTCAACTTTTGTCTTTTTCTGCTGATTCATCTATTATCAGTGATGTTCCAATCAGAACCAGTCATGCGCATTAAGTAAAATGAAGCAATTGTTGAATAAGTGCGAAGCAAGCCTAAGCAATCGCTATCTTCTTTCGATAAAAGCATTTAAATCTGTCGCACGCTGTCCCCGAGCTTGTCAGACTGCTCGGTCTGTCCTGAGAGAAAAAAATGCAACGCCTACTCGAGCCATCTCGCATTGCTACCTGGGTGTTGCGTCAGAGCCCACAATAAATAACATGGACATAAACCCTTGTTAAGGTGACTTTACCAACATTTTTGATTTGATTGCTGCAATGGTGTTTTTTGTTTCTCGGTAATGGTACAGGTGCGATGGAGTGGTTGCTTTAGGTAGTCGTTTTTGGTGATGTTTGAAGTGATTTGTGACAGGTCACTAGTTTAGTTTTTCTGTTGATTAGATGGTTTGGTAACACACATTTTTTCATGTCACCTTCATAAACTTCACATCTTTTTTGATGTCCTCGTTTTGCCTGTTTTCACCCTTCTTTAGCATGTACCGATATCCATCGATATTTGACCTTTTATTTTTTGTCAGTATGTAAAATACATCAATAAAATATACTTATGTTAATTCTACGTCAAATTCTAAACATATTGATAGCAGTCACATAATTATTGATAATTGACTTGATTTTTTTTGAATTTGGATTTTGCTTTCCTAATCAAAAGTTATCACGATAAAATTGAAATTTAAAAAAATGGTACGTCTCCTATCGTTTTTTTTGACAGAAAAACTGATTTTCAAATAATTTAGTTCCATTGTTTGTTCTAAAAAGAAATGATCGAAGATGTAAATTTTCAATTCTAGTTGCCTTATGGATTTTTAAAAATTTAAATTTCATCGTCATAACTTCTGAATGAGTAATCAGAATTCAAATTCAGACAAAAAAATCAAGTCTGTTACTGCTACCAATTTGTTCAGGATTTGGCTTAGAATTCATTAAAAAAATAAAAAATAGGTCTTTCTATTTGAAAAAATGGAGTAGTTAGTTAACTTGTTTTAGGATCACCCTGTAAACGTTTGAAGTTCTTATGAAAAAGACGGCAGATAAAATCAAAAGTGTACGTTCAAAGCGTTTTTTTGAGAAAAACATATCTGCTTTTTAAATGAATTTGTTACAACCTTTACGTTCCTACTGTATATTCAAACAATTCCCAAATGAATTTTCTGGACTGATTTTCTTTTATAAGCGGAATAAAATTTCATAAGCGGTCTTGTCTTCTCAAAAACCACAAAATTGCAAAGTGATTTTCTTGAATTGTACAGGGTTATTGATTATGAATTCCCCCCCCCCATCTAACTTTTTAATTTGACGTTTTAGAAAAAAGTTTTCCAAATGAAAGTTTCATGGATGAAAATGAAATTTTTAAAAAACCTGTTTTCACATATACAGGGTGTTCCAATAAGTCTGGGCGAGGTCTAACTTTCTTATTTCAAATTGATGCCCTATTTTTTTATTTGATGTTTGGATTCTCCTTTAAATTTAATCATTTTTTATGTAGCATATCCTATACCTAAGTTTGATGTATAAAAAGATATTTGATATTTTATAAATTGAATAATACTGATTCATTGTTATAAAAAAGTGGAATATATCTATGGTTTCGAAGTATGTAATTGTGTGTGTAGGATATACCAAAAGTTCTCTGATTTTTAATTGATACCCAAAAAATGAACAAAAAATACGTCTTATATAAAAAAAAATCTTTTGAATCAAATGCAGAATTATTTATACTTTGATACTTTTACACTTTAAAAGTACTTAATAACGTGACATTTTCGTCAATATGAGCGTCAATGATTCGAAATCATAGATATATTTGACATTTTCACAACAATAAATTATTATTATCCAATTAATAAATATCAAATATCTTTTTATACAATAAACTCAGGTATAGGATATGCTACATAGAAAATGTTTGGAGTTAAAAGGAGAATCTGAATATCAAATAAAAAAATTGGGTATCAATTTGAAATAAGAAAGTTGGACCTCGCCCAGACTTTTTGGTGCACCCTGTATATGTGAAAACAGGTTATTCAAAAAGTTCATTCTCAACCATGAAACTTTTATTTGGAACACCTTTTTCTAAACCGTCAAATTAAAAAGTTAGAGGGGGGGGGGCATTTATAATCAATAACCCTGTACAGGGTGTCCCATTTTGGGTACATTTGCGGGGTATCTCCGTTATTCTTATAGATAGAAAGTTGCGGTTTTCGCGACAGTGTGCTTCTTTTTCGTGAAACTGAAGATGCCGTTAACAAAATTTTCATAGCCCTTTTCGTTTTCAAGATACAGGGCTAAACTGAAAATGTTGCATTTTAAGGTACCCCTCGTATCTAAACTATCAGATAAGTTATGGAAAATTTGAAAATTGTTTCTTATATAACTTTTCCCGTAGAACTCGATTCTGCCTTCGGAATTGGTATACAGGGTCAAGTCAAAACGTTATCGGACCCAACTTTATTTTTTTAAATGGAATACCCTGTATATTTATAGTCCATAAGATTTGTCTTTTCTTCACCTTTTCAAAAATATATAAGAGTATGCACTTTAAAAAAAAAAAAATTCAGCCTATAACTTTTTGACCTGACCTTGTATACAAATTCCGAAGGCAGAATCGAGTTCCACGGGAAAAGTATAAAACTTTCGATTTTGCCTTCGGAATTTGTATACAGGGTAAGGTCAAAAAGTTATAGGCTAAAAATTAATTTTTTTTAAAAGTGCATACTTTTATATATTTTTGAAAAGGTAAAGAAAAGACAAATTCTATGGACTACATATATACAGGGTGTTCCATTTAAAAAAATAAAGTTGGGTCCGATAACTTTTTGACCTGACCCTGTATACTAATTCCGAAGGCAGAATCGAGCTCTACGGAAAAAGTAAAAGAAACAGTTTTCAGATTTTCCATAACTTATCTGATAGTTTAGATACGAGGGGTACCTTAAAATACAACATTTTCAGTTTAGCCCTGTATCTTAAAAACTAAAAGGGCTATGAAAATTTTGTTAACGGCATCTTTAGTTTCACGAAAAAGTAGCACACTGTCGCGAAAACCGCAAATTTCTATCTATAAGAATAACGGAGATATCCCGCAAAAGTACCCAAAATGGGACACCCTGTACACCATGATTGGGAATCTTTTTTTTTTTTTGAAATGTTGACTTGACTACAAATTTATTATATGCGAATTTTTAAAAACGCTAAATTTTTTGAACAGATTAGTCAACTCCAATAAATCTTTCATTATTTTGAAGAAAAATTGAGATGGTTTCTTTTTTGATTGGTTTTGATTTTCACCTATACAAATTTCGACAAAATTCTATTTTAATTCATAATATAAAAAAAAGTTTGGCGCTCAATATTTTTTGAGATGCAGAAAACCCAGAATAACATGCATTCTGGGTACAAAAAAAATCGTAAAATTCATCCCGATATGTCAAAAACTAACAAAGTTGTGTGCTTTGGAAGTTGAAAAAACAGGAAAAGATCTCCAATTCTCCAAATCTTTTCGAAAAAAAATCGATGTTTGCCATGTTTACTAAAACCTCTCCCCAGATTGATCGATTTTGATAAATCTTGCGACATTTCATTAGGAATGTGATCTACCTTCTTCAGGATTTTCTCCCATTTTGTATCTCTTGAAATTTTGATAAAATCCAAAAAATTTGATTCCTCAAAATTTTCAATCTGCAAACATTTTTAGGAACGCCAGTTTTATCAAAATAAAAACTGTTTTTTGAAAAACACGAAATACATATTGACATGTTTTGCAAAAATAAAATTGCGCAAAGCTGGTCTTAATATCTCGAAAAACAAATAAGCTATCCTTGGGAACTGAAAAAACATGAAAAATCTCTAAATCACAAACACTTTTATAGAAATGTTTTATTTTCATTTTGGATAAATCTTCGGGCATTTTGTACGCATGCTCAACGTTCGTTATGAATTCCTGTGATTATTTAGCTTTTGAAGTCTAGAAGAAATCAAAACTATTCGATTCGATTCACATTTTTTCAATGTTCCCAAATTCTTTAATTTGCTATAAATATTTAAAAGATTCACCTAGTTTGATGCATATGACATCATTTTGAAAAAAAATGTGATCTATAGTTTCTTCAAGTCTTATTGTGATTTTGTATCTTCACAAATTTTGGCCAAACTCGATTATCAAAAAATAAAGTTTGGCGCATAATTTTCCCAGGAAGGGTTTTTTTTTTATAAGAAAAAGAAAACGAAATAGTTGCATGTTTTGCAAAAGAGAATTACGAAAGTTTCTTTTATCTTTAAAAAAAGTTATAATTATTATTATAAGCTTTGAAAGATCAAAAAATATCGTTAAATTTTAAACCACCGGAAATTTGATTTTTACCATGAAAAAAGTTCTTTAGGCCGCCAGCGACCTGCCGAATGAACGAAAATAAAATGTAAACACGGCGGCTATGGAGGAGCATGCGCAGAAGCTGCATTTTCAACTAGATTTATCGTACATCCCTATTTATTGAGGTCTGACCATACTCCCTTACAAATTAATATGCAATTGCGTGGTGCATGTTCAGCTGCATTTGTCAGGCACGATGCTTTAACCTCAATAAAACAAAATAATTGAAAGCGCATGCGCATCATTGCCGTTCAAGAGCTATTTGTTTACGTCTTTTGGCTCCATGCGAATGTGATGTCAATTTTTAGGAGCCGGTTCCCGGTTCCATTGATTGTGGTTATTTAGTCTATATAGATCAGTAGTTGAACACAACTAGAATTAATAAGATATATCTGTTGGTTCAAAATGATAATCAGAAAATGAAAAAATCTGATTCTTAGAGCTTTATCAAAAATCCTTTGACCACACGTCTAGAATGGCATCGGAAACCCACAAAAAAGCTTTTTGAAGTGAAACTTCTGTAGTAGCGGCATTGTGATCATTTTTCGACTACGGGGAGTGAATTGGAAAAAATGAAACGCATGTAACATGAAACATGTAACATTTAAGGATTTCAAACTTCGTTATAGAGAGAGAAAAAAGATATAAGTACTAAGATAGAGAGAAAAGGTATAGACAGGAAATTTAACGCTCTTTCCAAAAATCTAAAAATCCAATATGGCGACCATAAGAGAAATGAACGTTGAGGCGGGTTGCGAGAAAATAATACACGATTGAGACATGTCATACAAACCATTTTATTCGTCTTAAAAAGGTGTACGGATCACATTTTCATAGCTGTCAAATAGAGAAGCGAATCTAGGACACACTGTATACATATTTGTTTTGTTATTTTCCGAAGGATTTTGTTCAAATTAGATATTATGTAGGTTCTAATTTGGGATTTGATCAACAAATTTAACAAAAATTGACCAAGTGAGGTTATGTTTGCATAATTTGGTTATTTTTCAAAGGATTTGGTTCAAATTAGGAATGTAAGTTCTAATTTTAGGTTTGATCAAGTAAGTTGACCAAGTGAGGTAATGTTTGCAAAATGTTGTTATTTTCCATTTTTGGGTATGCAAGTTCAGATTTGGGATTTGATCAAAATTAACAAAAAAATATATACGGGCTTTTCACTTAAAACTCCGCACGTCAATATCTCGGAAACAAATAAGAATATTTGATTTCTGTAAAAAGTAGTCAATGTATGGGGTCGAGTAGTTATTTTTCACAGTTAAAAAAATTTGACGCCTACCAAGAGTAAGGCGTCGCGACCCATCGAAAATATTAATCGATTGCAGGGACTTTGAAATTACGCGCATGCTAAAGTACATGTTATTTATAAACTTTTTTGATATTCAGTCGAACTCATTTATTCCACTCAGTTTTGAGATAAACAGTGTGTCCAAGATAAGTATGTCTATCATGGGGATCTTGAAAACCGTGAGAGATACAAGGTCGGTTAAATGGAGGCAAAGTTGCGTATTTTGATGCTTAACAAAATGGCGTTTTAAAAGCCAAGAAATTCCGACTAAGTCCGAAATTATCCGAAAAAAAACCGAAATTTGTCAAAATAGTTTTCTTTTTTTTCTGACCACATTTAAAGAGATATTTTGGAATGAATGGAACTTCTTCATTGCCACTTTTTGCCCTTTACAAGATGGCGTTATTAAATTGAAGAACCGACGTTTCGTCTATGAGCAGCCATCATCAACTTTGTTTTTTTAAATACGGTTCTGGATTCTCCTATGTTCCCAAACCAACAATGTATCGCAATTATTCAAAAAAATTATGTTGATGGATTTTTCCATAAGAACTCATGTGTTAGAGAGAGACAAAAAATACATTTTTAATAGGATTAAAAACGACCACGCAACTTTGCCTCCATTTAACCGACCTTGTATCTCTCACGGTTTTCAAGATCCCCATAATAGACATCCTTATCTTGGACACACTGTATGTCTCAAAACTGAGTAGAATAAATAAGTTCGACTGAATAACAAAAAAGTTTATAAATAACATGTTCTTCAGCATGCGCGTAATTTCAAAGTCCCTGCAATCGATTAATATTTTCGATGCGTCGCGACGCTTTACTCTTGGTAGGCGTCGAATTTTTTTAACTGTGAGGAATGACCACTCGACTCCATACATTGACTACTTTTTACAGAAATCAAATATTCCTATTCGTTTCCGAGATATTGACGTGCGGAGTTTTGAGTGAAAAACCCTGTATAGTGAGGTTATAGGAAAGTGTTGTGGATCAAAGCGCCACTCTTTGGTAGAATCCCCAACCACTAGTTACGATTTTCGCAACCAGAGTAGTCGATTCTCCACTTTCCTTGCATAGTGAGGTTATGTTCGCATATCTTTGTAATTTTCCAAAGAATGTTGTTCAAATTAGGTATGTAGGTTCTAAATTGAGTTCTGACCAAGAAATTTAACAAAAATTGACCAAGTGAGGTCATGTTTGCATAATTTTGATATTTTCCAAAGGATTTTGTTCAAATCAGGTTATGTTCGCATAGTTTTTTTTAATTATTCCTTCCTCTCTTTTATCATCTCTCTCTCTCTCTCTCTCACTCCCTCTCTCTTTCTCTCTCTCAAATTTCTCTCTTTCTCTAGTTTGGAAGAAGTTTTAGTTCTGCCACGTATACTATGCTGCACATGTTTTTTTGAATTAATTGTTCCTGGAGTATTCATTATAAAAGATTCACACGCTTTACTTTGAGACTCCGAAGCTGAAATCATATTTTTTATTATCATAACTGCATTTTTTCAAGTTAATGAGTAGGCAGAAAAAAAAACAAACATCGCTATGCTGGAGATTTCTTAAAGGATATGACTAGAATCGCCATGAAAGTGAAATTTTTGTGTCCATATTTGACAATAAATCCAACATTAACATGCCCAAGAAAAACCCAATCAAGCGAATGTTGTAGCTCAACCAATCAAACATGTCAATTCCAACAATCGACAACATTCCAAACCAATCATATATGAACCAAACCAGAAAGTCACCCTTCCAAGCCCAGCATCCTTTGTCAAAAGAATCAAACAACTTGTCCATTTACAGAAATAAAATACCGGACACAAAATTTTAATTGACGTGTAGAAAAACGATGGAACGGTATTTTTTTAAAACTTGTCAGTTTTAAAACGTCGTTTGTAATAATTAATATGTTTGCGTAAGTTATTGATGGGGATGGGACGGCGATCAATTATTGTTTTATGTGATGGAAACAGGTAGCCAACGAGGTGACATGGTGATTTATTTTTTTTCAAGTTGGTATCATTGGGAGGACGATGGTTATCGACAAATATGAAAATATACAATGACAAGTAATTTTTTGTACAAGTTAATGATGGTCGTTGGTTGTTGTGTGGGCTTTGATCTTGCATTTTGTGATCATAGTATCAATTAAGAAGGGACGATTGATGTTCGTTTGATGACATCATATTTGTATAAATTGATTGGATTGTTATTATTGGAATACTATGTAAGTTCTTATTGCCCAATCAATGCGACAATATACATAGTGCCGCAGAATCTGTACAAAAAGGAGTAGCCAAGAACCATCTTTGCAATTTTCACTTTTGCAGGGGTTGATGTTATTCATGGCCTCTGGTCGAAGAGTACTTCACCCTCATACCCTATGGTCATCAACCTTAAGTGCAAGAGAGGATATCAAAATGACATCAGTAACTTTCGTACAATATCCTTATTATCTACCTACAAATCTGTAGGTTAACCAGAGACACGTTGCAGCGGCATCCTGTGATCTATCCCAGGCCCTCTCCTTTATTGAGATGGGCTCAGAGGTACTGCTTTCCATTGGTTTTCGTGTTATATTTTATAGGGTTTATTTCTGTTGAACTGTGTTGTATCATGGAGAAGCACTCCTGTTTCACAGACAGCTTCGCGAAGTTTATGAATGACACAGTGAGCATCAATGGAAATAAAAACTGAGGGGACTGCTGTTTCAGTGTCGATCGACCAATTTTGGTAAAGAGCCCTCCTTAGCATGTTTTTCAATTGAGACCCAACTGGGCAGTCAAAGCAAATTTCTTTGTCCGTTTCGAACACGATTCAAGACTCTTAGATGGCAATGTTCCGTCAGCAGCAGCCCTAACATGTCCTATCTGATTACGGGTTAGGTGCAGTACTCCACGTTTAGTTTTTGGAACGGGTTGCCGATTGTATCCTTGGAGAGTTGTTCACATGACCATGCCTCTGTACTGTCGATTTTATGTGAAGAAGAAATAGACCAGAGCTGCAGACGGACATGTCGAGACCTCACGGTATTTGGGTGGATTTGGGAAGACGAAACCTTCAGAGACTGAGGAGTGCTTATGAATTGGCTTTCAAAGGTGGGGCTGCGACGAGGGGGAGTCAGTGGACGAATACTGCAGACTGCTGGACGTCAAAAGTAAAAGGGCAGCCAGGAAACTTTGGAAGGCATATGAGGTGGGACAATAGTGGTAAGGGCGGAAACTTGTACGAGGTGTGTATGCTCACTACAGCAAATTTAACAGCGGAGGAAAGGTGGACGGTCTAACGAGGACATTCGGAGTATAAACGCTAGGGCAGCACCTCGAGGACAACCAGTATAGTATATTGCAAACTGTAGAAGTTGAGAGCATATTATGTGACCGTTTTAACGGAGGAAATAATAATTATTGCACGATGTTTTTTTCTTTTTATAAATGGAAAGAAGCTTTTTCCCAATAATGGTTTCTCGGATGGTGGCAATGGTTAGCCGGTCAGAGGTCATAATCAGCTTTGACATTCCCTTCTATACTTTATTATACCTGAGTAGTTGAGCGTCGAGATTGTCGCCAATCTGTTTTTTCGTGGTGCCCACTCTTTTGGGCTATCGCGATCTTGGAGTACAGGGCTCCCAATGCAGCTCGACTATCCAAGAGAATGTGGATGTTCTGGTTATTGCAGCCCAGTCTAGCAATCTCTTATGCACATACTTCAATTGCGTGAATTCCCACTTGGTATATGGTTGTAGTATCCTCGGAGGCTCGTGCATGATCCAGTGGCATATATGCCGGCCCCAACATCCTCATCCGTCTTTGAAGCGTCCGCGTACCAAACCAGACAGACCTTAATTAAATAAAGGAGGTGCTTTTTACCATGTGGTCCGATTTCATTATCAGAATGACATCAATTAACTTTGTGAATGCGACGTGGTCATATCTTAGAAAGGGCTCATACCATTCTCCACTGCACCTTGCTCTGTAGGCGTTCAGAGACTGGAGAGTTTATACGAACCGCTCCAGTGGCACACAAACAAGCCAGCCCTCGAGGACTTCTCAGTCTCTTGACCGTCGTTGCCTCTATTGTTTCCGTCCACAGCAACAGCAACATTTCTGGCCTTAGAACTCAAGTCTTCCTCATCGGACTTTGTCATCTTGAGGGTTTTTGTCAGATGTGTGATCTAAGTTTGGAATCAAGTGTCAGTTGTAGGTTTCTGGACTCTGTTGGCCCTCACCTCAAAAATGACTTGGTTGTGAGGTACCATGTTTGTTCTTTATGTAAAGGGAATTACTGGGGTTGCAGCAGCGTTGACTTCAATGTTTGCGCCCTCGCACCTTCGCTGGACTTCATTCAAAGCTGTTTGCGTCAAACCTGAGGAGGATAGCCACGTCGTCTGCATGACCTTGAGTGTCCAGGTTTTTTTTTCATTCAGGGGTTCCGGCCACAAGGAGAGAAATCTGAAACCAGACACGCTATGGTCCGGAACCATAGGGTAGTGAGGGGATATACGCAATAAAACTCTCCTCCGCATTAGGACGTCAGAGATAAGCCCTTTAGTGTCCCAGTCTCACTTAATTTGACCTCTTTGGTACCGGGTTACTTTCCGAAAAGCATCTAGAAGTTCAGGTAGGAACGCCAAAAAGCGGTCCTACCTGCGCAGTCTACTCTCTGAAGGCTACGAAAATAAAAAAAAATAAAAATACGATCAAGCTGGAGCCTCTACCAGCGGTGAATTGCGTGCGAGACGGATTTTGTCCTATTTTATAAACTAGCACTTGATGCGTTTTTGTCTCTTAATTTCAGTCGACCTAGCTTGGTACATCTCCCAGGTTATGTGAAGCGAAACCCCCAACTTATAGTTGGTTCCTTGATATTTTACGGGCCTGCACACAAAGCACTGTTGGATCATTGTCCACCAGTGCTCTGAGCGCAGGATGGTCGTGTGTTGCGGCCAGATCGCAGCTTTTTCTGGCCTTGACACTCATGAGAAGTCCAGGTAATTGAGGTCGTGAGCAGTTCATCCACTACCAGGTCCCGAAAAGCGGCGACAGGACATCCCTTTGGGGCGTTCTTGTGTCACTGTTGCTTCTGGAGTGACATCGTGAAAGCTCACCTAAACTTTGTGGTTCTGTACCATGTTGTAGGATCCACCTACATGTGGTGTCGTCTATGCCATTCTTTGCAGCATCCTTGTGGGTCAAAGGTGCGTTCTACAGGGTCCTTCATTAGTGCGTCGGGCAATCCTAGCGTGGTTATTTACAAAAGTAGAAGAAAAAGTTTTATACAAAAGTTGTAGAATGTGACTTTATGCATATTTTAAAAATATTTTCAAACATACAGGGTGCGTCACAAAAGTATGGCACGAAAAAGTATGATTTTTTTAAATAGAACCCCCTGTATATTAATTGATATTTCAATTCTTTCTTCAATTTGGAACAAAAATTGTGATACAACTAATGTTCCTAAATTCAACCGTTATCGAGATATCGCGTGTTAAAAATGGCATTTTTGCAACTTTGGCATGCTATAAAACTCAAACTATTCAAGTTAGAGGAAAATGGTTTGCACTTTCCTATCTTAACTTTTCAAGAGCTCTTCTGTCATTTGGATAGAAGGTAACGTCAACTGTCAACTTTTTTCGGCACATTTTGACATTTTTTCACAATAATGGATTTAATCTCCTTGAATAGCTCTTGAAAAGTTAAGATAGGAATGTGCAATCCATTTTTCTCTAACTTGAATAGTTTGAGTTTTATAGCATGTCAAAGTTGCAAAAATGCCATTTTTAAAACGCGATATCTCGATAACGGTTGAATTTAGGAACATTAGTTGTAGCACAATTTTTGTTCCAAATTGAAGAAAGAATTGAAATATCAATTAATATACAGGGGGTTCCATTTAAAAAAATCATACTTTTTCGTGCCATACTTTTGTGACGCACCCTGTATGTTTGAAAATATTTTTAAAATATGCATAAAGTCACATTCTACAACTTTTATATAAAACTTTTTTTTCTACTTTTGTAAATAACCACGCTAGGATTGCCCGACGCACTAATGAAGGACCCTGTATATCAATAAGGGCGTTCAGGATAATTTTCTCATTACTCCTAATCTTCAATAGTTGACAAGGTTATGTGGCGCTGACTCACAGGGTTTACCTGATCTGCCAATGCCCCATCCCGTATGTGCAATGAATTTTTCAAGCGTCTTACAATTTATCAACTTAATCTTTCTTTCAATTTCAATCATCAAAATCAAAAAATTTCATTGTAGCCTCACTCTGCTCATTCAAAAAACAAAATCAGTGTCCAGACATTAACAAACTCCTACCATATTTTTCATAGCTTACCTTAAACTTCGAATGCTCATTTTATTCCTCAATATTTTAATTTTATATCAACGATGGCCAGTTCAATACCTCATTCCAATCGAATTTCAAGTGGTGCCGTTTCGTGACCAGCCCATATAGAGGGTTTTCAACCGAATCGGCACAAAGCCAATATCAACATCAACAACAAGCAATAATAGGATTTATTACTGTATCTAATAGCTGATTAGTTCACCCAGTGTCTAAACAATATAACATAACTATTGTTTAAAAGAGCAGAACGTAATAGGCTACGTCTACGAGATTTTGCATTGTCACGCTTATTATATCTGATGAATAGAGTGGACTATCGAATAATTAGACGAACAAGCTAATGATTTGTTGTAGAGAGGCAATTAAACGTCTTTTATTTCTCCATACTGTTTTTTACTGTTCAATAACAAGTAATTAGTCAATAAGTATTGTTACATGTGGCCTGGAGGTATGTGTAGCAATGATATTGAACATTTGGTAAGGAGCTAATACATAATGTATGTTTTCTCATTAGGTGTAGTTCAATCAGAATTTCAAAATATCAATAGCATGCTCTTGATATAAATAAATATGCCTTGTCCGGTTTAATCCGAATTAAATTGAATTTGTGGAAGGTTATTCTAGTTTTGATATTAGATTGTCGGGTTTGATCCACAAACATTTGTGCTTAATAATAAAATTAATGAAATCAATGATCTCATGAGGTTGTACGGAAATTTATTACGAGATGATTTACTTATAGTGAATAATATTTTGTTGAATCATACAAGCTGTCACGATATTAACTTGAAATATTTCGATCCTGTGTCCCGGCAACGTTTTATAAAGTTTTCTTGGTCTATGATTATCTTGAGTTTATTGGATACACAACCCGTGGTCACTCGAGCTTAAATCTATTCCCACATTTGCTAGCTTCCGTAAAGAAACGATAGATTTGTGATTTTTTCTCGGAATAATCCCATTTCTCTGTTTTGGCACCATAAGCGGCAGCTTGATAAAATCTCATTAGTGACAGTGCCCTATAGGGCATTCAATGAACATTGGAGTATTCATATTTTTTAACGGTAATCTATCGCCTGGTTTAGTTTCTCATTTAACACCCTGGTACTTCCTCTGTAAATAGCACCAACTAAGCAATGGTTACTACAAGCAAAGCGGAAAAGTAGAGTTCAAGTTCAACAAATAAATTTCAAGTGCACCGAGGTCGCGCTCCTGAACTGATGTTAATTTCCAGAATAGGAATGGATATTAACACGTTTTGGTTGCAATAACGTGAACAACCCCAAGTTCCTTGTCTGATATTTGAATCAATCTTAGCAGAGGGGAGACACCACAAGATCAGGAATCGCTGAACACGACTAGTCACGGTCGTAGACACGGGACCTACAAACACAGGCTGCAACATTGGAGGAAGTGGAAACTCTTGAAGCTAACTTCACTGTACAAAGAGAGGGAATTTTCAGTAACAGTAGTGGTAAAGACTTCAATATAACTGGTCAGTTTCTCAAACTAAAGCTCGAGTGACCAAAGATTCTATGCACACTTCAATGCACTTCATAGTTGCACACTCTCTTTTTTCAGGATAAAATTATAAACTGTTATCACCTCATAAAGCTATCAGTTTGTATAGCGTGGTTGATTATTAAAGAATTCTTTTTATCTTGAAAAAGAATTTTTGACCGTCAAATTTCATCAATGACTAAGGCAGTGATGGGGGATGAACAGTTGCCACGTCATCAAGCAATTTTGCCTCATAGCGAGGTTATTTTTATTGACGGATTTTGAGTATTGACGAAGATACTTATTAAGAATGTTATCTTCTTTAAAATGAATTTTTAATCGTCAAAATCAGTCAAGAAATTAGAAAGCCACGTCAGCATGCTATTATGACTCATATATCGGTTATTAGTTGATGGATTTGTGTCATCAAAAACACAAGTTATAGCAAAATTTTGTCTTTTTCGGAATGAATTTTTGATCGATTGAAGAATTTTTTCAATAAATAAAGAAGTTATGGAGGTTAAACCATTGCCACGTCAGCAAGTTTTCATCTCTCATATATCGGTTACCAATTGACGGATTTGGGCCATCAAAAAAAACTCCTTATAGAGAATTTTGTCTCCGTTGAAATGAACTCAAACTTCATCAATACAGCGGATGAACAGTTGCCACATCATCAAGCTATTATCTCTCTAGCGGGTTTATTCACTGACAGATTTTGACCATTGAGGAAGGAACTTATGAAGAATTCTATCTCATTTCCTTTATGAAGATATGGATTTTTCAAGATATGATGGCGTTATAAAACGCCGATTATCTTGGGAACTTCACTCATGGTGACGTGATCATGAAGAAAGTACGAAGTGATCATTTTTCACTGTCCCTCCTCAGAATGGAGAGATGTTTTTTTTTTTTATTTTTTTTCTGTGAATTCTTTGATGCATACTAATGCCAAAAACAATTTTTTCAATTTTGTTTATCCATATTTATTCTAGAAAACTCAATTAATATCTGCTAATTTTCTAACGGTTTTATTCAAAATACTCTCAGGGAAACTACGTCACCGACACGTGATCCTGATCAACAAATGAAACGACTGGTGACCCCCCATTCTAAATTTGTTGCCAGGTTGTGAAATTAGCGTAGCTTTTTATTTAGCTCTTTAGCGCATCCACCAATGAAATCACTCGTACACCCAAGTCTATTAGGATAATTGCGAACGAGCTGACAACGCCGCATCATGTGGGTAACCTAACCTTGTTTTTGTTGTTTACATACATCCGTGATTTGGGATTTGGGTACTGTTGCTTGTTATTGTTGTTATTGTTTTCAAACATATTCCAATACACACACAAATTATGGAATGTCCATTTCCACCTGTCTAAGTTCTCCATCGAGTGCTTTAAAAATTCGAAGACGAAAAAACCATTTGAAAAGCCTCGATTCCTCGATTCCGTGAAATATCCTACTTAGGAAAAGTATACAGGTGCAAATGGACTTTTTCTTGTGTTGAAATATTGTAGCCTCATCCTTTCTGAACATTTTGTTGTTTGAGGTGACTTGATAAGTGTTTTTTCGAAGAAGTTACGAAGCTTTGTATTTGAGTATGTCTATGAATTTTGGACAATTAAAGACAATAATGAGTGTTTACCTTTTATTGTCACGCAATATATAAACTGTTTCACTCGTATATGAGAGCATAAAACCCGGAAGCCACTGATAACAATGATGACACAAAGCACTTTCTCTTCATTTTTGTCATAGATTCAAACACAAGCTTTTCCATTTTTTCACTGAATGAGAGCTTCACCGAATATATGAGGACTTTTGATTGGGTTTTAACGTATAAAAAAATGAAAAGTTTGCAGTTTTTGAGAAGCAAACAGCAAAACAAAACATTTGAGGTTAGGTCAGGAGTAGAAGGAGACGGCGCTGTGTTGGTGTTGCCACATTGACACAGAAATCACATGAGATCATGCTTGTTAACCAAATATAATATGATTAAGCGAGTGATTTAGTCTTGAATAAATACAAAAAATTGGCTCAAACTTGAATAAATAAATAGTTGATCAATTTGATTACTCGGAATATTCAATAGAAAATGTCTGATCTGTTTCTATATGACCCCACTCATCTATTGTCCGGAGTGAAACGTAAACTGTGGCAAACGCGAAGAATGCACGCTAAATCGGAAAAGGTTGTCTCTGTTTAATCGAGAAAGATGGAAAAGCTGGGGATAGTACGTCAGAGCCCGCCATTGAAATTGGTTTCAAATTTCTATCAAAATTTCAAATAGCTCTAGTAAATTGATAAATTCACCAAATGACTTGAAACTCTCACAGAGTACTGTTTGAGCAATTCTAAAAATCATGTTTATATATTTTTGTTAACTTTCGAATTCATGAAACCTCCCTATTGCAACTTAATTTCGGGCTTACTGCGGGAGACATGAACTTTTCAAGATGTGATGACGTCATAAATCACTGATTATCCTAGAAACTTCACTTGTGACGTCATGTAACGTCTCGATTTCGTCCGCCAAAAGATGAAGATTATTGTACAGTTAATTATAGCCAGGTTATAAGAAATCAAGTAGTTTTAATCGGGTTTATTAAATAATAGTTAACAAGGGTAGTGTAAGAAATAATGTCCATATTCGCATCACGAGAATTTATGCAATACAATGGTTTTATTTGGTAAGGTCTATTTATGGTCTGTTTTCATAGGTTATTTAAGTAGTAAATCTTGGGTTGGAAACCATCCTAGAGCTTCAAATCACGTAAAGGAGTCCTGGGTCGTCACTTATCATGGGTTTTCTGGAACCAATAAAGTTAAGTGTATTCGTTTGCAGCATTTCCAGCTCAGTAATTTGGTAAACAGTAAAGTGAGGTTATTTCGTCTTGATATAATGAGATCACATTGATAACTCACCGATGTAGCACAGCGAATGTCTTTTTCCGCACTTTCCACGTTCACAGCACTTTTTGTTCCCTTTTAATGCGAAATCATAAAAATCTGTATTTTCAGATCAATTGTATCGATTTTCGTATCGGACGGCTAACGACATAATTCGAAATCGCTGTTGGTTCATCATAACCTTGATGGAGGCTGGCAGGGTTGCCGTTGTGACGAATTAGTTAGTGTTGCTAGGAAGTTTTACATGATTAAAGATTATGTTTTTCATGCATTCATGGGTCAGTTGCAGTGCTATGCTCCCAGTTCTCACCCCTTGTTCATTCAGTGTTCTTCTAATTCCTTTTATCGATTTTTCAAATTGTTTCACCACTTTATGGATTCTGTCGTTAGGACAAAATATGACAACCTACACTGCGCGAATATTCCTTCTCCTGTGACTGGTTCCGGATTTGCGTAGAACACGGGTTGAGTGGCCAATGTTGCCACTTGTTCACTGAGCCGTAGCAGCGAATGGTTTTTATGTATGAGTTTCTTCCATTAGAATGCCCGAATTTCTTGACCATTTTTGTACATGTTGATTCTCTGATTTCGAAAAACCTAGATAAAGAAGGACTTACCCGGGTATTGATGCTATGGATAAGGATGGATTGATTTCTCCTCCGATTCAAGTATTGTCGTTCTGGAACTTCTATTTTCCTTTCGACCATTTTTCAACCAGAGTATCCTAGAGAAAAACGTGTTAGTTGTCGTGATTTCCATCGCTCTTTATTTGCTCTCAATTACTGAAACTTGGATAAGTTTGGTTCTCCTAGTGAGGAAAAAGGTGCAATAAAGGCTCAGTGGTAAATTGACTGTGATTCGTTGGCTCAATGGCTCGATGATTGAGGATTTTGGATAGTCTACCACGCCATCGCTGTATGGGATCGATTTGGAATCACGCAACTAGAACTTCTTAAAACCCGCCCAACATCAAAAGGTATGTCGGCTTATTGGCCTGGTTTATATGTGGAAGTTTCTTTGGGTTGTTTTGGCGTTTGGAAGCCCTAACGGGTGTTCTTTATTCTTTTAGGGTTTTTCCGGGATTTTCTTCCCTTTTATCGCTTTCTCCTGTCTTCCTTGCCGTTGCATTGGAATTCTTCCGTCCTGTTGTATACCAGCCGGCTACGTACCTCGAACTTTCCAAGGCTGGATTGGACGTGGACCTGTCTGGACAGTTTGGATTGCTACGACCCTGAATGACAGAGTTTCCGGAGATAGCTGACTGTTTGGTGGAACGGAAGTTTACTTACGACACGCAAGTTTAACCAAATCATTATTATTTATTATTTATCATTAATCAAATTAATCAAACTTCAATTATATTTTTATTCAAGTTGGGTAATAATAGCCCAATAATCTTTTAGTTGGCCATTTTAATCATTTCAACCATTTTAATCATTTCAATCTTCCTTTTTATAAAACAAAATGTGTGACATTTATTTTTGCTTTTATTATTTTGTGTGTATATTTTGATACTGCTACCTATATTATTCGGTTGAATAATGCGGGCCAGTGGCTGCATATAAGCCTGGCATTGCTCATATTTATTGTGAATTATTTACTGAGTTGCGCGCCGGTGTAAATGAAAACATGATCATGGTTTTATAGCGGCAATATAGTAACGTAAGTGGGTGAATAAATTAAGGGTTGGTTAAGGTACTGTTCAATTCAACCTTAAATTTATTTTGGGGTTTCTACATGATTGGTTTTCTGTAACAATTATTTACACGGAAGATTAATAGAAAAATATTCGGGTATAAATAGTTCTTTCAATTACCAACCATTCTTCGGATTATGGACGTCATACACTAGACCAGATATTACACTTCGTGGTTAGTAAGTCTGGGAAAACTCTTCGAGCATTTGGAAAAAATAGGAAAATTGAACCACGTGGCGCTCTTTTATAAACCTTTAGGACCCTACCCCGTCTCCACTGTAGAAAAGCTGGCGGCCCTATTTATTTTCTAAATTTCCTGGCAGTACTTAGTTCGAGGAAGCCAACGAGGAAGGTATATTTGGTGGTAATTTTACGAGATTCTAGTTTGAAATTTTAAAGCGTCACAGTCATCATGAAAAAAGTAGGATAAAGTAAAAAATTTCGACTGTCTTTCTTCAAAATTGCAACTCAATATCTCAGAGACGATTTTTCAAGATATATGATATGATGACGCCATTAAACACTTATTATCTTGGAATCCTCACTTATGACGTCATCAGGGAAAAGTACGATTAAGTGAACAATTTTGACTGTCTTCTATCAAAATTGCATCTCAATATTTCAAAAACTGCAAGAGGTATGCATTTTTCGAGATATAAGGACGTCATAAAACACTAATTATCTTGAATGTTCACTTGTGACTTGTGACGTCATCAAGAAAAAGTACAAAAAAGTGGACAATTTTGTTTCCTATCAAAATTGCAATTTGTTTCTAAAACTAGCTCAATAATGAACCAAAACAAACCCAAACAAACCAAAACTCAAATCAACCGAAAAAGAACCAACCCAAACTGACTCAAACTTAGCCAAACTAACCCAAATGATTCGAAACAAGCTTAAACTAACTCAAACAAACTCCAACAAACCGAAAGAAACTCGAATCCCAAACTAGCCCAAATAATCTGAAAAAAACCCAAACCTGAAAGATAGTTCAGGTTCTAACCCAAACCAACCGAAACAACCGAAACAAATCCAAATTGATCCAAATGAATCGAAACAAATCCAAACTAACCCATATAATTCAACAAACCGAAACAAATTTCAACTGAATCAAATAAATCGATTCGCTCCCAAACTAAATCAAGTACTAAAAAAAAACCTTTTTTAGAAAGATTTTACTGAAACTATAAAATTAAACAAAGTAAAAACATCAAATTTATATGGACTTGTGGGGTTTCTCAAAAACCCGACTCACACCATTTTTTTTATTATTATTATTTATCGTTTTATTGTTCATATTAGATTGATAGTTCATAGTTTTGGAGATATTTTGAGTATTTTTCACAGTTTACAATATTTTATTGTCATTTAAGAAAATCATTTTTTTAGATGGTTTAGAAAAAGGCCCTCACTTTCACAAAAAAATCACCCTGTAAATAATTTTGAAGTTGGATGTGCAACTTTATTCATTATTTATACAGGTAGATTCATAAAGAGTAAAATAAGACTATCAAATTATTTTTTGATCAGTTCTTTTGGTTCGTAATGGTATACACAGTGACCAAAATTAATTTTTATGTAAAAAGTATTAAGTAATGAATTGATTAATTTAAGTCATATTGTATGGAAAATCGTGTATGTTTTGAACAAAAATGAAATTTAGCCCGGTATTTTGATATGTTTAAAAAAATGCTTAAAAATAATTTGGTAGTCTTACACAACCACAAAAGTCGTAAAATCACCATGTCAAATGGGGCTGTTTTATGAAGAATTGCTTCATTTAGATTTTTGAGCCACCCTCTATATCTTAGACAATTTTTGGGACTGGAACTCCATTCTCTCATGGAGCAGAACTTTTTATGAACAGAAAGTATTTTCCATAAAATCAATAATAAACATTTTTCCCATCTGGTAAGAAGTTACTGGGACACTCTGTATAAGTACGAACGTGGAGGTTGAAAAAAATTCATAAAAGTCGATGTTTTTTTTCTCAAAAAACGCTCAGGAACGTACACTTTTAATTTTAGTAGCCGTCTTTTTCAAAATAATTTCATGTTTACAGGGTGATCCAAAAACAAGTTATGACAGCTTACTGCATTTTTTCACATAAAAACCCATATTTTTTATTTCATGTTTGAATTCCACGTCAAATTCTGAATATATTGGTAGCAGTTACAGAGTTTATAATGACTTGATTTTTTTGTCTGAATTTGAATTTTGCTTATCAATCAAAAAATTATCACTATAAATAATTGAAATTTTATGCAATGGTACGTCTGCTACGGCAACTAAAGTTAAAAATTTACGTCTCCGATTGTTTCTTTTTTCACTCAAAAATCTGTTTTTTTTTTTCGAAAAAAAGACGCTCGGAGACGTAAATTTCTAATTTAAGTTGATCGTCAAAGTTCACCAATAAATAAGGAAGTTAGGTAGGATAAACTGTTGCCACGTCAGCAAGTTATTATCTCCCATGAATAGGTTATTAATTGACGGATTTGAGTCATCAGAAAAGCAACTTATTCAAAATTTTGTCTCCTTTGGAATGAATCGTCAAAATTCATCAATAAATATGGCAGTCTCGGAGGATCAACAGTTGCCACGTCATCGAGCTATCATCACTCATAGCGTCATTATTTATCAATGGATTTTGATCATTGGAAAAGAAACTTATAGAGAACTCTATCTTCTTTGAAATGAATTTTTGATTGTCAAAATTCATCAGTAAATGAGGAAGTTACGGAGGATAAACTGTTGCCACGTCAGCAAGTTATCATCTCCCATAAATCGGTTATTGATTGACGGATTTGGGAGATCAAAGTCTATGTTCTTCAAAATGCATTTTTGATTGTCAAAATTCATCAATAACTAAGGAAGTTACGGAGGATAAACTGTTGCCACGTCAGCAAGTTATTATCTCCCATAAATCGGTTATTGATTGACGGATTTGGGAGATCAAAAAAGCTAGTTATAGAGAATTTTGTCTTTTTTGAGATGAATTTTTGATCGTCAAAATCCATCAATGAATATGGCAGTCTCAGAGGATCAACAGTTGCCACGTCATCGAGCCATCACTCATAGCGTCATCATTTTTTTATGGATTCTGACCATTAAAAAAGAAACTTATAGGGAACTCTATCTTCTTTAAAATGCATTTTTGATTGTCAAAATTCATCAATAACTAAGGAAGTTACGGAGGATAAACTGTTGCCACGTCAGCAAGTTATTATCTCCCATAAATCGGTTATTGATTGACGGATTTGGGAGATCAAAAAAGCTAGTTATAGAGAATTTTGTCTTTTTTGAGATGAATTTTTGATCGTCAAAATCCATCAATGAATATGGCAGTCTCAGAGGATCAACAGTTGCCACGTCATCGAGCCATCACTCATAGCGTCATCATTTTTTTATGGATTCTGACCATTAAAAAAGAAACTTATAGGGAACTCTATCTTCTTTAAAATGCATTTTTGATTGTCAAAATTCATCAATAACTAAGGAAGTTACGGAGGATAAACTGTTGCCACGTCAGCAAGTTATTATCTCCCATAAATCGGTTATTGATTGACGGATTTGGGAGATCAAAAAAGCTAGTTATAGAGAATTTTGTCTTTTTTTAGATTAATTTTTGATCGTCAAAATCCATCAATGAATATGGCAGTCTCAGAGGATCAACAGTTGCCACGTCATCGAGCTATCATCACTCATAGCGTCTATCTTTATTTATGGTTTTTGACCATTGGAAAGGAAACTTATAGAGAACTCTATCTTCTTTAAAATGCATTTTTGATTGTCAAAATTCATCAATAACTAAGGAAGTTACGGAGGATAAACTGTTGCCACGTCAGCAAGTTATTATCTCCCATAAATCGGTTATTGATTGACGGATTTGGGAGATCAAAAAAGCTAGTTATAGAGAATTTTGTCTTTTTTGAGATGAATTTTTGATCGTCAAAATCCATCAATGAATATGGCAGTCTCAGAGGATCAACAGTTGCCACGTCATCGAGCTATCATCACTCATAGCGTCTATCTTTATCTATGGTTTTTGACCATTGGAAAGGAAACTTATAGAGAACTCTATCTTCTTTAAAATGCATTTTTGATTGTCAAAATTCATCAATAACTAAGGAAGTTACGGAGGATAAACTGTTGCCACGTCAGCAAGTTATTATCTCCCATAAATCGGTTATTGATTGACGGATTTGGGAGATCAAAAAAGCTAGTTATAGAGAATTTTGTCTTTTTTGAGATTAATTTTTGATCGTCAAAATCCATCAATGAATATGGCAGTCTCAGAGGATCAACAGTTGCCACGTCATCGAGCTATCATCACTCATAGCGTCTATCTTTATTTATGGTTTTTGACCATTGAAAAGGAAACTTATAGAGAACTCTATCTTCTTTAAAATGCATTTTTGATTGTCAAAATTCATCAATAACTAAGGAAGTTACGGAGGATAAACTGTTGCCACGTCAGCAAGTTATTATCTCCCATAAATCGGTTATTGATTGACGGATTTGGGAGATCAAAAAAGCTAGTTATAGAGAATTTTGTCTTTTTTGAGATTAATTTTTGATCGTCAAAATCCATCAATGAATATGGCAGTCTCAGAGGATCAACAGTTGCCACGTCATCGAGCTATCATCACTCATAGCGTCTATCTTTATTTATGGTTTTTGACCATTGGAAAGGAAACTTATAGAGAACTCTATCTTCTTTAAAATGCATTTTTGATTGTCAAAATTCATCAATAACTAAGGAAGTTACGGAGGATAAACTGTTGCCACGTCAGCAAGTTATTATCTCCCATAAATCGGTTATTGATTGACGGATTTGGGAGATCAAAAAAGCTAGTTATAGAGAATTTTGTCTTTTTTGAGATTAATTTTTGATCGTCAAAATCCATCAATGAATATGGCAGTCTCAGAGGATCAACAGTTGCCACGTCATCGAGCTATCATCACTCATAGCGTCTATCTTTATTTATGGTTTTTGACCATTGAAAAGGAAACTTATAGAGAACTCTATCTTCTTTAAAATGCATTTTTGATTGTCAAAATTCATCAATAACTAAGGAAGTTACGGAGGATAAACTGTTGCCACGTCAGCAAGTTATTATCTCCCATAAATCGGTTATTGATTGACGGATTTGGGAGATCAAAAAAGCTAGTTATAGAGAATTTTGTCTTTTTTGAGATTAATTTTTGATCGTCAAAATCCATCAATGAATATGGCAGTCTCAGAGGATCAACAGTTGCCACGTCATCGAGCTATCATCACTCATAGCGTCTATCTTTATCTATGGTTTTTGACCATTGGAAAGGAAACTTATAGAGAACTCTATCTTCTTTAAAATGCATTTTTGATTGTCAAAATTCATCAATAACTAAGGAAGTTACGGAGGATAAACTGTTGCCACGTCAGCAAGTTATTATCTCCCATAAATCGGTTATTGATTGACGGATTTGGGAGATCAAAAAAGCTAGTTATAGAGAATTTTGTCTTTTTTGAGATTAATTTTTGATCGTCAAAATCCATCAATGAATATGGCAGTCTCAGAGGATCAACAGTTGCCACGTCATCGAGCTATCATCACTCATAGCGTCTATCTTTATTTATGGTTTTTGACCATTGAAAAGGAAACTTATAGAGAACTCTATCTTCTTTAAAATGCATTTTTGATTGTCAAAATTCATCAATAACTAAGGAAGTTACGGAGGATAAACTGTTGCCACGTCAGCAAGTTATTATCTCCCATAAATCGGTTATTGATTGACGGATTTGGGAGATCAAAAAAGCTAGTTATAGAGAATTTTGTCTTTTTTGAGATTAATTTTTGATCGTCAAAATCCATCAATGAATATGGCAGTCTCAGAGGATCAACAGTTGCCACGTCATCGAGCTATCATCACTCATAGCGTCTATCTTTATTTATGGTTTTTGACCATTGAAAAGGAAACTTATAGAGAACTCTATCTTCTTTAAAATGCATTTTTGATTGTCAAAATTCATCAATAACTAAGGAAGTTACGGAGGATAAACTGTTGCCACGTCAGCAAGTTATTATCTCCCATAAATCGGTTATTGATTGACGGATTTGGAAGATCAAAAAAGCTAGTTATAGAGAATTTTGTCTTTTTTGAGATTAATTTTTGATCGTCAAAATCCATCAATGAATATGGCAGTCTCAGAGGATCAACAGTTGCCACGTCATCGAGCTATCATCACTCATAGCGTCTATCTTTATCTATGGTTTTTGACCATTGGAAAGGAAACTTATAGAGAACTCTATCTTCTTTAAAATGCATTTTTGATTGTCAAAATTCATCAATAACTAAGGAAGTTACGGAGGATAAACTGTTGCCACGTCAGCAAGTTATTATCTCCCATAAATCGGTTATTGATTGACGGATTTGGGAGATCAAAAAAGCTAGTTATAGAGAATTTTGTCTTTTTTGAGATTAATTTTTGATCGTCAAAATCCATCAATGAATATGGCAGTCTCAGAGGATCAACAGTTGCCACGTCATCGAGCCATCACTCATAGCGTCATCATTTTTTTATGGATTCTGCCCATTAAAAAAGAAACTTATAGGGAACTCTATCTTCTTTAAAATGCATTTTTGATTGTCAAAATTCATCAATAACTAAGGAAGTTACGGAGGATAAACTGTTGCCACGTCAGCAAGTTATTATCTCCCATAAATCGGTTATTGATTGACGGATTTGGGAGATCAAAAAAGCTAGTTATAGAGAATTTTGTCTTTTTTGAGATTAATTTTTGATCGTCAAAATCCATCAATGAATATGGCAGTCTCAGAGGATCAACAGTTGCCACGTCATCGAGCTATCATCACTCATAGCGTCTATCTTTATTTATGGTTTTTGACCATTGAAAAGGAAACTTATAGAAAACTCTATCTTCTTTAAAATGCATTTTTGATTGTCAAAATTCATCAATAACTAAGGAAGTTACGGAGGATAAACTGTTGCCACGTCAGCAAGTTATTATCTCCCATAAATCGGTTATTGATTGACGGATTTGGGAGATCAAAAAAGCTAGTTATAGAGAATTTTGTCTTTTTTGAGATTAATTTTTGATCGTCAAAATCCATCAATGAATATGGCAGTCTCAGAGGATCAACAGTTGCCACGTCATCGAGCTATCATCACTCATAGCGTCTATCTTTATCTATGGTTTTTGACCATTGGAAAGGAAACTTATAGAGAACTCTATCTTCTTTAAAATGCATTTTTGATTGTCAAAATTCATCAATAACTAAGGAAGTTACGGAGGATAAACTGTTGCCACGTCAGCAAGTTATTATCTCCCATAAATCGGTTATTGATTGACGGATTTGGGAGATCAAAAAAGCTAGTTATAGAGAATTTTGTCTTTTTTGAGATTAATTTTTGATCGTCAAAATCCATCAATGAATATGGCAGTCTCAGAGGATCAACAGTTGCCACGTCATCGAGCTATCATCTCCCATAAATCGGTTATTGATTGACGGATTTGGGAGATCAAAGTCTATGTTCTTCAAAATGCATTTTTGATTGTCAAAATTCATCAATAACTAAGGAAGTTACGGAGGATAAACTGTTGCCACGTCAGCAAGTTATTATCTCCCATAAATCGGTTATTGATTGACGGATTTGGGAGATCAAAAAAGCTAGTTATAGAGAATTTTGTCTTTTTTGAGATGAATTTTTGATCGTCAAAATCCATCAATGAATATGGCAGTCTCAGAGGATCAACAGTTGCCACGTCATCGAGCCATCACTCATAGCGTCATCATTTTTTTATGGATTCTGACCATTAAAAAAGAAACTTATAGGGAACTCTATCTTCTTTAAAATGCATTTTTGATTGTCAAAATTCATCAATAACTAAGGAAGTTACGGAGGATAAACTGTTGCCACGTCAGCAAGTTATTATCTCCCATAAATCGGTTATTGATTGACGGATTTGGGAGATCAAAAAAGCTAGTTATAGAGAATTTTGTCTTTTTTGAGATTAATTTTTGATCGTCAAAATCCATCAATGAATATGGCAGTCTCAGAGGATCAACAGTTGCCACGTCATCGAGCTATCATCACTCATAGCGTCTATCTTTATTTATGGATTTTGACCATTGAAAAGGAAACTTATAGAGAACTCTATCTTCTTTAAAATGCATTTTTGATTGTCAAAATTCATCAATAACTAAGGAAGTTACGGAGGATAAACTGTTGCCACGTCAGCAAGTTATTATCTCCCATAAATCGGTTATTGATTGACGGATTTGGGAGATCAAAAAAGCTAGTTATAGAGAATTTTGTCTTTTTTGAGATGAATTTTTGATCGTCAAAATCCATCAATGAATATGGCAGTCTCAGAGGATCAACAGTTGCCACGTCATCGAGCCATCACTCATAGCGTCATCATTTTTTTATGGATTCTGACCATTAAAAAAGAAACTTATAGGGAACTCTATCTTCTTTAAAATGCATTTTTGATTGTCAAAATTCATCAATAACTAAGGAAGTTACGGAGGATAAACTGTTGCCACGACAGCAAGTTATTATCTCCCATAAATCGGTTATTGATTGACGGATTTGGGAGATCAAAAAAGCTAGTTATAGAGAATTTTGTCTTTTTTGAGATGAATTTTTGATCGTCAAAATCCATCAATGAATATGGCAGTCTCAGAGGATCAACAGTTGCCACGTCATCGAGCCATCACTGATAGCGTCATCATTTTTTTATGGATTCTGACCATTAAAAAAGAAACTTATAGGGAACTCTATCTTCTTTAAAATGCATTTTTGATTGTCAAAATTCATCAATAACTAAGGAAGTTACGGAGGATAAACTGTTGCCACGTCAGCAAGTTATTATCTCCCATAAATCGGTTATTGATTGACGGATTTGGGAGATCAAAAAAGCTAGTTATAGAGAATTTTGTCTTTTTTGAGATTAATTTTTGATCGTCAAAATCCATCAATGAATATGGCAGTCTCAGAGGATCAACAGTTGCCACGTCATCGAGCTATCATCACTCATAGCGTCTATCTTTATTTATGGTTTTTGACCATTGGAAAGGAAACTTATAGAGAACTCTATCTTCTTTAAAATGCATTTTTGATTGTCAAAATTCATCAATAACTAAGGAAGTTACGGAGGATAAACTGTTGCCACGTCAGCAAGTTATTATCTCCCATAAATCGGTTATTGATTGACGGATTTGGGAGATCAAAAAAGCTAGTTATAGAGAATTTTGTCTTTTTTGAGATGAATTTTTGATCGTCAAAATCCATCAATGAATATGGCAGTCTCAGAGGATCAACAGTTGCCACGTCATCGAGCCATCACTCATAGCGTCATCATTTTTTTATGGATTCTGACCATTAAAAAAGAAACTTATAGGGAACTCTATCTTCTTTAAAATGCATTTTTGATTGTCAAAATTCATCAATAACTAAGGAAGTTACGGAGGATAAACTGTTGCCACGTCAGCAAGTTATTATCTCCCATAAATCGGTTATTGATTGACGGATTTGGGAGATCAAAAAAGCTAGTTATAGAGAATTTTGTCTTTTTTGAGATGAATTTTTGATCGTCAAAATCCATCAATGAATATGGCAGTCTCAGAGGATCAACAGTTGCCACGTCATCAAGCCATCACTCATAGCGTCATCATTTTTTAATGGATTCTGACCATTAAAAAAGAAACTTATAGGGAACTCTATCTTCTTTAAAATGCATTTTTGATTGTCAAAATTCATCAATAACTAAGGAAGTTACGGAGGATAAACTTTTGCCACGTCAGCAAGTTATTATCTCCCATATATCGGTTATTGATTGACGGATTTGGGAGATCAAAAAAGCTAGTTATAGAGAATTTTGTCTTTTTTGAGATGAATTTTTGATCGTCAAAATCCATCAATGAATATGGCAGTCTCAGAGGATCAACAGTTGCCACGTCATCGAGCTATCATCACTCATAGCGTCATCATTTATCAATGGATTTTGATCATTGGAAAAGAAACTTATAGAGAACTCTATCTTCTTTGAAATGAATTTTTGATTGTCAAAATTCATCAGTAAATGAGGAAGTTACGGAGGATAAACTGTTGCCACGTCAGCAAGTTATCATCTCCCATAAATCGGTTATTGATTGACGGATTTGGGAGATCAAAGTCTATGTTCTTCAAAATGCATTTTTGATTGTCAAAATTCATCAATAACTAAGGAAGTTACGGAGGATAAACTGTTGCCACGTCAGCAAGTTATTATCTCCCATAAATCGGTTATTGATTGACGGATTTGGGAGATCAAAAAAGCTAGTTATAGAGAATTTTGTCTTTTTTGAGATGAATTTTTGATCGTCAAAATCCATCAATGAATATGGCAGTCTCAGAGGATCAACAGTTGCCACGTCATCGAGCCATCACTCATAGCGTCATCATTTTTTTATGGATTCTGACCATTAAAAAAGAAACTTATAGGGAACTCTATCTTCTTTAAAATGCATTTTTGATTGTCAAAATTCATCAATAACTAAGGAAGTTACGGAGGATAAACTGTTGCCACGTCAGCAAGTTATTATCTCCCATAAATCGGTTATTGATTGACGGATTTGGGAGATCAAAAAAGCTAGTTATAGAGAATTTTGTCTTTTTTGAGATGAATTTTTGATCGTCAAAATCCATCAATGAATATGGCAGTCTCAGAGGATCAACAGTTGCCACGTCATCGAGCCATCACTCATAGCGTCATCATTTTTTTATGGATTCTGACCATTAAAAAAGAAACTTATAGGGAACTCTATCTTCTTTAAAATGCATTTTTGATTGTCAAAATTCATCAATAACTAAGGAAGTTACGGAGGATAAACTGTTGCCACGTCAGCAAGTTATTATCTCCCATAAATCGGTTATTGATTGACGGATTTGGGAGATCAAAAAAGCTAGTTATAGAGAATTTTGTCTTTTTTGAGATGAATTTTTGATCGTCAAAATCCATCAATGAATATGGCAGTCTCAGAGGATCAACAGTTGCCACGTCATCGAGCCATCACTCATAGCGTCATCATTTTTTTATGGATTCTGACCATTAAAAAAGAAACTTATAGGGAACTCTATCTTCTTTAAAATGCATTTTTGATTGTCAAAATTCATCAATAACTAAGGAAGTTACGGAGGATAAACTTTTGCCACGTCAGCAAGTTATTATCTCCCATATATCGGTTATTGATTGTCGGATTTGGGAGATCAAAAAAGCTAGTTATAGAGAATTTTGTCTTTTTTGAGATGAATTTTTGATCGTCAAAATCCATCAATGAATATGGCAGTCTCAGAGGATCAACAGTTGCCACGTCATCAAGCCATCACTCATAGCGTCATCATTTTTTAATGGATTCTGACCATTAAAAAAGAAACTTATAGGGAACTCTATCTTCTTTAAAATGCATTTTTGATTGTCAAAATTCATCAATAACTAAGGAAGTTACGGAGGATAAACTTTTGCCACGTCAGCAAGTTATTATCTCCCATATATCGGTTATTGATTGACGGATTTGGGAGATCAAAAAAGCTAGTTATAGAGAATTTTGTCTTTTTTGAGATGAATTTTTGATCGTCAAAATCCATCAATGAATATGGCAGTCTCAGAGGATCAACAGTTGCCACGTCATCGAGCTATCATCACTCATAGCGTCATCATTTATCAATGGATTTTGATCATTGGAAAAGAAACTTATAGAGAACTCTATCTTCTTTGAAATGAATTTTTGATTGTCAAAATTCATCAGTAAATGAGGAAGTTACGGAGGATAAACTGTTGCCACGTCAGCAAGTTATCATCTCCCATAAATCGGTTATTGATTGACGGATTTGGGAGATCAAAGTCTATGTTCTTCAAAATGCATTTTTGATTGTCAAAATTCATCAATAACTAAGGAAGTTACGGAGGATAAACTGTTGCCACGTCAGCAAGTTATTATCTCCCATAAATCGGTTATTGATTGACGGATTTGGGAGATCAAAAAAGCTAGTTATAGAGAATTTTGTCTTTTTTGAGATGAATTTTTGATCGTCAAAATCCATCAATGAATATGGCAGTCTCAGAGGATCAACAGTTGCCACGTCATCGAGCCATCACTCATAGCGTCATCATTTTTTTATGGATTCTGACCATTAAAAAAGAAACTTATAGGGAACTCTATCTTCTTTAAAATGCATTTTTGATTGTCAAAATTCATCAATAACTAAGGAAGTTACGGAGGATAAACTGTTGCCACGTCAGCAAGTTATTATCTCCCATAAATCGGTTATTGATTGACGGATTTGGGAGATCAAAAAAGCTAGTTATAGAGAATTTTGTCTTTTTTGAGATGAATTTTTGATCGTCAAAATCCATCAATGAATATGGCAGTCTCAGAGGATCAACAGTTGCCACGTCATCGAGCCATCACTCATAGCGTCATCATTTTTTTATGGATTCTGACCATTAAAAAAGAAACTTATAGGGAACTCTATCTTCTTTAAAATGCATTTTTGATTGTCAAAATTCATCAATAACTAAGGAAGTTACGGAGGATAAACTGTTGCCACGACAGCAAGTTATTATCTCCCATAAATCGGTTATTGATTGACGGATTTGGGAGATCAAAAAAGCTAGTTATAGAGAATTTTGTCTTTTTTGAGATTAATTTTTGATCGTCAAAATCCATCAATGAATATGGCAGTCTCAGAGGATCAACAGTTGCCACGTCATCGAGCTATCATCACTCATAGCGTCTATCTTTATTTATGGTTTTTGACCATTGAAAAGGAAACTTATAGAGAACTCTATCTTCTTTAAAATGCATTTTTGATTGTCAAAATTCATCAATAACTAAGGAAGTTACGGAGGATAAACTGTTGCCACGTCAGCAAGTTATTATCTCCCATAAATCGGTTATTGATTGACGGATTTGGGAGATCAAAAAAGCTAGTTATAGAGAATTTTGTCTTTTTTGAGATTAATTTTTGATCGTCAAAATCCATCAATGAATATGGCAGTCTCAGAGGATCAACAGTTGCCACGTCATCGAGCCATCACTCATAGCGTCATCATTTTTTTATGGATTCTGACCATTAAAAAAGAAACTTATAGGGAACTCTATCTTCTTTAAAATGCATTTTTGATTGTCAAAATTCATCAATAACTAAGGAAGTTACGGAGGATAAACTGTTGCCACGACAGCAAGTTATTATCTCCCATAAATCGGTTATTGATTGACGGATTTGGGAGATCAAAAAAGCTAGTTATAGAGAATTTTGTCTTTTTTGAGATGAATTTTTGATCGTCAAAATCCATCAATGAATATGGCAGTCTCAGAGGATCAACAGTTGCCACGTCATCGAGCCATCACTCATAGCGTCATCATTTTTTTATGGATTCTGACCATTAAAAAAGAAACTTATAGGGAACTCTATCTTCTTTAAAATGCATTTTTGATTGTCAAAATTCATCAATAACTAAGGAAGTTACGGAGGATAAACTGTTGCCACGTCAGCAAGTTATTATCTCCCATGAATCGGTTATTGATTGACGGATTTGGGAGATCAAAAAAGCTTGTTATAGAGAATTTTGTCTTTTTTGAGATTTATTTTTTGATCGTCAAAATCCATCAATGAATATGGCAGTCTCAGAGGATCAACAGTTGCCACGTCATCGAGCTATCATCACTCATAGCGTCTATCTTTATTTATGGTTTTTGACCATTGAAAAGGAAACTTATAGAGAACTCTATCTTCTTTAAAATGCATTTTTGATTGTCAAAATTCATCAATAACTAAGGAAGTTACGGAGGATAAACTGTTGCCACGTCAGCAAGTTATTATCTCCCATAAATCGGTTATTGATTGACGGATTTGGGAGATCAAAAAAGCTAGTTATAGAGAATTTTGTCTTTTTTGAGATTAATTTTTGATCGTCAAAATCCATCAATGAATATGGCAGTCTCAGAGGATCAACAGTTGCCACGTCATCGAGCTATCATCACTCATAGCGTCTATCTTTATTTATGGTTTTTGACCATTGGAAAGGAAACTTATAGAGAACTCTATCTTCTTTAAAATGCATTTTTGATTGTCAAAATTCATCAATAACTAAGGAAGTTACGGAGGATAAACTGTTGCCACGTCAGCAAGTTATTATCTCCCATAAATCGGTTATTGATTGACGGATTTGGGAGATCAAAAAAGCTAGTTATAGAGAATTTTGTCTTTTTTGAGATTAATTTTTGATCGTCAAAATCCATCAATGAATATGGCAGTCTCAGAGGATCAACAGTTGCCACGTCATCGAGCTATCATCACTCATAGCGTCTATCTTTATTTATGGTTTTTGACCATTGGAAAGGAAACTTATAGAGAACTCTATCTTCTTTAAAATGCATTTTTGATTGTCAAAATTCATCAATAACTAAGGAAGATACGGAGGATAAACTGTTGCCACGTCAGCAAGTTATTATCTCCCATAAATCGGTTATTGATTGACGGATTTTGGAGATCAAAAAAGCTAGTTATAGAGAATTTTGTCTTTTTTGAGATGAATTTTTGATCGTCAAAATCCATCAATGAATATGGCAGTCTCAGAGGATCAACAGTTGCCACGTCATCGAGCCATCACTCATAGCGTCATCATTTTTTTATGGATTCTGACCATTAAAAAAGAAACTTATAGGGAACTCTATCTTCTTTAAAATGCATTTTTGATTGTCAAAATTCATCAATAACTAAGGAAGTTACGGAGGATAAACTGTTGCCACGTCAGCAAGTTATTATCTCTCATAAATCGGTTATTGATTGACGGATTTGGGAGATCAAAAAAGCTAGTTATAGAGAATTTTGTCTTTTTTGAGATTGATTTTTGATCGTCAAAATCCATCAATGAATATGGCAGTCTCAGAGGATCAACAGTTGCCACGTCATCGAGCTATCATCACTCATAGCGTCTATCTTTATTTATGGTTTTTGACCATTGGAAAGGAAACTTATAGAGAACTCTATCTTCTTTAAAATGCATTTTTGATTGTCAAAATTCATCAATAACTAAGGAAGTTACGGAGGATAAACTGTTGCCACGTCAGCAAGTTATTATCTCCCATAAATCGGTTATTGATTGACGGATTTGGGAGATCAAAAAAGCTAGTTATAGAGAATTTTGTCTTTTTTGAGATAAATTTTTGATCGTCAAAATCCATCAATGAATATGGCAGTCTCAGAGGATCAACAGTTGCCACGTCATCGAGCCATCACTCATAGCGTCATCATTTTTTTATGGATTCTGACCATCAAAAAAGAAACTTATAGGGAACTCTATCTTCTTTAAAATGCATTTTTGATTGTCAAAATTCATCAATAACTAAGGAAGTTACGGAGGATAAACTGTTGCCACGTCAGCAAGTTATTATCTCTCATAAATCGGTTATTGATTGACGGATTTGGGAGATCAAAAAAGCTAGTTATAGAGAATTTTGTCTTTTTTGAGATTGATTTTTGATCGTCAAAATCCATCAATGAATATGGCAGTCTCAGAGGATCAACAGTTGCCACGTCATCGAGCTATCATCACTCATAGCGTCTATCTTTATTTATGGTTTTTGACCATTGGAAAGGAAACTTATAGAGAACTCTATCTTCTTTAAAATGCATTTTTGATTGTCAAAATTCATCAATAACTAAGGAAGTTACGGAGGATAAACTGTTGCCACGTCAGCAAGTTATTATCTCCCATAAATCGGTTATTGATTGACGGATTTGGGAGATCAAAAAAGCTAGTTATAGAGAATTTTGTCTTTTTTGAGATGAATTTTTGATCGTCAAAATCCATCAATGAATATGGCAGTCTCAGAGGATCAACAGTTGCCACGTCATCGAGCTATCATCACTCATAGCGTCTATCTTTATTTATGGTTTTTGACCATTGAAAAGGAAACTTATAGAGAACTCTATCTTCTTTAAAATGCATTTTTGATTGTCAAAATTCATCAATAACTAAGGAAGTTACGGAGGATAAACTGTTGCCACGTCAGCAAGTTATTATCTCCCATAAATCGGTTATTGATTGACGGATTTGGGAGATCAAAAAAGCTAGTTATAGAGAATTTTTCTTTTTTGAGATGAATTTTTGATCGTCAAAATCCATCAATGAATATGGCAGTCTCAGAGGATCAACAGTTGCCACGTCATCGAGCTATCATCACTCATAGCGTCTATATTTATTTATGGTTTTTGACCATTGAAAAGGAAACTTATAGAGAACTCTATCTTCTTTAAAATGCATTTTTGATGGTCAAAACTCATCAATAAATAAGGAAGTTACAAAAGATAGACTGCTCATCTTCTTTCAAATACAAATTTATTACCGAAAAAACAGAAGCAACCCATTTTTGAGCTATGAGATTAACCTAGGCCTTTCGAATGATCATGAAAAATTTGATATCTCATTGATCTCATCTCATTTGTCGTTTTATGAACAAGTCTGCAACAGTCTCGTCTCAGGAAAAAAAAAACGTTGTTTATTATAAACACAATATGATCATGAGGAATTGCTTTAGGCTGATCCCGCTAGGGGTCGCCCGTTCAAAATTGTATAGCTTTTTCAACTTCATCCGGTTGTAATTGAAGAATTTTTTGCCTCACTACAATGAGTGATCAGCGTGAAGCGATAAATTGAATTTCAATCGATTTTTATTTCAAAAACATTTTTGGGATCAGAAATTTGATGAGAAGTTCATGGTAACCATCTGGAACCGGGTTGAGGGTCAAAATTCGAATTCTATTTTTGATGATAGGAAGAACATAATTAAAAAAAACAAATAATAATAAAGTTGAACATCTATGTAGTCACTTACACACTGGTAACACTCTCAAAAGAATAACTACGTCCACAGCTCAAGTAACATAAAAAATCTTGTACTCAACAACTATGAAAAATAATCAAGTTTGCCCTAAATGGAAGAAGATTGATTAGAAAAGATTCAATTAAAACTCAAACAAATTAACCAGCCTAGTGTTCTAAATTCAAAATTGATGATTTGCTGGGATATTAAAGTGTCCGTTTTCAATTGTTAGGAACTGAGAGTGGTCTTAGGTCAGGTGGGGCGTCCCGCGGGGCTCCGCATGGGGCTCAGCCACCGGACCATCATTCGACAAATTGTAATTTATAAGAGTTCGGCGATTCGGGCCGCATTTTTCCCAAATAAATTCAGCTTTTTGTGTGGTCATGTCCTTCTGTATGTCCACTTTCTAGCTGGGGATTCTCAACAGCATACCCGTTGACATAAATTGACTATAAAATCTTATTGGGAGTTATTTCACTGGATTGGTTGATGAAAGGAGTTTCATTGGGTGGGATTATTGTTATTATTTATTTGTTATTTATAATTGAAAGATACACATAGATTCGAAAGTTTTGCACCAACTTGTTGGTTTCAGATCAAGAGAGGAGTTAAAATGTGGACTTCACGATCCGCTCGAATATTAAAGAAAATTTTCCAATTCATCATGATATAGTAAAGGGTGTTCAATGTTCTATCATGAACGTAGGTCGTGGCTGAGTCGACAACAATACAAAAGTTAGGTTAGGAAGTGGATCTGGTGGTTGTCGTGTAATAATGTTAGCGATGTTGGCCAAGACATACGTTTTTTGAAACAATTACAATCCATAGGTAAGCTATTATTAGAAAAATCAAGCTACTTCTAAATAACAAACATCTCAAAGAGCCCACGTGTTTTGAAAAATGTTTGAAAAAAATTACACACAAATTATGTCTAAAAAGATTTGATAGAAATACTAACATCGACTTGTTTGATAAGTTGAAAGTGATCATTTTTGTCCAACGAAAAGTTATAAGAAGTTATATTTTTGTTATAAAATATTTTTTTACTAAAACAGTTTGTTGCTAAGGTTTATAGCGCTAATAGGCGGTGTAATCAAAAGCTGTTTTTTGTGAGGTTATGTAACAATGTTTGGAGATTCGCATTCCGTATTTTGCTTTGTTGCTGAGTTAAAAATATTAGAAAAATGGCCCATGGCAATTTCACCCCGTACTTCAAATATTTTTTTTTATATAAATTGGCAGTATTGTTCAACGTTTATGTTTTAAAAATCTCAAATTTCGGAAAGTGATACACACCCTATACATATTTTGAAAACTATACATTTTCGGACCCAAACTTGCAATAAGTTGATAAAAATCAAATATTTCTTGAAGCTTGCATATAGAGATCAAATACAAATTTGTAGAAAAAAAATATAGTAATTCGAAAGTAACACCAAAGTAGCTCTCTTACCAAGAATGTAATCAATCAATCTCTTATGAAGAAAAATTCAGATAAGAATAATCTCTTTGTATCAAAATATTGAAAAGTAAAAGAAAAATTTTAAAATCTGAAGATTTCAAAATAGTAACATCAACGTATCTTTAAAATGTGATAAATCTTGTTAATCGATGCTTAGATATGAAGACAAAAATCAGATAACTCAAAAATAAACTTATCGAAATATAAAAAATTAAAATAAAAAACATATTATGAACATTCACAGTTATCCCGAATAAATTGAAAACAATAGTTGAAGATATAAAGTTCATACAGATTGAGATGAAGATTTCTACAGTAAAAGCAATCCTTGAGAAGTGATCTCCACTATAATACACCAAAACATACAAAAATCATTACAAAAAAAAATACTTGAGAAATAGAAAAATATCGACCTAGGTGAAACGACAAGCTTCTAACAAATTTAAAAACAAAATCGCACAAAGAAAATCCGTCAAAAATTCAGATTAAATGACATGAATAACAAATACCATTCATAGACACTGATTATTCATAGAGCTTGAGGAGAATCGAATGGAAAATAAGTTAAAATAATCAACAAATGAACTTCAAAACATAAAAACCACAACCATTAATAAGAAAGTGAATCGGGAAAAAAAAATCAAAAAGTAGTCGAATATAATAATAGAAGACTATCACTGATAACTGCTATTATTTTTATTATTATTTTATATCTGCAATTCCATTTGTTTAATCTTATCTGGTCTATTCTCACATATTGACCAAAGGACTTTTTATCAATTCATAAATAAAAATATAATAAAACTTGAGGTAACTTATAGAAAATGGTTAATTTTTCAAGAAATAAAATACTACGGAGAAACATCAAGAAGCAAAAATTTGGATCATCGCTTTTTAATAGAAGAATATCTTTAATGAGGAGGGTGAATCTCACTAAAACGACATTAGGCAAAAAAATCTTGAAATTGAATTATGAAAAAAACCATCATTATGTGGGGAAAAATGCATTTTTTTCCATCGAAATAGCCGTTTTCTCCAAAGTTCACTCAAAAACGTCATTTCCGTCCTCAGTTGCAATCCAATATCAGATAAAGGCCTGAACGCCATTTTGAATGAAAAAATTAATCAAAATGGCGCCTGATTGCCGTGTTCACATTCTCAGCTGTCAACAAGTCAAACAAATGAACACATTATATTTTAAATAAATTTTTGTATCGAGATTGAATCGGTCAATCCGTTTAGAAGTTACAGCAGCGTTCAAAAAAATTGAAAAATCGAATATTTTGGATCACATCCAAGTTTGGGAAGATGATAAATCACTGATACTCCTAAAGAAGATTGATCAAATTCTTTTTCAAATGACGCAAGATTTTAAAAATGTCCAAATTAATAGAACAGTAAAAAAATTCTTGAAAAAAAATTATCAAATTTACTTACAAGACATCCATCACAATCGCTTCAGTCGTTCAAAATAATGAAATTTTTGTATATTGGCAAATATTCAAATGTGTGGAATAAAACAGTTGAAAAGTTAGAATTTTGTCAAAACCTCAATAGATAAAAATTCATGGAGAAACAAGAATAAATTCTATGCAAAATGGCATAAGATCCATTCAAATCCGTTACAGAATTCAAAATAATTGGAAAAATCAAATATTTCGGATCTCGCCAAGATTAAAAAATAAACAAAATCGCAAAAAGTCATGAAAAAAAACAGCATGAAATTCTTTTTGATATGGCATAAAATCTATCAAGATAGGTCAATCAATGCAGAAGTTACAGAGTTTTAAAAAAAATGGTAATGTCAAAGAATAAAGGGATAAAAAAAACAAAATGCATGAAGTTCTTTCATTATGGCATTCCTATAAATATGCAAGAATCAAAAAATGTTCAGTTTTATTTATTGACTGAAACTGTAGAGAACCTTAAGTGAAAAAATTCAAGCTAGATGAACGAAAAAGTGAATAATAGAAGAAAAGATAAAATTTTTCATCAAATAAAGCAAAGTTCATTTGGAGTTTTTCAACTTCAGGTTGTTTATTCCAATTTTGGAAAATTCTGTAAAAAAGACACATCAGGAGTTGAACAAACAAAGTATATATTGATTCTTTGAAAGGTATTCTAAAATAGCTTGACTTGTTTACCGCTATACAAATGGTAATTATTTTCAAAATACCAACCTATTGCTTAAAGGCGGATTTATCTTAATCAAAACTGTCATAATTATGGTGAAACAAACTAAATTTACGCACATAATAATTTGCAATTTTTTTCTACAGTTTCTATTCATAATTCAAATTTTAAACCTATTGTAAGTAGAATGTTGAATATTGCCAACGGTATTATTAAGTAACTATGCGATTCATTGTTCTTTGTAATCGAATGTCCTGTTTATGGTTTCCATTATTCTCATATCTACTCATTATTGTTATTATGAATAGGGATGGTAAAAAATTAAAACTTAGTCGAATGTCAATAGGTTAAATGAGATTAACATAAATTGAGATTTCTTCTTGTGTGCCTCAAATAAAAAATATTCCGATTGAATTTTTTTATTGATACACATCCATAAATGCGGCTTTTATTGGAATATAACACGAAAAATCCAGATAAAACTCCAATTCCCTTATCAAGCGCACAAATTGAGCTATACAAACAAAGCCGTTAAAACCAATACATTTCAATCACCTCAATTAAAAACAAAGCCAAAAAATGTAAACCACTCAACCAAGCCCATCCATACTCTATATCGACAATTAAACCTCGAATTCCGGCAATAAAACAAAATCGAATCAATTAATTCCAGTTTTCTCGGAAAAAATACATTAGTCGAACATTCGTATATACAAGACTGCTGCGTTTCTTCGTATACCATTTAATCCTCTTTTATTTTTACATTGTTAGGACTTGGTTGGTGTGTCCTCTGTGGCTTTTTTCGTTTTTCATACTCGTTACCGTGTTTGTTATTTAATTAACTATCGGGCACAGGGTTGGAGTAGGAACACTTCTGTGATATTCTTCCGAACTCAACAGCAAATTTCAGAAACTTATTCTGTACTCTCTCTAGTCTGTCTTTATGGATCCTCCTCAAATTCAACTCACCATATTATATTAATTTTTCTCTACAAATGTGTGTATTAAAAAATGATAAATCACCCCAATAACGTCTCTGAATATTGTTGTCTTCAACTCTCATTCTCTGTTCTCGTTCCTATCTTAGCTCACACATGTTCGAACGTTATCAAGTGGTGGATCTAACCACAGAGCCATCGATAAGTAGCTTTTTATTTTTATTTTAGTTCAAAAGGCTTATTTAACTTAAATTAATCGTTACGAACATTAATCAACAGCTCTTGGAAGCCATTTATATTAATTAGGTGCAGCTAGTTATGTGGATTGAGAATTTTTTTCAGAGGCTGCTTTACCTGAGTGCTTTATGTTTAATGATTGTAGGGCACTGATAAGGGAGGAAGGAAGTGACCAGATTTTAATTAAACTAAAATTTATGATTATTTGTTAGATTTTGTTAGAGGAAGCAGTCTCCGCTACAAATTGTGAAAACATGACGACAGTATCTCAGATGCAACTGTCTAGTACTGCTATATTATATTTCGATAAGAATATGAGTCTGATAAAACTATCTTTTATCACCGTGATATTGTTTCATATACCCCAGCAAGTATTTATTATTGATTAAACATGAATATTGATCTTTCGCAGAGGAGAAAGAATAGAATCTCCTTCTCAAATTTGATCAAATCTGAATTTATAACTCATCTTCCTATTTCTTTTGATGGACTCGGCTTCCTCTTTTGAGACACCAATCACAAAGAGTTGACGTCGTTGAGGTTCTTCGTTGACGTCTCTAGAAAAGAAAATTCTTGTCCCTTGAGTCGGCGTCCTTCTGCCAAGATGGCACCTTTGACCAGTTGAGGGAGTCTGAGTCACTGAGATTGCTTTTATGATGGGGAAAGACCAGCGACAATCATCCGCAACTAGTCTACAGACCTCCGATGTTTGCAAAGGATTCTAAGGGTCACTCCTTTATATAGGAAGCACCACATCCGAGGTAATAGGAGAGACTCGAAGTGCGTCCAGCTCTCTCAGTACCCTGTTCCCTAGAGATACTTCTCATTGAATCATCATTGTTCACCTCAGCCATTCCAAGATGGCAGACAGCAGCCTGATCGAAGTTCCTTGAGGGCTATCTCTATGGGATAACGGTCTGGGTTTCTTACTTACTAAGCCTTTCTTGATAACCCTCTGATTCTTCTTGTCCAATTTGCCTCTGTTTAATGGGGAAATATCTGAGAAACACCTTGTTGCAGATTTCCTGCCCATTACTTTTTTCCGGTTTCGTGCATTCGAGCTTAGCTTTAGAGGCCAGCTCTCCGGGTAAGCCTATATGGTTTCAATTGTCTAAGGGATCACCATGAAGCGATTTTGCAGCCTTGTGGGCTTCCCGGTGTCATTTTTCGTTTGTCACCCACGACTGCTCTGCTGTTGGGGTGTATCTGCTATTTCTCCTTCTTCTCCATCTAAAATGAGACGTTACACGCTATCAGGGCCACCGGTTAAGGAGATTTTGCATGAGATCCATGGGGTTCCAGTACCAGCCTCTGGGATTGCGGGTCCTCATGTGTCGTGCCACGTGGGTGGTCGTATGAGTTTTCCAGATGCGACCACTACATCCAGGAGCTTTTCGTGTACTCAAGCATAGTAACTTGAATGTTTATCGACCTTCCACTCCAGATCGGTGAGATTTGGTTTCAGCAATGCCATCACGAGCAGGGGGTTTAGTGTAAGCCCCTGCAGCTCACTCCCTATGGAAAATCCATATTCGGAGTCTTCGTGCAAGGGCTACCAACTTCCTCTATCTATCTATCTAGATTTTATTTCACTGGCACAACGTTTCGATCCATATCATCTTTCATCAGTCATTTGACAAAAATCAGGACGATTGTGGTCCCCGATTCAGCTTCTATATGAAGATCCATATCATCTACCTGCTTCAAACATGGAAGGCTTATTAGATATATTTACTGAGTGTCGGAAGAAATATGAACACATGGACATTGAAATAATTGAAGGTTTGTTAGAATCATCCACATTACAAACTAATATATGCCTAGCATGTGCTCAAGATCGACTTCTTGGTATAAGGATATTGAAAATGTTCGGAGCATGTGCTAAGAACACTTATATGTATAGGTTCTGGGCATTGCTTTTTGGCCATGAGTAGCATGTGCTATGGACATATTCTGTGAACATACCTGGAAATGAATCAGCTCGTACATCACATGGAAGTATTTTGATTTTGCCAAGTATTATAAACAAATGAAATTCAAATCAAAAAGGTCACAACTGATATTAAATCAAGATATTTGAAATACAGAATATCCCACAAAGCCATATAAGATACAGAGTATGTGCTTCGTATGTAACTTTCAGCATAAGGATATTCCGTGAGAAACCTAAGTCATATCCACGGGACATTTCTCAATGTGCTCAGCATATTTTGGTTGTCGCCAAGATGCACATGCCAAAAATGTGGCCACGGTATGTTCGCAGTATATTTCAGGTACATCCACAGGACATGCACAACAATAGTAGGTTTATAGGGTGTTAATTAAGTATCTGGCCAAACTTCAGAGGGTGATTCTTTGAGTGATTTTAAGGTAAAAAGTTCATATAAACAGGTGTCCATTTCCGCACATTTTTTTTGTTATTTTTATTCGTCAAACTGCCCCTTACGACGCCACTGGAAGTCATAATCAACAATCAATTGGTTCTAACTTAGCGTCTTATCATAGTCCATAATACTGCCAAATTTCAACAAAATCGGTCAACAGGTGTTTGAGATATTAATAAATAAATGTAAAAAAATATATTTTTTTGACACCCTGTATCTTGAAAACTATGCATTTCCGGACACCTGTTTACATGAACTTTTTACCTTAAAATCACTCAAAGAATCACCCCCTGAAGTTTGGCCAGATACTTAATTAACACCCTGTATATGCATGCCAAAAATATGCTCGTGGTATGTGCTCGGAATATTCTTGATATTATATTCATTCGTCAATATGCTAGGAATATGTGAAGCATATTAGGTTGTCATGAAAATGCAAATGCAGCCAACGGAGCAGACTGTTTTGTAAATTCCTGGTCATCTAGCACTTTGTCTACCTACACACTACACATCTAACGGAGGTATAGAACTTTATCATGAAATATCTTAAACCCAAGAAAGTTATGTTAACGTCCATGGTTTTGGCTTTATTGTGAAGATAATGTTATTATATTTGTGCTCAAATGTGACTTGGGGCATATGGGCGCCGCGGCTGGCCCGGATTCCAGATAAAGCGCAATGGAAAGCTAATTTTCTATCACTGTTTTCAGCATTTAACTCCACAGTCGTGTGATATCTCACCCATGGACTACTTTCGGTGAGGATAATTGAAGTCGCTAGTCTATTCTGTTAAATTAACGACGTTGGATCAGCTGGAAGCCAACATTCACTCCGTTGTGGGCTATGTTGTTGGAAAAAGTGGTAGAAAACTGACCTTACAGATTGCGCTTAATACGGACCAGCGCCCATTCTTTCCAAATCACATTTTGGCACAACTGGCATAAAATTATCTGTTCCATAAAGCCAAAACCATGGACTTTAACATGGCTTTCTTGGGTTTCATTTCATTTTGAAGTTCTATACCTAAAAAAAACACTGATTATCAGGAACCCCCATTTACTTTTGATATGATCTTGAGTATCTTGCTCATTTTCCTATATTTATCAATAATACATGTATATATACGACTTGGGATATGTCCAGCACATGCGTAACTTGTTCTAGAAAGGAATATTTGTTGGAAAGAATGCGAGGTCCTGGAGAAAAAATGTTCTAAGAATATTCGAAGAAGAGAATAATATACTTTCCGGGATTATTTCAAACATAATATTCTAATATTCTTAGCGCATGCGCTACTCATCCTGGAAAAAAAAATTGTTTTAAGAATATACGACGGAAGTAATATGTCCGTATGCTTTCCGGGATAATTTCGAACATATGTATATTATGTTTCTTTTGGAATATTCCCTGCAAATGCGTTACTCGTCCCAGAAAGAATATTCTTTTGAGAATACGCAGTGAACAAGACACGACACTTTCTTGAAGGATATAATCTTCTCGAGCATGTTGAACATGTGTAATATATTCCTATTGGAATATTCCCATTGTATGCGTTATTAGTCGCAAAAAAAATATTCTTTTCAGAATAGGTATGCAGTGGCCATGCTGCTAAAATTCCACTACGAATATACGTTTGATTACATACCAGGCATATCCCTATCACATGAATATTTTTAATATGGTTGCTCTGCTATGTGTATATAATACATTTTACATGCGAGAATATGATATGTCCACGAACATGGCTACTAGAAATACGTATTCAGTATCTCTTCACGGAAATTGGAAGACATTTTTCGAGAAGCTCCATCATCACCTTTATGCCATGGGCAAAAATTGTGGCATGAAGAGAGAGATCTTGATTCTTGAGTCCATTGTGGATGGTACCTATGGTTCTCCTGAGTCAGTAACGATTATCAGAAATATTCTTCTTAAATCTAAACCTATCACCATGCTTGAAGCTTAAAAAAGCAATTTATGTCCCACCCCCTAAACCCATTGTCAAAATTGAATTCTAGCGCCATGTCATCTCCTGCTGCCCACTTGGTACCAACATAAAAGAATAACTGACCGTGTGAACTAAAGAAAAATAAATATTTAAGAATTTAATATATATGTATTAGGGTCTTTGTGTTTCATCTTCGTATAATCACACCTTTGTTTGGCTGAATGGGAATCCCGCGGCGTTAAAAATTGAACCATTACTGCAATCTAATCATCGGGTCATCTCTTGTGCATCTACTGGATGTCGAAATTGGACATCAGTAAAGGTACTACTGGACTCTCAACTTTGTCTTCCACCATCGTCTGGTCGAATCAGACAATTCAATTTGCTTGACCAATCATTAAATCCATTAGGTTTTTCCCAGAACAAAATTCCAGAGAGATTAAAGGCAACATGAAGCTGTAAATACCATTTAAGTGCATGCAACCCGACTTTGTATCCGATTGGTTGCACCAACCACGAAGGCGGGTATTACGGAACCACGTATTGGTTCTCGGTTGACATTTACGGGCGCTAATTCAAAGTGCACTCACACGCGAAGAGGTACATAGAACCACGGAAAGTGGATGGTGGATAATGAGAATTGGTTTGGTATTCCCATTGGATAAAGGTGCCGACATGCAAAGGTAATTTTAAGCTGCTGGGCGCCAAGATGTAGTGTTTGACGCATAGTAAGCGATTTAGATTATTGTTTGCCCGTTATTTAAATTTATTTCAAAAGATTCAGAATTGTATTGATGAACAATGCACATTGCAATTAAAGCCTACAGTAAAACTCGAAACACAAACTATAAATCAATCATAGAGCAACGAATAATTTCTACAATGTTGAGATCGCTTCTCTGGAAAAATTATGAGAAGGCATTGAAGTTGACAGTCAGCTTTCCAAATAAGCTTTTGCAACAACAAATAAGAGAATTTCCCAAGAAAAAACTAGCAGGAATTTTCAAATTAGAATTTTTCTCCAACTCAATTAAATGATGAACTCTATGAATTTGGGGTCTCTACCTCCTCTAGCAAACTCATGAGAGGACAAGGAAGTTCCCAGTCAGTTTTCTAAAAATCCTTTTGATAAAAAAAAATCCCAAGACAAGAAATGAGTAGCAGAAATGTTCAAATCAGAATTTTTCTATAACTCAAATATAAAGATGTTACAGCAGATACGACAAAAAATCATTCTTGATAAAAGTTTTTGCTTGATCTAAAATTAACATCTGTCGAAAAAAACAATCTTCAAATATACAGGAAGACAAAAAACTAACAGATTGTGAAAATCAGTTGGAAGAACATGTTTATGAATTTATTATTATTTTTTAAATTTTTGACGGAAAAGGATGAATAAGAAAGATAAGTTTATTACAGGGCTGGTTGATAAATACAAAATTATTTATTATTTTGTGTGAAAAAAAACACTTGAGAGATACGCTCTCATATTTTTGACTATCCCTGTAAATCCTAATTAAAGTTTCTTATGGAAAATTGAATTTTCAAAATAAGCAATATATATATTTTGGATTTTGAGGACGGTACCTACGTCAAGTCACTGACGTGATACCGTTTTTGATTTTTGTTGTTCAGGATGGGAAATAAGAGTTTGATTTAGCCAGAACTTTGGAAATTACAGATTAATATTATATGGATGTCATATGGAAACAGATTGTGAAAAATTGGAAACTGGATCATTAACGGTACATTAAGTCGTCTCTATAATGTTGCTGTAGAATTCTTGTAGACTCTTCTATGACATTCAACTCTAATCAACACTCGATTTTTAGTGCTTGATAAGTATTTTCGCAGAAAATTGACGGGATCTTGGAGGCCAATTGATAAATTATATCATTATAGATGTAAATCAAGATCGCAACGCATAATTCTCTTCAATTAACATACCTGATACAATCCTTGCTATACATTCTATTCTTTCTTCGCATTACAATGATTATTTTAAGGAAAACTATTTGGCTATCCTTGATAAAAATAATTCAATAACAACGACACTCTTTTTTCATAAAATCCACTTATTTTGTGGGAGTCAATTTGTAAAGATATACGACAAAATGACAGTCAAAACCGGTAGGCAACAGCCTTTTCCACCATTAATTAGTCCCAAACTATCTCGACCTGCGGCATTAGCATAAATGGCTTCAAACAAAGCGTATAACAATGTTATAAATCGAAATAAAATTACCATATATCGAGCTTCTAGATTTTTTCGAGTTTGTCCTTTGGGAGGCACCGTCATAAAAATCACATTAAAACTTTTTTCCCATCAATTTGATATGGTACTTTATGATCTGTGTTTGGTCAAAAGTCCGGAGTATATTAAAGCGAAGTTTATGGGGAACAGTTAAAATGTTTATATTTCTAAAATTGAACCTGTTTCAGGTTTTATGGATCATTACCTTATGTGGTCTGAGGAACCTCCATTAAGATTTGAACTGCCAAAATCAGTTCATTGAATCTCCTTCCTCTCCTCAAAGGCACAAAACGAACAAGGTTCTTTTGACAGCTGCAAACAGCTACAAAGGCATTCATAATGTAAAAAATTGTCACTCATATCTATCTGAAAATCTGCCAACACACCATGATTATCATGATTCAATATTGATAAGGTTGTTAGTGGCTCAAGCACAATTAGAAAATGACAAAAACTAATCCAATTCCTAGCGTAACACAATGTCTCGAATGCGAGCATACATTCCACTAATGGCAAAAAATCTGTCTTCGGACATTCTCCATTCTTGTACTGTGATGAATATTTCAGTAAATTTCAACAATTTTAATTTAGTCCGCCATCTATTCATGGATCTTTGAGCAGATTCCTATCCGGTGGGACCAGATTTCAAAGTGGCGCATCGGTCACCAGAAAAAAAGCCCACCTACGATAACAATGGCAGAGCATTGGCGTACTGTGAGTCCTGAATCTGACTTTCTATATTCTTCTCTCCAAATATGTTCTAATACCGCTATTAGAGAGGCAAACCTCGACTATGTTGAAATAAATCTTTGAAGAGCAGAACCTAATTTTTGATTCCATAACCTACTGGCTAGTTTGAACACGTAGATGCTCTTCCGGAGACGGCAGACTTGCGACTATCCATCATAGTATCCAGCAGGTTGACATGTATATTTTTTTCTCTGAATCTTCTTGTTAGAATGCAGATAGCGCCTTCATCTGATCTTCATCAAGGTCTAGCTCAGCTGTTAGTGACGAAAGATGTATTATTAAACTGTATCTCACAACTGGTGAGAATGTTTCTTCATAATCTATTTTCTTCCTTGGGACAAATCCCTTTCCACTTAAATATCTCTTGGTCTGGAATACCCATATGCTCTCAAGGGCTTCTTTCAAGTCAAGAAGTTCGACCAAATTCCGATTTTTATTGTCCATCTGAGACGATACAGGGAAGCAATTCATCAATCTTTCTTCTCACGATTCAGCACATCATCATCTGATATTGGATCTGACAGCTTGGTAGAGAATGCTGAATAAGTCATAAAATTCTTCAAAGCAGCTGGAGGTTTCCGATCTCTTTGCGGCCTAGCTAGAGCATTGTCAAGTATCCTCTTGTAAACCCGAGACTTTCAGACAGGTGCAGAATCTTTACTGGCCCAGTGAGCCAAGAAATATTCGACTAGTGCCTTGAACGAATCCAAAATCTTCTCTCGAACAACGACATTTTGGACTTCCTGACCATTGGAATATATGGACATGAGGGTCTCCAATGTCTTCCTGGGGCAACCTGATCTTCCTAACTTCAGTATCCTGACCATCATGATTCCCAACATACGGGACCGTCTTCTTTACCCTACGTAGACGGGGTCATTGATTGGCTCCTAAACTTCGTATGGACCCTTCCAACAACTTCGCAGTTTTTGGAAAAAGCTACGAGAGACCTCTGTGACTTGTACTGCTAGACAAAACCCTTACCCTGAACACGCCAGCCAGACTTCAGATCGCAGGGAGACGGATTTCACGACTTATAATAATCCCTGCAGGGGTTTCGCCTGTCGATTTATATAATCTGTAGACCCCTATGCCAGTGTTGGAGGTGTTGATCCCAGCCTCTATGATTAACACAGGGGACTTTCACCAAGGGTCGATTGATGATCCGATTCATTCGGCCCAACTCACATCAGTATGCGAGGCGCTCGTTCTCAAGATAATTCACGGAACACCAAATCGGCTGATTCATTTCATCACGACCAGGATGAAAACTTAGGAAAGGATTGAGTCGAACCACGTCAATGAGGATAAAACTAGGAAACACCCTGAACAAGCAGAAAGCTCTTCTAGGATACTAGGTTAATGTTATTTACGACACCTCAAGCGACTGCAATCCCAATCCTCATGGCTGGAGGTAATATGGTCCACGCGGACTCAGACACCTCAAATGACGACCCAAGTTCACCCACAAGGACGAAATCTCTCGCCCCAATGTTTACCCCGAAGGTTTTGCACAACTTTGAAAGCGTTGCCCCTGCGAGTCCATCTCCAAATAGAAAGAGGAACCATTAGCAACTCATAGTAGGATTTTCTTGTCTTCCCCGTTTTCCTAAACGAGTGACATGTCGCGCTAACTTGCGTCAGCACATGTTGCCGCAAAGGACTTTCTTGGCTTCTGGCGCATTCGACTGGATCTTTGGTATAGGGCATATCCACTCACTTTCAAAGAGGATTGCCATCAATCACGCAACCATGCCCTGCAACCGTAAGGAAGCTACTTTCTGTGTTATACTCCTCATAGAATCCGTTACCCAGATACCAGAAAAATTTGATGGGTAAGTCCCAGAAGTGAGACAACTAACTCTTCAAAGAAAGTTGAAAAAACAGTCCGTGATTTTGAAACAGCTAAATCTGCCCGCAGTGCAAAAGCATTACCTATAGTAGTTCTCCTTTCAGGAAAAAGTCAGTACCTAGTTGAGTATTCGTTCAATGCTACCTTTAGTATGATCTCCACGAATTTCCATCATATGGCTTGAAACATGAGCTACTAAGAAGTAATTCGTCATCCCCACATATTGAACGTGCTTTTAACGCCATTCTTAAGGTTGGCTGGAGGGAAGACAAGCAAGAACAAACTTTTAGTAATTCCATCGTCCTTTGCACTTTCCTTTATCGAGTAATAACTTGGCATATCGCTGTACCTACTAACACAGCTGCAGGTAGAGCTACAGTTCGTCTTTATCCTTCGTGTTGTTCAAATTATACAGTGCGGCTCTAAAAGGTCTCCGCCCCTTTTAATCTTTTGAACCGTTTGATATATGCGAACAAAATTTGGACACATCATAATGTGAGGACGTTCTGCATTTTTTGACATAGTTAAAGAGTATACGATGAGAGTGTGAAGATCATCAAAACGAGCTATCACTCAGGCCTCTTGACGAAGACTTATTTCATCCTTTTTTTTTTTTTTGTGGGGAATATACGGTGTGGCCACTCTGAAGTCACCCACCCTGTATTAGGTATCGATGATTTTTTGTCTAAAACACACATTCTGAAATTTTATTAACATCTTCACTGTGAATTAGAACGTACAGGAAGACTCAATGAGCAGTATAAGTATCAAATTAACAAAAAAAAATAGCCAAAACAGTGAAATTTTTTTTGTTGAAAATGTGAACAGGAAGGTCTTTGGTCATTCTGATTGAGATTCCGTTGTCAGTTTTTTTCTAAAAAATCCCCTAATACGATTTTCTGAAATTTGACCCACTTTGAACCCCCATAATCACCCAAAAGTAAGTCCCTGGAACTGATTTGGTATAATGTTCAAAAAGTGTTTGACGAGACCTAACAAACAAAAAAAAAATGAAAATCGGTTAATAAACAAAAATGTTACAGGGGTGGGACACTTCAGAGTGGACACCCTGTATATAATATTCAGTTCCTCATCATATCCTCTTAGTTTGGAGAAGTTGACTCTTGGGGGTAAATATCTATTCATTAAATAAAAAAAAATAAAAAAAGAAAATTTGCACAAGCTTTCATAACAGCAGCAGAGGTTTGAAACTTGGCAGTCGTAATCAGGGTCCGAGGGTCTCATTTAAAAGAGGAGAAAATTAACTGAAACATTAGTAATTTCAGTTGCATAAACTTCAAGAACAAAATTGAACTTGAAAAATCAAATCCCGTGAGACAAAATATTTGGAATTGAATTAAAAGTCTGTTATTGTTATGTAAAAATATTTTTTTTCTACAAGTCAATTGATCATAAATCCACTTTGGAGTGTTAACATTGGAGAGAGGAGCATGTAGTGTTAAATATATACAATTATTTGTGTGGTTATGGCAAGAAGCTAATATCTCATGGACGTCACTGATCGTCCCAACAAAAACAATGGTACGAAAAAAAGGGCGCGCGCCGCCGTTTCTTACGCGGAATGCGTCGCTGGTCCAGCGCCAAAACACAAATCGGCTATCGCGCATTCAGCATTCATCTCGCTGCTGATCGCTGATCGGCCAACTCTTTATTGCCATCCAACTGACTTATGAATGTCTGTGACAACACGATCGCCTTTTTTATTGCCCATTGCCCGGCCGTATAATATGCGCTTATATGCCCCCTTGTATTCATATTGCGACCAGGCTGCATCCCGGCCAAATATAGATTTCTACAAATGTATGCTAATTTATGGTAAAGCATCTTTTGTAGTTTGGACCAGGTTTGCACAAACACAAAGCATTATTGAAGTTGACAAAATGTTATTTTTAAATCGGAACAATTATGTGTGGATAGCGAGTCGTTCACTCTCTTACGTAATGTTGTCTGGGTACAATAAGCAACTTTCTCGAAAATACCACCAAATGAAAATCAAAGATTCAATTCAATAAACATGTATTTCTGAAATTGTAGACGAGTATAAAGATACTTCTATTATGTTCTTATCTGTATATTATTGTTTTTTTATTCATTTTCCCGTTATTTATGGAGTAATTCTCTTTCAGTATTTTCTGTAAAATAATGTTGGCCGTGTAGTCATCAATAACTTACTGCTTAATCGCGACCCGATTTAGATAGTGAAATGATAGTTGTGCTTTAATCAAAGAGGTAGAACTTTTTCACCCGTTCTTATTTCTTATTTTTGCTGAAATTCTCTCAAGTAAAACCGTGTAAGCCGGGTGTAAAAAATATGACTATCCGAGTCATAAAAGTGTCTAGTGAGTTTTGTTGGGACAAATCAGCCTGATAACCTGTGGAGATCCGTCTTTTTCTAGACAAATTATTTTCTGTTCAATGTTGGTCAGATATCTGGGACTTTACGGTGAGCTTGTTTTGGTATTCAGGCTAATTATCGGGAAGTCAGAACTTGTCTCATGAGATTCTTTCAGATTCTTTTCTGGGGTATTGTTTGTTGTATGTAACATTATTTGGATAGTTCCGAGAAAAATATTAAAGAAAGACTTCTGGAGTTACTACTAGTACCTACCCGTTAAGACTTCATTAATTTTTTTCTCGTCGCAAACTGACCCCGTCGCGTCGGCTTCAAATTTGCACATGTCAAATGTGCCATTTTATGCGAATAAAATAGATCATTCAGGATTTATCAATCTTTATTTTTAAGTGCTTAGAATTGTGCCTATCAGCGCAGCTGTCATCTGAGTGGTGATGGAAAATTCTGGTATGTATTCATAGACAAAGTCAAAATTAAAAGGCAGATCCGTATCTGGATGTCAACGGTGAATTTGGATTTCAAAATCTGACCACCACTGACCAATAGGTTGCCACACTTCGCCTGAGGTAAAAGACGGAGGCGGGAAAAATATGACGTCCTCGGTATCTAGCGTTTGCAGTAGACTGAATCCTGTCATTCGATTGCATCGGTCTGCATCGTATCGTGTCATGTGTCATTCTCAAGGTTGCTAAAATTACTGTTTCAACAGGAGATCTACTGATTTCGCCCATGGGTTTCTGTTCTACTGTTTTTGATAGGGATCATCTGGCAACACTTGACACAGATGACGTCATGACCGTAAAAGTGAGGCAACCTGTTATACATATTATACTGATCTTGACTACTGACAGCTTATATCAACAGAAGTACTGTCAGTTATGTCAAAATTGTCGAAGTTGCCCAATTGAGTCGTTAGCCACCAAACAATATTTCTAGACCTCCGAATTATTCTCTACCAACTTGACATTCTTGGTGAGGATTTCTACTTGTATGTGTTGGAGTAGAGTGGTGAAAACCATTAACTTTTTGACCCAGTAATCAATAATACTACAGCCTACCTAGTTAGCCATTAAGGTTGTCACTGAATGTGCGATTTATATTTTTTTTCTGCCAACGCACCATGTGGATCGAACCCACGTCCATCAGGAACTTGGCTCATCATCAAGTCAAGCTTACCATTAATACGGAATGAAGACTATTTTTGAACATTCATAATGTTGCCAGTGTTCTTTTTGAGAACTTGAACAGTTCATGTCGAATCCCTTGAAAAAATGTTGACGTAAATCGTCTCGACCCCAATAAAACCAAGTGTTACCAAATGAGGTTGATAATTTAATTTTTGGATTACAATAAAAACGAATATTTCAATGCATTTCAGACGTAGCTTTGATGTGTGCAGCCTTACGAATATTTAATTTAATCCGTTTCCACTCTCACCTATCCTATCAAATTATAAGCAAATTATCATCCACCTTAAAATGATATTCATAGAGGATGCGTCAAAAAAAATTAATAACACATCTCAAACTGTACAAAAATATCATAAAAACCCAACAGCTCTCATCCTGATTTAATACGGGCGTATTAAATGGCACTTGCCATCTAATCGATTCACTTAATGACCATCTTCAGCAGATACGGCCCAATAAAAATATTTATGGTACCGACACGTACCATATAAGGATGGGAAATTAGCCTTCTTCAGTCATAAAGTTGCTTATCTTTACGAGCTGTCATGATATTCGCAATAGCTGTGGTCTAGTACACTGAATCATGAAAATTGTTTTGATGCGGAATGAGGTAGAGTAGAAAATAGTTAAAAAGTTGACTGAATACATTTTAGCATGGTAAACAATCGGGAAATGGATGGATGTTACATGTTTTATCCAAGACTGTATTTCTTCATTTCTTGCTTTCGTCATATTACCGCCAAGCTTCCCAAAATGGCTACAGCAATCATCATAGGTTGTACAACTTTGAACATCGGCTCCACACTTTGTGGCGTTTGAAACATATCTGTAAGTCTGTGAATGAGATAAACATCATTTTTTTTTTCTATACGGGGACCCACTTCATATTGCTTATATTCCATTGAGTTGTATCTCATAAACCGACTTATTGACTTATCTTTCAAATTCCACGCATCGTCAACGTTTGCTTAGTTGGTCACACAGTGTGGAGCCGGTTATAGTCCCAAGCTTAGCAAAAAATAGGCAAGTAGGAAGAAAAGAACATTTTCATACATGGATAACACAACCAAACCATTGTCGATGAAAAAGACGTCTGAAAAATGCGGAAGACATTTTTTTTTGTTACAGAAAGGTTGAAGGCAAATCTTCCTCGTCCCTGTCCCAAGACACTCTGCTCCAGTTGTTGCTTTCAGAGCGACAACGGTTGGGCTCTTCCTGCGGTGGGGCAGAGGCCGACCGTGTAAACCCAGTGGTGGCGTGAGGTGTTGTGACCATCTCACTTCTTCTCTGTGACTCCAGGAAAACACCCGGCGTGGAAACCGCTTTCGCATAGAACTTCAAGCCGAGGCCACTGATACTTGACCCTTGGCAGGTGCTTCTGCCTGTACCTCTTTTCTTCGTCAATCTTCTAGGCAGCGGTCCTCCTTCTTGGACTGGAGTAGCATTTTTTCAATGATGTTATCGGGCTGGATCGTTCCCATCATGTTTTCGAGGTTTCGCCTTTCGTCCTGCCATCTGGTGCAGATAAAAAACGAATGCTCTGCGTCGTCTTTCTCAGAGTCGCAGTATTTGCAGCTTGGTATCATTGTTTTCCCAATCTTGTATGAGTAGGCGCGGAAATAGCCGTGGTTCGACAGGAATTGAGTGATGTGGAAGTCTCCCCGTGCTGTTGCTCGGTTCATGTCCTAACATCCTTATCACGCGTGTCGTCTATCTGTCCTCAGGTGCTCTGTCCATCTCTTTCGCCACAGTTCCCATGTTATCTTTCGGGCTTCGTCTCTGGGTTCCCATCCTTCCAGTTCCCGTTGAGTGAGGTGCTTTAGCCTTCTTTCTTTAGCAAGGCGATCTAATGGAATTCGCCTGCTATAACCATGATGGCTGCTTCTGAGACTGCGGTAGGCACATGCGACACTAGTGCTCCTGCTCTTTGGACCTGGCTCATACTCTTCCTCTTTCTTTCAAGTTACAGTTCGTCTCTCCATATCTCAGCTCCGTGAAAGATGATGGACTGGGCCGTTGTCATTAGGAGCTTACGTTTGGCCGGTTTTGGACCTCTCACGTTCGGCATGATTCGACTAAGGGTCATCACCCTTGCTGATACCTTGTCCGTTTTTTGTCCAGCGTTACTCTCAGGCACTTTACCAATTCCTTTGTCCATATTTCTTCATCATGTACCTTCATTGGGACGATGGTGTTGATCTCCTTCCTCGTCAGTAATACCATCTCTGTCGTATTGGCGAATTGTAGCCCGTCGTTTCCCATCCATTAGCGTACTCGGCGCATCACCTTGTCAAGTCGTGTCTGGATTAACTCCGTCCTACGTTCGGTTATGACCACCTCCACATCGTCAGCGTATCCAAACAGGAATTACCTGGGATGGTGGTACGATTTTGTCAAGTCTTTCGCATTTCTAGAGCGTTTTTCTCCATTGTAAATGGTTTGCATATTTTATGGCATATTGCACAAATTATACGGGATCTACTTTATTATACCATAAGAACAAACCAATCTGGGCAGCCATGTCAAGCAAAGGTTTCCAAAAAGTGTCAGATAGCTCAGTTCGCATTTCATTAGCCTTTTCACAGTGAGTATATTTTGATTTGTTTGTGTGAGATGCGGGGTTTGTGTAGCTTGACGGCGCTGCCATGTCCTCCGATCAACCGATTTTCGCACAGTCTATCAATTTAGAGAATAGGTTTAATTCCTTCTAAAAATGTTCTTTATACTTGTATATTCATCATAGCATTCGTTCAATATTCAGTGACCCATTACCCATTGGTCTCGCGAGGCTCTAACGCAGTTCAACGATGATATCTTGAAGAAGGATGAGCCATTCTAAAGGAAGAAAACCAGAAACCAGAAACTGGTTTTCTAAGCTCCTATCTCGATATAAGCTATGGAAAGGGAGAACTATAATTGGCACCAGGGCATGGACAGTGTAAGAATGTAGCGATAGAGATTCTCTTTTCTTCGCATAGACATCGGTCGTTTCTTGAATCCAAAATAGCCGTCGAGCAACAACTGGGCCCATATTATCTACTTCACATGAATCAAGTAACGTTGAATGTTTATGCGAAGCCGAACAGAATCTGTAGGAGGTCCTGGAACCTATACAAAGTGTAACAATTTTTCGACAATAGAAACAGGTGTCCAGCTTTAACTAATTTATTTTCAGTCAACTATTTATGTACAGTCACTTATTTATGTTTTCTTTAACACTGCCTTTGGGGTATAGCTCTTGTGTATATATTTATCCAAACTCAAACCCAATAAAATAAAATGAAATTGAACAACGCTTTTGCTACAAACAACGCTTACCTGATCAGTTCTCTGCCATCACTGTCACTTGTGTCAACCTACTTAAATAATATATAACGGTTCACAAGGTCGTGGGCATGAAAAGATCGACCGGTAGACTCAATCGCAAAGATGATGACGTCAGAAGTAGGGACCACGACCCTTCTTCGGGTATTTAGTGGGTATTCTGGAGAAATGTTTTCGCTGATGACTCTCTAATGGTGGGTTTAATAGGTCTATAGGTCATTCAAAAATGTTCACAAATTGTCCATTAGCCGGCATGAAACAACAACACAATCAGAAGATGGATAAGAAACTGCTAGGTGAGAAGTCTCAAGCTGCCGTCAGAGAAGACTCATATTATCTCCTCTTCTTTGGAACTTGGTCGCAGACGAACTTCTGATCGAACTTAATACCAAGAGGTTCAGCGCCCAAGGCTGGGCCAACCCAATAGCTATACGGAAACACCAGAACATCATTAGAGTAAATGCCCTCTGACCAACTTAGAAAACTGGAGCAGGAAGGTTCTACAGTTGAATCCTGAAAAAACTGCACTGGTCAGAGCTGAAGATTACATTTCTCATGATTTTGAATTTTTGGAGCCAAGGGTTGAGCTGTAGAGACAAAAGGGTTAATCATACTGGAGGGATGTTGGATGGAATGCAAGGTGATACCAGGATTTGACACGTCATCGGAATCCAGAAAACATTGGCCTAATTCGGGGCTAGGTTTGGAGGCTACCTCCAAGGAATCTAGAGAAGACCTGACTAGTCTCCCTGTTCATCCGTGGACAAAATATCTCCGGGAGTCCTGTTGAAGCGATTGAGAAGGTGGACAAGTCGGGACTGGATGGATAAACACTCACCTTTCTTCCTCGCTTTTTTCTCGCCAGAAAGCTCAGAAATAGAATTATCCAAAGTCTCTGTCACTGGTACCAAACACTTGTTATATAGGACACAAGGGGGAAGTGAGAAATGAGCGAGCACTTATGGGTCCTGAGCCTGCCACTTGGATCACCAATTATTGCATGACAGGCTGGCTGAACTGTTGGTCAAAAACAGAGGAAGCAACCGGAATAAGCCTTATTACACTTCCTCGACTAAAAGACAGTGATAATGTATAAACAATAAGTCAAAACTCTTCAAGGTCTGGTGTCGTTTGCTATCCTTAGAGTTTGGTTCACTTTTCTGATAATTTCATTGATATACCTACCAGGGCAGTAGGGTTTGATTAGTTTTATCTTGAAAGGAACATTGTTTCTCCACAATTGAGAAATGTGGACAAAAAAAGAGTGACATGAGTGCTTCTTTGTCATTTTCCCATTCCAAGATCACCGCACCATAAACCAGTAATTCTCACACTGACAAAAGTCGGTCATCTCGAACCATCCACATTTATGCATTGTTCAAATCACGTACTTTCAACGTCTGTCATTTGTCCACATTGTATCACGCCGCCGTGCACTTCATAGAATGCCGCGGTGTCCTATCTCACCCCCGCATCTATTAAATCGTTTTTATCTTTTTTTCCGCGAATAATCTTTTCAAACGCACTTCGGTGTTTTATAGACTATTCGTGGTTCGTGAGTACTTTTGACGTAAACTGTCTGTTTTTGGTTAAGCCATAGGTCATGCTGGACATCTTGGTTCCTTGAAAAAAAAAATCCCAAGCCTTTGTCGGCTTGGCTATAATATTTCTAGTATTTATTCAAATTTTAGGTAATGTTTGTTACCATTCCATTAAAGTTGAATAATTCTAATTCACAAGGTTATACAATAAAAATTTCCCCTCACGCTTACACGTTCCAATCTCATAAGTCACACCATGTGACAACTATCTATTTATAATTGTTTTCGAATGTACTAATGCATAGAGTAGAGGTAGCACTATAGTATACATATTAAATGCTTATTTATGAAAATGTATATGTCTTTCTGAATAATATTGTCAAGCTGTCTTGTTGATACTTTCGACCACCGGCTGTGAATAATTAATTATGTCTCCTGAAGAAATTGCTTGGTGTGGTGTTTTCAATTAAAAATTGCTGAATGAAGGTGAAAAAGAGTTTAAGAATTCAAAATTGCAATAGTTGCAAATTTTTAATAATAAGTTATGTGAACTTGAAAAGGTCTTACATACTTTAATATACCTATGCCTTTCTTAGACATCCTGATTACGATAATAGAAAGTAGATGAGACGAGATCAGTGGAAGAAAGTAGATCAAATGAAGGATATGTGAAATGATATAAAAAAGAAGATAAAAAAAAGAAATTAAATTTGGAATACTGAGTTGAAATTTTAGAATTAGTTTTTGGATACGATTTTTTTTTTATTTGCCACTTTGCTCCAAAACGAAAAATAAATGTAGTTTACTTTTAATTGTATTTAACGTTTTCTTGTTTTTCGACCCCCCTGTAAAATATTTTGGAATTAAAAGTCTACCTGGTGACAAAATGAATTTCTTGATATAATGAAGATCGGCGATCAAATGTGGTATATGCACTGTACGTACAAATAATTCAAAGAAATAATTTTGAATAATACCCTTTTTATAATTTTAACACTTCCCTGTATAACTGAACACATTTTATTAAAATAAGAAACTTCTTGAGCATTCTAATCAGTATATTCACGTTCTTCAATTTGATTTTTGAAAAATGTTCGCATGCAATTAAATAATAAGTAGTATTCGTGAGCTGTTTCAGAATACAATATTATTTATTCAAATTCATAATGTATGTACATTTTAATAAAGTTAAGAGTCCATAAAAATGCATTTTTATGCTCAAGAAAATGCCATTTTGAAATTTGAAAAATTCCTACTACTTCCGAAGATATTCGTAAAAAACCGAAATTTCTCAAAAACTTTTTTATAATTTCCTGCGTTTCCTTCGAAATTCATAATGTATGTACATTTTAATAAATTTAAGAGTCCATAAAAATGCTTTTTTATGATCAAGATAGTGTTGTAAAATTTCCGGAAATATATTGTACGGAAATATTTCCGGAAATATTTCGGGAAACATTGGAAATATTTGGAAACATTTGAAATATTGGAAATATATATTAAATGACAAAAGTAACATGAAAAAACAACAAAAACTACAAATTTTGTCACAAAAAGTAGCAAACGTAATACGTAATACATAGGAAAATATAAATATATTATATTGCAGTGACTGAGGATTATTATTACAGTATAAAAAGATAAATTATGAATAAAACTTGCGTGTCGGAATGGACGCCAATCGAGAGAGGGCTCTTGAATGGTTTTAATTTTATAGCATGTCAAAGTTGCAAAAATGCCATTTTTAAAACGCGATATCTCGATAACGGTTGAATTAAGGAACATTAGTTGTATCACAATTTTTGTTCCAAATTGAAGAAAGAATTGAAATATCAATTAATATACAGGGGGTTCCATTTATAAAAATCATACTTTTGCGTGCCATCTATTTGTGACGCACCCTGTATGTTTCCAAATATTTTCAGAATGTGCGCTATTTACACCCTTAACCTGTGACCCATATTGATAGTGATATTTTTCATATCCTATATGATAAAACCTACTTTACTCTATCGTTGGGACACCCTGTATATTTGGGGGGACCGTCGGCGTTATTTATGATCTGGGTGGCGTCGAATGCGACAAAATACCAAATTTTAGATTTTTCGCTGGTGCACGTGCAAAAAAGCCTGGGTTTGACGAAAATATGACACATTTCTTTTCAAATTACGAGTGTCATTAGCGGTGTTTCTACTGATATGATGTTTTTTTAAAATAAAATTACAAGAATTATTTGCTTAACGTCCGATTAACATGTAATTCAAAATATTTCCAATGTTTCCAATATTTCCAATATTTCCAGTAGGCCTTTGGAAATTTCCAATGTTTCCATTTCCATGGAAATATTTCCGATGGAAATATTTCCATTTACAACACTAGATCAAGAAAATGCCATTTTGAAATTTGGAAAATTCCTACTACTTCCGAAGATATTCGGAAAAAACCGAAATTTCTCAAAAACTTTTTTTTCCTGCGTTTGTGTGAGAAGAGGTTTTAAAATAGATTACACTTTCTCAATGCCACTTTTTCTCCTCTACAATATGATGGTATCAATTGAAAATCTGACGTTTCGTCTTCGGGCTGCCATCATCAACTTTACTTTTTTGTTATCTTTTGACGTCCTTGACGCATTGAGGTGATAAGATGAGTGTGTAGAGTGATGGGTTGCCTTAGCAACCTCAATATTTTCAATAATTATTCACCTATTATATTGTTATTTCGATTTTGGTTAAGTCAATTTGTTTTGTTTTGTTTAGTTGTGCAGGTTTTCCCATAAGAATAACGTGTCAAATAAAGATGGATTTATGAACCAAACTATGTGTTATGGAGACAAGGTTGCCGTACTAATTTTCTCTGGTATTATTTTTCAGATGAGTATTTTTTTCGACGGTTGCGATACCTCAATGCATTAAGGACGTCTAAAGATGACTAAAAATGAAATGAAACATTCAGGTCCGTCTTTAAAAAAATGAACTTGATGATGGCCGCTCAAAGACGTCAGATTTTCAATTTGATAGTGCCATATTGTAGAGGAGAAAAAGTGGCAATGAGAAAGTACAATTCATCTAAAAATATCTTCTCAATTAAACTCAGGAAATGATAATAACACTTTTGCGAAAGCTCGGTTTTTTTCGAATATGTTCGGAAGTAGTGGACATTTTTTAAATGTCAAAATGGCATTTTGTTGAGAATAAAAATGTCCAACTTTTCATCCATTTAACTTGTATCTCTTATAATAACTGAGATCCCCATGCATGCACTCGAATCTGTGGCACCCCATATAGGTTGCGGCAATCGGCCAAGCATAATCTATTTTTGCGATAGTTCCTTCCTTTTTTCAAAACCGAAAAAATCGTTAGCTTTATATTCAATTTGTTTTCAAAGTGGAACGGTCAAATTTCCGCTTGGCAAACAGGAGTCGTATGCTACCATCTACATTGAATTTGAGTTCAATGTCAAGCTTACGCCAAATTCAATGTCAATGGTACCATATGGTTGCCATTTGCCAAAAGAAAACTAGATAGCTCCACTTCGAAATAAAATTGAATGTAAACCAGTCATATTTCGTACTATTGCAAGCCAACCAATTCAAGGGTGACATGCAAGCCTCTCTCTTTGGTCCAATCTGTCAAGATTATACTTTATTCGAATTTTGGTTATTTTCATAATTGTATTTTGAAAAACTTAAAAAAAAGAGTATTAAAATGGAATGTAGTTTCGGATTTCAACCATTTTTAATTTTTGGAATCCTCATCGCATCTTGTTCAAATTTGGATTCATCGAGTCTATAAGATGCGTCCAGCATATTAATTCAAAAAATCCACATTTCAAGTGATTTGTTGGGAGTCAATGTTGAGTTGAGTTGAATTATTTTCATATAAGTTTCCACAAGTGTGGGTCAAAAATTCACGATCGTCCTAACTATTCCACAGTGTCCTCATTTGTTTAATCATTTACATAATTGCGGTCTTACATGATATGCTCATAAAAGCCAAATCATGCTCGTACTTGGAGTTTGACATTTTGGGTGGACACCTCACACATGGAAGTTGATTCTTGACTTTGTCCCTCTTACACATTTTTGACCAAAATTTATTTGTTGATGTCTTTTTTGTTGAAACTTGATCGATCAATTCACGTCAGTGCCTTGTAATTGTTCTGAAGTATTTTTTAGTGTATATTTGAGGTTAGGTTTTTAACACGTTTATCTTTAATTAAGCCCGTTTAACCGGACCTGAAGATGCGGTGTAGTTTAGATCCCGAAACTTGTAGTTCTTAATTAAACAATTTTTGGAATTGTGAGATTTGATTTTTTTATTCATCACTGTTACAATGACCTCACATAAGTCATCACCTTGGTTGTTTATTATTAATAGGGATTCATCAAGCCAAGTAGCTTGACTATTTTCTTAGATACTTGACTTGACTTGAAAACTCAAGCATTTCAAAAATTTTTACTTGACTTGACTTGATTTACAGTCAGAACTACTTGACTTGACTTGACTTGAAATCAAGCTACTTGATACTTGATAACGTGAAATGTACACAGGAGATTCACTGAGCTTACAGCAAGCAGGCACTTGTGGAAACATCTATACCGACCTCTTCAACTTCGAATTAAGATTTGATGAATTCAAATTAAGAAAAATTAATTTCAAATTGAAACTAATCAGAATCAAATTACATATTATACCTACATATTATACCTACGGTACATACTTACATATTCACACAATAAAAACAATTTAATATTATGTCGACGAACTATAACTATTTTGAGGATTTTTTTATTAGGATTAAAAATAATTAGTAAGTCAATTCATTTATAAATTTGCATCAACAACTGCGCAAAAAATGAGGCACACATTATAAGGTTTATTCCAGAATCTTTGAACTAAGTACACATTCGAATAAGTGAATAAGTATAATGTATCATCACATATCAAATTCGTTTTCGTGGTACTTACGTATTTTTCCACTTTTTATCTAAAATGTACATAATAATAATAATTCTTATGATTATTCTAATAATTAAGCAATAATTATCATTATGACTGACTGACCAAAGCATCTTATTATTTCTGCCAGATAATATTAATTTCGATTTTTTCAAGTATCAAGATATAGGAATCAGTTTGATTCTGCTTAGTTTCAATTTGATAGCTTTCCATGGTCGAAGTCAACGCCCGGTAGAAAAATGACAAGCTGTAAGCTCTGCTACAATCCTAGCTGTATAGCTGGTAGGGCATTAAACCGAAAACTTGAGACAATTATGCAGCTTGGCAATGTTGATTCCGATCGATGCGGTGATATGCGTCATTCCTGCCAATGTCACTACTGTCAACTGTCAGGATTGTCAGGAACGTAGCTTAAGAAGCTTACCTGCCGGCCTGCCGCGAAAACAACAATAATAATTTACTGCATTCATTTTTGTTTTTTTGTATTATTACATCATTTCGTTTTGTTGTTTTATTATTTATTATTTAACAAAGTATGTCCGTTTGTTTTTTTATATTTTGCTTTTTTTTTGTACTCAGATTTTTATTCTTTTTACGTTTGGGCAGTTCAGATTATTGTTATGAAATGTACATTTTTTGAAATCAAACTCAAGTAGCTTGAATATTTTGGGCTTGATCGTCAAGCTACTTGATGTCTAACTACTTAACTTGACTTGAATTCCAAAAACAGATACTTGACTTGAGATTGACTTGATTTCAAGTCAAGTCAAGTCAAGTAGCTTGAAAATCAAGTCAAGCCGTGAATCACTAATTATTAATGTTTTCCTTTTACCGATTTTGTCGATTCTTGATAAAGTTTTTCATTGTAACAAGACGCTCAATTGACACCAACTAATTGGTAATTATGAGTGCCAGTAGCGACCAGAGGGACTGTTTTACGAATTAAGTTGTCAAAAAATGTGCGCCAAATTTTCACTTCTTTCATATTGTTTTTCTGTCTCTTCATTTTTTTTTGTTTTCAAAAAAAAAATCACTTTATTTCAACAATTTTTCAACATGCAAAAAAGTGGCTTCGATTTGTTTCCTCGAAAACAAAGAAAGATATCAGGAGACTAAAAAGTTTTATTTTTAGCTGCTCTATCTGAACAAAAAATTGCAGAACAAGTCAGTGGAGCACATTTTTTTTGTCAATTTTATTCGTGAAACTGTCCCTCTGGGCGCCACTGGAATTCCTAATTACCATCTAGTTAGTTTTAATCTGATCTTATTGCAATGAAAACTCTGCCAACATTCAATAAAATCGACAAAAGTATCATTGAGATATTAATAATGAATCCGATTTTTTTCTTAACATTCAACACCCTGTATCTTGAAAACCCGACTATCAAGAACACATGTCCATAGAACTTTTTGTACTTGAATTTGGTTCAGGGATGTTTATTTGGAACCACGACCTATCATTGAGTAACCCCCAGTATGTGATATGAATAAAACAAATGAAAAATAAAAATAGATGAAGTATAATGAAATGAGAAAGCAAGTACAGGGTTATTGATTATAAATGCCCCCCCCCTCTAACTTTTTAATTTGATGGTTTAGAAAAAGGTGTTCCAAATAAAAGTTTCATAGTTAAAAGTGAACATATAAAAAAACCCGTTTTCACGTATACAGGGTGCTCCAAAAAGTCTGGGCGAGGTCCAACTTTCTTATTTCAAATTGATACCCTAGTTTTTTATTTGATATTTGGATTCTCCTTTTGACTCTTAACATTTTCTATGTAGCATATCCTATACCTAAGTTCAATGTATAAAAAGATATTTGATATTTATTAATTGGATAATAATAATTTATTGTTGTGAAAATGTCAAATATATCTATGATTTTGAATCATTGACGCTCGTATTGACGAAAATGTCACGTCATTTAGTACTTTTAAAGTGTAAAAGTATCAAAGTATAAATAATTCTGCATTTGATTCAAAAGATTTTTTTTATATAAGACGTTATTTTATTTTTTGTTCATTTTTTGAGTATCAATTTAAAATCAGAGAAGGTTTGGTATATCCTACACACACAATCACGTCAATACTTCGAAGCCATAGATATATTTCACTTTTTCATAACAATGAATTAGTATTATTCAATTTATAAAATATCAAATATCTTTTTATGCATCAAACTTAGGTATAGGATATGCTACATAGTTAGACCCCGCCCAGACTTTTTGGAACACCCTGTATATGTGAAAACAGGTTTTTGAAAATTTCATTTTCGACCATGAAACCTTCATTTTGATCACTTTTTTCTAAAACGTCAAATTAAAAAGTAAAATGGGGGGGGGGCTTTGATAATCAATAACCCTGTATTTTTTATAACTAACGAGTACAAGTTAGGTAATTATTTTCATATATATGTATATTTATAAATACCTAGATCTTTTTTTTTCCATGCGGACATGCCGTTTTGAAGTTAGGGCAAGACTAGGGGACTATTACATTATTGTTGAAACATTAACATTTTTGCTGAGACTTGATATTTTTTTTTAATATGTATCACCTAAGATAAAAATTCAAATTCTTGGTTCGTGGCTAGAATCATTTCCTGTAGACATAACTCATATCTGCCGCGATAGTTACCATATTAAAATACACAACTGTTTATTCTAACGTGGTTTTGGTATTCGAAGTTCGACCATGGAAGTGAGAGTGTTTCCAATATTTCTTCTTTGTTTCAGTTACAGTGAAACAAACAGGCCCATTTTGAGAAGATGCTGCACAAGCTATGAGTATCTGACGGAAAACGGTTGCGAGGGGTCTATTGATGAGATCGATGTATATGCTGACCTAGCTGAAGTTCTGGATGTAGTCAAAACCAATAATTATGAAATTGTGGATGATCGACTTATGTCTGATTGCTTCACCACAGCTTCCCTTTTTCGACGGGAAGAAACGACCCTGCGCAATAATTCAAAGGGACAATTGACTTTACATGGTTATGTTATTGAAGATTATTGCTTGGCTAATATCAAGGGAAATCTTGTCCTTGGTAGTTGTCAGTGTGACACTTTTTTTTACTCATTAGGTGAGTACCTACATATGCTTTCTGCTTATACAGACAGGGAGTGAAAGAACCGTCACGAACTGAGTACATTGCAAGAATAAATGAACACAATACTTTAAAAACTAAAACACGTAGAATAATAACAGGATTGCATAGCCAATAACCCTAGAAACTCGCTTAGAAAGTTGATTTTGAAAGGGAATACTAGGTGACAATATTATACTGTAATAAGTATTAACAAAATCACGACATATAGCATTTTGCATTTTGCAGTTATTCGAAACAGTTCTTTTCACTAACCCTGTATATTACAGATCAGTAGTTGTAGGATCAATGGAATTTTCTAGCTACAGTCTGGTTGTGTTCAGCAGTTTGCCTTCCTACCACTGCAATAGTGTACTGTTGCAAAAAAAGAACTATGCATGAAACATTATTTTTGTTCTTCATTTTATCTCTTGTCGTAGTACACTATGATGTTATCATCTTTGCATATTTTGACGACATTGTTTGTCATATTGCAAGTAGGTAATATAATTTTACAACTTACGGTTTAACAATTAAATAACAATTTATAGAGTATCTATACATGCACTTTATGATGGTCTCAGTTTGCTTGTCGAATATCCTGTGTTTCAATATATGGAACTTATTGAGGTATGTCATAAACACAGTCAAGGAAACTATTTCTAGTATTTTTCTACATCCGTGCGGAAAAATCAATCTACCGAACCAATATCCGTGCCGAAAATAAGTTTCTCCGCACTAGTGTGGAAAAGTTTTTCGGCACGCATATATCAATATCAGCAGTCATCATAGTTACCAGGTATTCAGGTTACTATTGTCGCTTACTTACTATTATTAGAGATTAGAAATCGTAGACTGGCTAAAATCGCTAAACCAAGGACAGTTGAATGCAAATCAGCTAAAACATCGTGTTTGTTTCAAGACACTTTATAATTTATTATAAGTGCATAATATTACACAAACTTTGTCTTGAAAAAGTTCAAATTACACCTACCTTCAAGCCTTAAGCCTAATGTCCAGTATAAAAACTATGTGTTAATATCGAATAATTCACAACATAGTTCATAGTGATTTTTTACACAAGTCATAAAATCCGCAATTATTAATTATTGGGACTGCATAACGATGAATATTGTCCAATATTCCGATTTTCTGGTCGTATTGGATCTTTACATTGCCAAATAATAGTCACTGAGAGCTATTTTAAACGAAATATATCAAAAAAACAAAATTTTACAGAATTTATTGCCAGAAAAGAACGTACTTAATTCTAAACACGAAAATAGTGTTTTGTTTTTGTTTTTGTTTATGTTTACATCTCCATCCAGGACGATGTCAAAGTCACTTGTCACTTGTTCTGGGGTGCGTTCACAAATATCGTCGGGCGATCGCACGGCGACGCTCTGACCTCTCCCGGCTGTTCACAATTCTCGCCGAGTATCATTCAAACTCATTCACAATTCGGGTAAATATTCTCCGGGCGATCAACTTTCCAACCCACTTTTTAGCTGGTGAAGATTTGTCGCGCCTGCGTTGTGTGTACAAACAAATTGACATGTGTGATCCTAACCAAAAACTAAAAACAACAAACCACTCGACTGATCGTTGGTACGCTGGGGCTGGTGATAATTTGATTAAAACATGAATATTATGTCCTTAGAATCGCACAATCTAATGCTAGATGCGGATACCAATCTTCCAATCATGTCGGACGATGGAAAAATGGTATTATTAAACCGAATCGAAGGTAAAACATTGTAACCTAAGAAAACAAAAACAAAAATGTTTGTATTATTATCATAGAACAAAGTTTATATATTCGAATCATTATTCAATGACCATGCATAACAGTCATGATATAACACTTTCAAATTTTAAAGGTTATGATAAACCATAACAATTCGAACAATCGTGAACGAGGATAATTTACCATACGTCATCTGTCAGATGAAACTGACATTTGGCGAAAGTTCTGGGTTAATAATTGTGAACGCACCCCTGAACTGTCGTGATTTGACAAGGGGTAGGCCGTGTTCACGTAACTCCAGCGCTAACGCATTATTCACGCGGTCTCACTAAAATAGCTATTTACCTAACAAGTGCGGAAAATTAGTCTGCCGTTCACCGACCGACGCGTAGCGGAGTTCGGTGAAGCAGCCGAGGGCGGAAAAACATTTTCCGCAAGTGTTAGGTACAATAGTTTTTCTACACACGTGCGGAAATAAGGATATAATTTGTAATTTAAAAGTTTCTGATGCAACTAATGACAAATAAATAATAATGAATGTCGAAATGTGTAACTAAGCGACGATAGTTACCTGGAAACCTGGTTGCTGTTTGCTTATGATATTGTTAATTTTGACATATCCGTGCGGAAAAATTTTTCCGCACTGGTGCGGGAAATCTGATTTTCCACACGGATATCGGTGCGGAAAATTGTATTTTCCGCACGGCTGTAGGAAAAACATAATTCGTGTTACTACGAATCATGTACTCATTTCCGCACGGCTGTAGAAAAACTATTGTACCTTGCGGAAAATCTTTTTTCTGCACTGGGCTGCTTCACCGGCAGACTCGTGCCAAAAAATTCATTTTCCACACTTGTTAGGTAAATAACTATTTTTTAGAAGCCAATGCAAACGGAATCGGGCAGAGAAAAAACGTTTACTATTATACTACATGCTCTATGTTTTTGGTGGTCCACTTGTTATTTCTGGAATAACGGGATTGTTGCAGTTTCTCCTACCAACAGAGTCACAATTTTACCCAAACATGGGATGTGATGAAAGAAGTGGTAAGAATGCATCACATGCAGGATAATTTAGCACGTTGACTGTCCCCATAAGGATTATTTTTTTTACCTCTACGTTCAAAGTTTTTTCCTTATATGTTGTAAAGAGTGAAGATAAAGAAACTTAACATCATATACCGCTATGTAAAAAATGTTCTTTATCATCATTTTGTTTTTTGATAACTGAATCATATTATGTCTCATGGACGTCCAGCAAAGCATATGAGACAGTCAACGAGTTTTAAAAGTTACATCTTGGGTTATTGTATTTCTGTTTTGAAGATATAGTACAGTAGATCCGTGCTTAAAATAGGGTCATCTGCATGAGAATTTCGGAAATACGCAAAAATTTGTTTATACTTGTAGAGAGGGTCTTCAATAGCGTAACTCAGAGTTTTTGGGAAAATCGAGGGTGAGCTTTCCACGCCATCTTGAAAATAAAGGCGCTAATTCTTTTCTTCATTTCTATTTTAGACATAAAATATCATAAAACCAAAATTGTCCGAATTCACATTCTCAATAACTTTTCTTTGAAACTTTTCTTTCTAAAATCAATAGCAAAAAATCTACAGGGTGATTGTGCAGAATTAAGTTCCCAGCAACCATTGAAATAAATGGAAAAAAGTTGCTGGAAATGTTATTCTGCACTACTTTCATCCAGTACGATATTTTGTGATACTCCATATTAATAAATCACCCTGTAGATTTTTTTACCATTGATTTTAGACAAAAAGTTTCAAATAAAAGTTTTTGGGAATGTAACTCTAAACAGCTTTGGTCCATATAAACCCGCGCGCTCTTATTTTCGAGATGTCGCTAACTTCACCTTCGATTTTCCCGAAAACTCAGAGTAACGCTATTGAGGACCCCCTGCAGAAGTTCAATAAAAGTTTTTGCGTATTTCCCAAAATTCTCAGGACAAGCACAGATTTACCGTACTAATAAGAAAAAAGTTTTCTTATTTACGTGTTAATGTTTCTAAACTGAAGATTAAGTTTTTTTTTGTTATATAGTAAATATGTTACAATAAATGATATAATGTATACAGGGTGACTCACGGTCGATGGTACCTTAGACGTTTATTTTGGAGAACCAGCTTTGGGTTCTGAAAATTTGTTCATATACATAAGGCGTGATACTCTATCGAATAAAAAAAAATTCCGCGATGCGACGTTGACGGTTCTTTGAAAAAGTAGCAAGAACATTGCTATTTTGAATGGGACACCCAATATATTATTGTATTTTTGGCTTCTCTATTGTTTTCCGATTATTTTTTCATGATTCTTTCCTATACCTATCTTGAAAATAATTAATTTTCAACTTTTTTCATTAAAAAATAGCTTCAATAAAATATCTGTTACTACGGTATTTGGATTCATAAGAAGCTGAAATTTTTAAAATAGTTCAACAATATTCTGCGTTCTAGTTGTGTGTACAAGGTTTGCTTCTGCTTTCTACAGGGTCTTGGAAATTATGTGATTTTACCGTTACATATAAAATTGTCAAAAACTGTTTTTTTTTTTTCAAATGGAATAACCTGTGTATTATCAAATATTCTTGAAGAAAATGAAACAAGAGAAAAGCAGAAAATACGATAATATATAGGGTATCTCATTTGAAATAACAAAGTTGTTGCTACTTCTTTTAAATAAGTTTCAAAGTCCCTCATACCCACCCTATAATGATTACTCGAATTATTTCCGTTAGGTTGCAACAACTCCTCTGCTTCCAGGTTGGGGCATGTTCCTCTATTTTTCAGCATTTAAAATGGTGATCGATTCGAGCTAAGACAAAGGTATCACAAAGTCTTATTTATTTTGACTCTCACATAACATTTTCTTGAAAACTCAAAAATAAAGGAGATGTGACTGGATAAAGTCCCGTGCCCCTATTCTTGAATTTCAGGCAGTAGAGATCATGAGAGAGATTTGACGTTTCTCCCTGAAGTCTACAAAAAGCCCTATTCTTGAAATATCTCTATGGAAATATGTACGTTTTATCTCCGTTCTCCTATTCCCCTATTTCAGGGAGTAGAGATTAGGGGAGAAACTTGACGTTTCTCCTTGAAGTTTTCAGAAACCCTATTTTTGAATTGTTTGTATAGACATTTGTGTGACTTTTAATTTCCCAGGGAGTTTGAAATCTCTATTGGTCATGAGCTAGTGAGAATGACTGGGAGTAGAAATAATTTGAGAATATGACATATTTTCTATTGTATTCCGTGTTTTATATTATGTATTGTATTATATTCGTGTTTTTGTTTTTATGCGGAGAAAGTGTTTTTTTTAAATGGACAATATAAATCGAATCTTGATTGGGAATAATCTCATGAAGTATAATGATGTGTGGGAAGTTCTAGAGGAGGGGCGGTCGATATAGGTAGAGATATTCTAGTAGTAGTATAGTATTTTTATAAAATCACTGTGTGTCGATAAAATATTCAATGAAAGGATAGATGTGTTGAGTGGTGATGAGGATGTAAATTTCCCCGAATCAGGGTGGTTTTTAAGTTGATACATTTCTCGTAACACTGTATAGAATGTAAGAAAATTAGAAAAAAGTAATAGAGAAAATTCTTACTTGACTCCCTAAGTAAGAATTTTCTCTATTACTTTCAAGTAATAGGAGCACAATTCAGCACAGGGAGTTTAAAATTTCTATTATTGGTCATGAGCAAGTGAGAAATTGCTGGGAGTAAAAATAATCCGAAATCCTGGTCCCGTGTCATTATTGTTACTAACTATAATCTGCCGTATTTTTGTTTTGTATTTCGTGTTTTTTTTTTCGCGAAGAAAATGAATGTTTTTTTTTAAATGTACATTATAAATCAAAACTTGATTTGGGTTCTTGTAAACATTAGGCATCCACGTATTTTTTACTTTTCAAAGGCGAATTTGGAAAATTATCCTTCGTTTAACTATTCTAAAGAGAAATGATGAACTGGATGAATCACTTCTTTGTAGAAGAAACACTATTTTAGGCACATTGTTTCATACGAACATTTTCCAAAAATCTCGATTTGTTCCAGTTGTGGGTCATTGAAATGGACAATTTCTGTTGTTCTCATGTACTACAGTTCCTCACGTAACCACTAAATAAGTTAAAACATATAGTTAAGCACGAAAAATAAATTTGAAAAATTTGATTCACAGAACATCCCGGCGAACTCGATATTATCAATAACTGTCAAGACTGTCAAGACACTACTCACTAATAGCGTTTTCGATTGGTAAAATCGGGCAACACTGGTGCAACACTCGGGCAATATTTATGTTCGATTGGTAGAAATCGAGTGGATTTTTGTGTTCGATTGGGGAACCGGGTCAATGAGTTTTGCACTCAGTGCAGATTTTTCGGCACGAGGTCTTTGAGCTCGTGCTGGTATAGTGCAATTTTAGTGCATTAGCAAAATTGAAAAAAAATCATGAAAAATGGTGGATATCCTAAACGTCTCGTGAGGTGACTCTGTGAGTGGACAGGAAATTTCGAGTTAGAGCTATTATGGAATCTAGTAGTGCCCAAAAAAGGAAATACTGGCGTTGACGAGTTATGGAAAACGAGTACCTACTCAAAACTGAATTAATTTCATTTAAGATCTGGTGCATATACCTTATTTCTCAAAAAAGTTGTTCCTAGTATCTATGATCTATATAATACAATATAATTGGTCTCAAGATTTTGTCATTTGGCAATGAGAAATGGACTTCCTATTAGTTTAGTTTCAGAGTCGCTTGATTCAGCCGCTACGCAGAGACAACATAATATTGGATTTTCAAGAAGTTTAATGATTCCAATTTCAATTCAATCGGAATTTTACCGTGCAATATTATAGCACTCGATGAAAACTGTATGTTCGATTGGAGTTGCCCTAGAGCAAATTTTCAACATAACTGGTTTTGCCCGAGGTCAAACCCAGTGCAACCCTGGTTTTCCCAATCGAAAACACTATAAATAACGACCGAGAGTGAAAAATACGCGTTGTTGCCAAGTTTTCCTTTTTCATGTATTTTGCTTTTTCGTTTTGGCGCCATTTTATTGATGTATATTCAGATGTCCATCATGCCGCCATATCTAGAATATCGTTTAGAAAGTAACGCTTCTGCCCGAGTAAAAAGGTACGCTCCTGCCCAGCGTAGCCGGTGGATGTTTTCTTAACTATCGTTTAAAAAGTAACGCTCCTGCCCATATGGCTGCTCCTGCCAGAGTAAAAAGGTACGCTCCTGCCCAGCGTAGCCGGTCGATGTTCTCCTAAATATTGTTTAAAAAGTAACGCTCCTGCTCATATGGCTGCTCCTGCCCGAGTAAAAAGGTACGCTCCTGCCCAGCGTAGCCGGTGGATGTTCTCTTGAATATCGTTTAAAAAGTAACGCTCCTGCCCATATGGTTGTTTTTTTTACTGTTTTATTGTGTTTGTCATAGTATATTAGAATATACAAACAAAAACGATTGCATTCATTGTTTTTAAGAAGTTTGGGTAAGTTTGGCAACATTGCCTGTTTGTTCTATAATATGTAGCTTGTATGGATTGTAACAATGTGACAAAGCCGTCATTTAAGAGAGTTTTTCTCACTGAATCCTGATAAAATTTTAATTTGTTATGGGATTTTTTTTTTTGTTGAAAGCTGTTCATTCAGCATTTTTTTTAGTTGAAATTGTTCTATAAACTCAAAACTATGCTCAAAAATTGAAAAAAATTCATTAATGTGTGGATGCCTAATCTTTACAAGACCCCTTGATTTGGAATAACCTCATGAATGATGATGTGGAGAAAGCTCTAAATAAGGATGTCGAATAAACACTGACAAATGGAGGTTGTAACTGTATTTTATACAAAAAAGAAATTGAAATTCCAAGAAAAAGTGTAGTGAATCTCAAATAATAATGTTAATGCAAAATCCTCATTCAAATGTAAAGCCTGAAAAAAAAAGATAAAGAAAAGAGAGAAAAACAAATATGTGAGGAATTTGCTTCTTTTACTTAAGAAATCAGGACCACCACAAAACCACGATGGGCCCTTTTGCATGCAAATTGACTGCATTATAGATCCATATTATTATTAAAACGTAATTTTCAACTCCAATCAATTTTTTTAAAGATAAAGCTGCTCCAGTCACTTTAATCCTGAGCAACTATGTAATTGTTTGGTCAACCCTCATATGTGCCTTATGAGTTTTTATATATCTGGTGGTCGTACTCCAGGTTTGGACCATGCAGAATTTCATTTGAAAAATATGTTTTTTTTAAATAATTGACAAAAAAGATTTACACTTATAGAGGACTTATGCAGACAAACTGTAATAAATCACAAGGTATAATTTTTCTAAAGGTGAGTTGGCATCTGATCCATTTGAAGTGTGGATGATGTGTTTTACCATTATCGATTTAATATTCGTTGCATCAACTACAATGACCGTATGCAGAATGGATATTGATATCAAAAAGCACTTACATAAAAATATTAAGTAAGTCCTAAATACAAAAGATAATACTGTTTGTATTCATCTTTGAATTTCCAGTGTCCATAAATACGTTAAGCTTTTTTTCGGAATGAGAGTTCCTGGGATCCTGGCAACAATATCAGTCCTATTGGGGTTTACGGAGTGGAGTCAATTCCGAATATTTATTTCTGAAATGTTACTCATCGCCATGTTGTCAGAGGGTATATGGATATTTATCCTGTTTGTTGTACTATCAAAGCCGGTGAGACAAAGACTGAAAAAGTAGGTTAAGTTTTGTGTCACCTTACAGTTTGCATTCAATTTCCAAATTAATTTGGTAAACACACTTTTCTCTTGCAAATAGGTTATGCTGCAGTATTTCTTTAAGAAATCCGAATTGTGAAACGAACATGATCCCGCTCACTGTGCCTGCTGCCAGGAACCATATCAGATGTTGAAAGGAATAATCTGATAACCGATCCAATGTAGATTATGATATTCGCATTTTCAATAAAACAATGCATCCGCATTATCAATTATTAATGTATTTTATTAATCACCGAATATTATTATATTTAATAAGCTGTGACAGGGTTTACAAAATTTATCAGGAAAGGGCGGGGCAAGCTTTAGGCGGCAATACGGGTGTCTTTTGAAATAATTCATACAATCGACAGCCAAAAACAATCATTTCACATCGATATTAACAGGTGCATCGCGTCGTTAGGTTAGGATGGTAAGGTTGGGTAAGATTACGAAGGGTATGTCCTACCCCGCAGTTTCCTGCTCCGCATTGCTTTCACTCGGAGGCCATTGTGTTCCCTTGAACCTGCAGCCCTTCTCTTCTCCGTTCTAAACCATCCCATGGATTTTACGAAGTTCAAAATTAGCACGATGTCTACATTTGCCGCTTCCTACAAGTCTTCAAGGTAGTTATTGTCCCATATTCCTGAGGCAGTGGCACAGTAGATGTTCTATCGTTTCATCCTCCTCGATGCAGTCCCCGCATCAGCAGTCCCTAGGCCCCATTTTTGGAGCATGGTTGCAATTTTACAGTGTCCTGTGATTACTCTTACAAGGGTGCTCACAGAGGATTTGCTCCGTTTTAGTAATCCCCCCGTTTTTTTTATAAGTTTGGAGCTCTCGATGTGTTGCAGTCGTTTCGATTGCTCCACCTATCGCGCTGTGTAGTTTGATCGTTGGTAGCGATGTGTTCTCCATTTCGGCCTCGTCCTTTCTCAGTCCCAATTCCGTCAGTCCATCCGCCATCTTGTTCCCTTCGATATTGCTATGTCCAGGAACCCAGCATAGAACGAGATTCTTGTTCCTGATCCAGGACAATGCCTTACGTCAAACCATTACTACCTTTGACCTTATACTGTGTCTCGTTCTAAAAGTCTCAATGCTGCTTTGCTGCCTGTGTAGATTGTGACGCGTTTTGTTGTGTTGTCCAGTCTTTGCAGCAGGTTGGCTGCTTCTTTTATGGCAATGATTTCTGGATGCGGAATCCCACATCTTTTCTCAAGCCTTATAGACTCTTGGGTACTTAGTTCCTTTGAGTATATCCCTGAGATCTCTTCTTTCCTTATAATGGAATCTTAATTCCAGTCTTCTCTGGAAGGTATTTAAACCATCAATATATTCTCAAAAGAGCTCTTGAACACCATGTAGTCTGATGCCGTTTGTAGCAGCTTCGCCTCTTGGTTATCCATTGTCTTTGAGATTCCCTCCAGCACCATTGATTGTCCACTTGTTGTCTGTTTCCACAGTTTTGCCTCTCTCAGACTGAGAGCTTCCTTTGCGGCAGTGCTTTGAATGTACAAGTCAATGGGCAGGAGGTTTAGTATGACCTCTAAAGCTGTCTGCGGTGTGCTTTTCTTTGCTCTGGTTGTAGTCTCGTGAACATCTCTACGTTCGAGTTCGTTTCAGTGGCGTTCCACCATACCACGCCTCCTCAGGTGATTATTTGTCTCACGATCGCTGTGTACATCCAATGGATAATGTCCAGCTCTAGTCCACATTTTTTACTGCATGTGTATAATATGATGCATTGAGGCCTCTCTTCATACTGTCCTTTGTGTTCTTTTTCCAGGAGAGCTTTGAGTCTAGGATGATTCCCTAGGCTTTCAGCTGTCAAAATGTTTTGTTTTCAGGGTTGGCAATTCTCTTTCAATGGCCTCGGTCGTGACATTATTGCTCCCTCTATGTCTAAAAACGCACCCAACATGTATTCTTTGTCATCGAGAGATTTTTTAATTGCTCTCACATTTTCATGCCAAGCACTGTCAGTTGACCTTTTCTCAAGCTAAGCTATCTTTGTTGATTCTCTTATGTGCAGGTCAATCAGTTTTTCCAGTGTCTTCAGCAAGAAGGATGATTGGCTGATTGGAGTTGAGTTATTTGATTTTCCCGACTTGGGTATAAGAATTGGAGACAATCACAGTATATTTCGACAGGGGTCTAATATGCTGTCGGGGGATTTCTGTAACATGGTTGCCATTATTCCGTCCGGTCCCGCCGCTTTATATTGCTCGAAACCGTTCACTGCCCACTTTACTTTTTCCCTCGATATCATCCTTGATACAACCTGCTCATGTGTTTTCGTATTTGGCATCAGCTGTTTTTCGTCAGAACTGCTGATACTTCCTGGAAAGTGCATCTCGATTAAAAGTTCCAGTGTCTCCTTGCAGGAATCTGTGCATGAAATATCCGGCCTTTTTATGCTTCTTGGGTTTATCACCTCCCTTGAAAGCATCTTTCTTAGCCTTGCAAACTCATTTGAAGTCTTGCCATGTGTCTCTTTTGCCCTTCCTGATTGCACTTTGGTATCTGTTAAAGCTGGTCTTCTATTCATTCCAGTCCTGTGTTCCATTTCTCTTTGATCAAAAAGCCTTCTTGTTTTGTCCCATCTGCCTTAGCTCCGCTGTCCACCAGGAAGACGTGGTGCTTTTGCGTGGGTGGCTTAAGGGACATGATTTTTGAAATGCCTTTTTTAATTGTTCCTCTAAGTTCGTCGCATCATCCTCTAATTTTTCTTTGGTGGGTGATCGTGATACTTATTTGGCCGAAGTCAACAGTTTTCTGTCCCCTTCCATGAGGTCAGAGAATTTTTGTCTTTCATTTTTTGGAGTTCGCCGTTGATTTCGAGAGCCTCTCCAATTTTCAACCCTCAGCTCGATCTTCAGTGTGAATTCATAGCTCACCGGAACCGGAAGCGATCCATACGGATATGAATCGACGCAGATTGGTATTACCTCGAGTGGCCTCCTGTTAGATTTCGCCACAGCCCCCCCTGTGGGCATCCTCTCGGGGTACCCTTGCGCAGTTGAGGGAGGTTTCGATCACCTGGCTTTTCATAGTGCTCCTTATCAATGTTGAAACTGCAGATTCGACTCCTATTGAGCGTACTGGCTCCTAGAGTGAGTCGGGTAGTGTATCACTTAATGCTCTCTCTATGTCTAGGAAAATACCCACAGCAATACTTTTGGCCTCCAGGGATTCGTTTATTTTCCCTACCATGTTGTTGAGGGCCAGTTCCGTTGATTTTCCTGCTTAGTAAGCATATTGATATATGCTTAGGGGTCTTGCCATTAGAGCTCCTACCCTGACGTGCACGTCCAGGATCTTTTCCAAACTTTTCAGTAGGAAATAGGTGAGGCTTATTGGATGGAGCGATTTTGGAGTAGGATCCGATCATCCTGCCTTCGGTATAAAGACTACTTTTACTCGGGTCCATCCCTTTGGGATATATCCTCAAGCAAGACAGGCTCAAAAGAGTTTCATCAAGAGGGAAAGAAGGCATTCCAGTCCGTGAAGTAGAGCTGGAAAGATTTCATCCTTCCCCGGAGATTTGAATCGTTTAAAAGACGTGATGGCCATTTTAATCGCGCTAGCGTTTATTATCCTTTATTATCCAATCTCCGTAGGTTGGCCTACCTACGTCCAGAGATGATTGGATTGGGTGCTTGATTTGTATCAAGGAACAGGCTACCGGGAAAGTGGTGTTTAGCCAGAACCTCCAGACTTTTTTTTTAGTGGAGGTGGACGTACCATCGGGCTTTCGATAGCTCCAAGATCCCGACACGAATCTTTCGCGAGGACCCTGTGGATCCTCGAAGTTTCCAGAAGGCTGTTAAGCTCTTCACAGAAGCAGCCCTGATCCACTTGTTATACACTGTTGGCGTTTTTCAGTATATTTCCTATTTACCTGTTTCCTTGTCTTTTTTTGCAGAGGTGCCTTACCTCTTTCCTTTGTTTGGGCAGGGTTTCTTCTGACCAGGACATACCTTGGTTGTCTCTCTTGTGTTTAAGGAGACAGTTTTCGTGATAGGCTTGCACTAAGGCATCTTGTAGATGTTCAGATGTCAGTTGCCATAACGATCCCACACACCCGTTGTGGGAGCAATCAGCTTGTTGTGGAGGGATGTTTTGAACCCACTGCGCTTGACTTCCCAGAATAAAACTGATTGCTTCTATCCTATCCCCGATGGATCGGTCGTGATCTGATGATGAGGTTAGTTACTCTCCAATCAGTTATCTTCTTACTTATAGTTTTGCTTATTATGGCCAGTGTAGGTTGGTTCGGAGCCAACGCTATTGACGAATAGCCCTTTCTCTAGTGAGTATCGAAAAAAAACTCACCCCTGTCATTGATGTCAGTGCTGCCCCATGCTATGTGATGAGCATTTGCGTCACATCCCATGACGAGCTGTAGGTCCCTCGATTTGCAGAAGGCGACTTGTGGAGGAGTCTGCGGTGCTTGCCTGTCTCCAGGGAAGTAAGCAGAGCAGACTATCAAGTCCTTCATGCTATCTACATCCGGGACAATTACTCGCAGTTATGTTATAATGTTATGTTAAAACCAACAGTGATAGTTTCGTTTAGCTATAGTTTGTTATAGTGATTTTGTTCAAGCTGGATGAAATATGAAAAAATGTGAAGTTAAATTTTTGACTTTATTAATAGGTGTAGTCTTAGTCTAACTATAGTGGTAGAATGAGTGATGCTTAATACAAAATAGACTTCTACTATTCCTTGTATGAATAAAAGATCATCATTGTATATGATTGAGGCTAAAATGAGGGAAAATACACAAGGAAAATAAAATTATGCATGATGTTACAGATGGGCGACAAAATCTACTTCCTTTATTCATACACACAGTCTCTAATGTGATAGGTGAATGTATTTGCGGAAATTAACGTATGCTATAATGATGAAGACTATGAATTAAAGAGTAGTTAGCCCACCCCATCCGGAAACGTCGGATTAAAACTTCAATTTCTGATTCTAGCACGTGATAAGGTTATTGTTTGAATGCTTATCTGTTTTTTATGATAATTTATTCGGGTGGTCTCAAGTCTACCGTGAAACTCTGTTGATGTGATTTTGAACGACGCGTTTTTAATTGTTTTCTAGCTAGATTAATTATACGCTGTTTAATATTTTATAAAACCTGTGAATGTAGGAGAGGCCAGAAGTTATTTTTATCACGAACCATCTTCATGTCGCCCAACAAGAAATAAATCAGCGATATCCAAGCTCAAGCCAACCACAAACACTGTTGAAAAAACTAAAGCAGTAAAAAATCGAACAGGCTACAATAGCTGCCAGCATTAATACCATTAAAGACCAATAGAGGTCCTGCAATATTTAAATTGAGGCCATTATAAAATGTGCATGGCAGCATTGCGAGTGCAAGGGAGTGTGACTGGCGGACCCGAGGCGATACTCGGGACTACCCTCTCTTGAAATGCGGTCGATAAAAACCGACTCTATATAATTATGTATGTATATACACATACTTAGCCAAAAGCGTTCTGATAGTCGTTAATCTTTAATACATAATTGATAGGTGCGTGCTGGAAGTGGTGCTGTGCCGGACCATGATAGAATTTTAAAAATTTTACTTTGAGTCTTTTTGGGATGATGTTAGATGAGGCCGAGTTTAAGGTCGGTGTCGATGTTTTTGTAAATGTTGATTCATTTTATTGAATGTTTTGATGGTCTAGTTCACACATAGGTATGATCCTATAGAATCAAGGGCGGCTCCGCCTCCTTAGGGTCATCTGGTCAATGAACTCCCAAACATATTTCAAAAAATAAATAGTTTTACCTTCTTCAATTATTATTCTACTCGTAAATGATCAATTTCGTTTCAAAATACACCATCTACTCGTGATAGTCGTGATTAAACGCTCAAGCACAGTCAGAATTCAGAAATATGCTTGGGCTGCTAGCCGGAGTTGTCCTTATGGCGATTAAGCCTGGCAAAAATACCCGAAAAATACACAGCTATCGAGCGTAGCCTAACGCCTTAACGAATTAGAAAATCAAACCGCGTCTTGGGTCATTGGCCGCAGTCAAAATTTGATACATATTGGTGTCATCGATTTTAGCCGTTTATCGATCGGCATTTTCGTGAAATTTCTTGGCTATAACGATATTCTTAGTTTTGTTGAATTAGTTTGGCGGCGCTGGACTAGTTCGATAGAGTGAGTTCGTGTCAAGTTGGGTTAGAGGAATGGATGAAATTTTCCTCATAAGTTACCAGTGAATTTAAGAAAAATTCCCCTTGAATAGCTCTCGGGAATTGAAAAAGTTTCCCCTTGAGTAACTGCCCCGAAATTGGAAAAGTTTCCCCTCAAATGACTGCTGTTATTGAAAACTAGTTTCCCTTCAAGTGACTGCCGGAAATCGAGAACTAGCTTACCCTCAAGTAACTTTTCTTCAAGTATTTCCGAAAATCCCGAAAATTTTCGCCTCAAGTAACTGTCGGTATTTGAAAAAACAAGCAACTGACTGCCGGGAATTAAAAACCAGTTTCCCCTTAAGTAACTCTTAGAAATTTAAAGAAAAAATCCTCTTGAGTGACTGCCGGAATTTGAAAACTAGTAAGTTTCTCCTTGAGTGACTGCCGGGAATTGAAAAAAAAAACCCGTAAAAGTGGCTGCCGGAGATTGAGAACAAATTTCCTCTCAAGTAACTCTAAGGAATTAAAAAAAAACCCTGGCTTGAGTGACTGCCAAAAATTGAAATAATTTTCCCTTAAGTAGCTGCTGGGAATTGGGAACCAGCTTCCCCTCCAATGACTGCCAAAAATCGAAAAAACATTCATCTCAAGTAACTGCCAGGATTTGGAAAAAAAATACTCTCAAGTGACTACCGGAAATAAAAAACGGGTTTTCTTTGGGTAAGTGTCAGAATTGAAAGAAAAAATCTCTAGTGACTGCGGGGAATTTTTCACCCCAAGTGACTTCCCCTTAAGTTTTTGCCAAAAATTGAATACAAATTTTCTCTCAAGTAACTCTCAAGAATTAAAAAAAACCTTTGCTTAAGTGACTGCCGGAAATTGAAAAGTAGCTTTCCCTCGAGTAACTGTCGAGAATTAAAAAAAAATCTTTAATGACTGCCGGGAATCTTTCACCTCAAGTTATTGCCAGAAATTGAATACAAATTTTCCCCCATGTAACTCTCAAGAATTAAAAAAAAAAAAATACCCTCAAGTGACTGCCGGAAAGTGGGAACTAGTTTTTACTTGAGTTACTGCCGGGAATTTGAAACTAGCTTTTCCTCAAGTATACTGCTAAAAATCAAAGTAACTGCCGGGATTTAAAAAAAAAATCAAGTGACTGCCGGGAATTAAAAACTAGTTTCACTTTAAGTAACTCTCAGGAATTGAGAAAAAATCCCCTTGATTGACTGCCTGAAATTGAAAAGTAGTAAGTTTCTCCTCGAGTGACTGCCGGGAATTGAAAAAAAAATCCCGTAAAAGTGACTGCCGGAGATTGAAAACAGATTCCTCTTAAGTAACTCTCAAGAATTGAAAAAAAAAACTTTGCTTAATTGACTGCCAGAAATTGAAAAGTATTTTTTCCTTAAGTGACTACCGGGAATTGGAAATCAGCTTTCCCTGGAGTGAATGCCAATAATCGGAGAAAATTTCATCTCAAGTAACTGCCGGAATTTGAAAGAAAACCAGTTAGTTTCTCCTTAAGTGACTGCCAGGAATTGTCAAAAAAAAATCCCCGTGAAAGTGACTGCCGGAAATTGAGAACAAATTTTCCCCAAAGTAATTCCCAGAAATTGAAAAAAAAACTAGCATGAGTGACTGCCAGAGATTGAAAAGTAGTGTCCCCTTGAGTAACTGCCGGAAATTGAAAACTAGCCCTCAAATAACATTCCCTTAAGTAACTGACACAAATTAAAAAAAAAAACATCTACTGCTGGGATTTGAAAAAAAAATCCTCTCAAGTGACTGCCGGGAATAAAAAACTAGTTTTCCCTTGAGTAACTGTCGAAAATTGAAAAAAAAAAGCCCTTAAGTGACTGCCGAGAATTGAAAAGCAGTTAGTTTCTCCTTAAGTGACTGCCAGGGATTGTAAAAAAAAATCAGTGACTGCCGGAGATTGAAAAGTAGTGTCCCCTTGAGTAACTGCCGGGAATTGGAAACTAGCCCTCAAGTTACTTTCCCTCAACTTACTGCCGAAAATCAAAAAAAAATCATCTCAAGTAACTGCCGGGATTTGAAAAAAAAATCCTCTCAAGTTACTGCCGGGAATGAAAAACTAGTTTTTCCTTGAGTAACTGTCGAGAATTGTTAAAACATCTCTCTAGCGACTGCCGGGAATTTTTCACCTCAAGCAACTTCCTCTCAAGTCACTGCCGGAAATTGAAAACCAGTAAGTTTCTCCTTAAGTGACTGCAAGGAATTGTAAAAAAAATCCCGTAACACTGACTGCCGGAAATTGAAAACAATTTTTCGCCTCAAGTAATTCCCACGAATTGAAAACTACACCTCAAGAAACTTTCCTTTAAGTAACTGCCGGGATTTTAAAAAAATATCCTTTAAGTGACTGCCAGGAATTGGAACTACTTTCTCGAGAATTGAAAAAAAAATCTTTTCAGCTACTGCCCTTTATGTTGTTGACGGAAATTGAATACAAATTTCCCCTAGGCAACTCTCAGGAATTGAAAAAGAAATCCCCTCAAGTGACTGCCGGAAATTGAGAACTAGATTCCCCGGTAAGTAACTGCTGGAAATCAAAAACTAGCTCCCCCTCAAGTAATTGCTGAAAATCGAAACAATTGTCATCTCAAGAAAAAAAATCCTCTCGTGGATGCCGGGAATTAAAAACTAATTTTTCCTTAAGTAACTGTCAAGAACTGAGAAAAAAAATATCTCTCTAGTGACTAGAGGGAATTTTTCACCTCAAGTTACATCCCCTTAAGTTATTTCCGGGAAGAGAATAGAAATTCCCCCTTTAGTAACTCTCAGGAATTTAAAAATAAATCCTCTCAAGTGACTGCCAAAAACTATTCAAAACTAGTAAGTTTCCCCACAAGTATCTGAGTAAGTGTCGAGAATTGGAATAAAATATATCTCAAGTGAGTGCCGGGAATTTTTCACCTCAAGTGACTTTCCCTTAAGTTATTGCCGAAAATTGAATACAAATTTTCCCTCAAGTAAATCAAGATTTTAAAAAAAATCCCCTCAAGTGACTGCCGGGAATTGCAAACAAGCTTTCCCTCAAGTAAATTTCTCTCAAGTACTGCCGAAAGTCGAAAAAATGTTCGCCTCAAGTGACTGCCGGGATTTGAAAAAAAATCAAGTCACTGCCGGGAATCAAAAACTAGTTTACCCTTAGGTAACTCAGGAATTAAAAAAAGTCCCATTGATTGGCTGCTGGAAATTGAAAAGTAGTAAGTTTCTCCTCAAGTGACTCCCGAAAAAGTGACTGCCGGAAATTGAAAACAGATTTCCTCTTAAGTAACTCTCAAGAATTAAAAAAAAAAACCTTGCTTAAGTGACTGTCGGAAATTGAAAAGTAGTTTTCCCTCAAGTGACTGCCAAAAATCCAAAAAAAAAATCAATCTCAAAAATTCTCCCTCAAGTAGCTCCCAGGAATTAAAAAAAAATACCCTTATGTGACTGCCGGAAATTGAAAACCAGTGAGTTTCTGCTTAAGTGACTGCCGGGAATTGTAAAAAAAAATCCCCGTGAAACTGACTGCCGAAAATTGAAAACAAATTTCCCCCTGAGTACTTCTCAGGAATTGACAAAATACCCTAGCTTAACTGACTGCTGGAAAATGAGAAGTAGTGTCCCCTTAAGTAACTGCCGGGAATTGAAAAATAGCCCTCGAGTGACTTTCCCTTAAGTAACTTCCAAAAATCAACAAAAAATCATCTCAAGTAACTGCCGGGATTTGAAAAAAAAATCCTCCCAAATGACTGCCGTGAATTAAAAACTAGTTTCTCCTTGAGTGACTGTCGATAATTGAGAATAAATATCTCCTAGAGAGAATTTTTCAACCCAAGTAACATTCCCTTAAGTTATTACCAGGAATTGAATACAAATTCCCCCTTTGGTAACTTTCAGGAATTGAAAAAAAAAACCCTCAAGTGACTGCCGGATGTTATTGAAAAGTTTCTCCTCAAGTCACCGGGAATTGAAAAAAAAATCTCTTTTGTGTCTGCCGGAAATTGAAAACTAGTTTTCCCATGAGTAACTCTCGAGAATTGGAAAAAAAGTCTCTCTTGCTACTGGCGGGAATTTTTCACTTATAATCTCCCTAGAGCTCGAATTATTTCCGGAAATTTTGTCGAGAACAAATTTCCGGATTTTTAATTCGAGCTCGCGGGAGATTCGGCAAGAAAATTTCATGCCAAAACTATTTGAGAAGATTTAATAGTAGCGGCTGGATGTAGCTCCCATGCACCAGTTGGGTTGGGATTGTTAGGGAGAGTGGGGACGGCAACACTGTAATCATATGGGATCTACATCCAGATGCAAAGCCAGGGAGATTTCCACTTATTAATCTTTCAGTCACGTGATTATGAGTCGGGTGATTTCCGATAAAATTAGGTCGTTGCCATAGCAACATGTTAAAATGCAAGCCTATGATTGGTTAGAATTGACTGTAGAAAATTTTCACCCCAAGTAACTTCCCCCTAAGTTATTGCTGGAAATTGAGTACAAATCTTCCCTTCATAATCTACCAAAAATTGTAAAAACAATCCCCTCAATTGACTGCTAGAAATTGAAAACTGGTTTCCCTTTAAGTGACTGCCTTCACTCTGAAGACAAAAATTGTTATCCGATGATTTTCTTTTAGCTTACACAAGTGTCTTGCCTCGTTTAAATATTCTTTTGATAATTTGTAAAAAAAAAGAACAATAATGATTATTTTGAAGCAAATTTGTCTACTTCGAAACTTTTTTCGAATAGTTCATCAATGTGTTCCATCAAAAGGTCCTGAGAACAAACACCATTTTGGATTGTTCTTCCTCTTGAAAACTTCTAGGTACTAACCGTCATACTACATTTCAGATTCAGGACTACACCCTTAATGAAGGAAAATAACCATCTGCTTTCGAATTCACTTCCACGTTTTTTTATGGACCATCTAGCTTGAACATAATCATTATAACAAATTATATAGCTTCACGAAACTATCACTGTTGGTTTTAACATAACATTTAGCCAAACATTTTGGACGCTTACTTAAATTGCAAGATGATGAAATATGATATGGTTGTTTCATTTTGATTTCTTTCTCGAATCTTTTGCTGGACATAATAACATTGAAGAGAATTTGTACTAGTGATTAGACTGGAACAGCTGGAAAAGCTAGAACTGGCTGACGTAGCAACATGTAATTGGAGCAAACATTGTATTAGGGTGCTTTTGTCCGTACTGCCTCTATACAGGGTGTTTCCTTATCGCGTACATTAAATTTGAAGGCGTATTCTTGAGCTAATCTCAAGTGTTAAGTGTTAAACTCTAAAAAAAAATAAAAATGTACGCCACTGACTTTGATGTAATTTTTTTCTTGGATGAAGCAACCAAATAGACAACCTGTTTACCTCTCAGATTTTTTTCGGATTTGGCCTCGTTTTTCTTTAAAATATTAAATACCCGTTTAAAAAATAAATAAAAATATTTTACGGAAAATAAAATTTTTTCAAAAACGAGACCAGATACGAGAAAAATCCAAGAGGCACTGGTGTTCATAATTTTTACGGAGCTTGGTCTAAAGTAGGCTTTTATTACTTCAAATAAATTTGTCAAATTTCAAACAAATCGGTTAAAAGATATTCGTAACATTCGTAACGTTCTTGAAGTTTATCACCCTATATCTTTAAAACAATGCACTTCCAGACCCATGTTTATATGGATTTTTTTTTATGAAATCAGCAGAGGATCAGACCATTAAATCTAATGTACTCAATTAGGAAACACCCTGTATAACCATGTTTTAGCGCCAGCTACGAATGCTATTCAAACCAGGGAAATCAGAACAAACTTTGTTGCCACAATTTTCATGTCTAAGACTTCCGAAAAAGTCTAAGTAGGTATGCCATGAGCCAACCAATATGTCAACATCCACAGCAACTTCAGATTTGATGATTCTTGATAACAACGTGCTCCACGTTTTTGTAGGTTGTTAAATCCAGAGCTAAGTTTTCCAAATAAATATAAACTGCCGCTCCAAAGCTCGCGAAATCCCCTCGACCCTTCCACATTGTGATTTGGGTTTCGCGAGACCGAGAGCATGACCGAGACTTACGTAGTCTCGGTCTTGGTCTCGGTCTTGAAACCAAGACCGAGATCAAGACCATGCATATTTATTCTCGATTTTGGCCTCGGTCTTGGTCTCGTTCAGTCTCGGTCTCGAAATTATAAATAGGTGTCTTGCAATTTCCTGTGTAACAGAGTAAAATAATTATATTTTTCAACCTTTGTAGATTCTGGTGGTTATTTCTTAGGCAAAGTAAAGTCCTGTATAATTCCACTTTAATGTTGCGTTCAGAAATCCATACATAATTGTTTTTCAAACCTTGATGTTTCGTTTTTGATTGTAGATCCAAATATTATCAAGTTTTTGTAAAGAATGTTGATGTAAAAAAAATCGAAAATCTAATAGCATCTACACTCATGAACTTCGAAACTTCGAAACTTCGAAAACGACGAAGCACGTGTTTTATTAATTTTATCCAAGATCATCATGATGAAGTTTCAAGTCGATGTGACCAAAAATACGCTTCTTTCCATTGATTTATGATTCTTCACACCCTCACCCCGTTTACTCCCTTAAGGGTTGAATTTTGAAGAACGACGAAACACGTGTTCTATTGATTTCCTGCAAGATTATTAATATATGATATACTCCTTTGAGTCCGAATTCGACCCCCAAAAATACATAATCATTTATCAATTAATAATTTTTCCACGGATTTTTCTCACCTCGATCTCCTTTGCGCCCGACTTTGACCCCCTTAGGGGTTGAATTTCAAAAAATAACAAAACATGTATTCAATCAATTTCATTCAAGATTATTTATACGAAGTTTCAAGTTGATGTGACCAAAAATACATAATTTTTCATCAATATATGATTTTTCCTAACCTCACCCTTTTAACCCTCTCAGAGATTAAATTTCGCAAAATCCTTTCTTAGCACACCTATAAATATCCAGCAGAACATCTCTTCAAAATTTCATGGCTTTATCTATAATAGTCTTGGCTGGGCGTTGATGAGTCAGTCAGGACAAGCTCTTTTATAAGTATAGATGATCAGAAAGATCAGAAAGGAAAAAGTAGAGGAAGATTTTTCATTAAGGGACGAGAGAAGAGCACAAAAGAATGTGCGAATCCCCAGTAGATGGTCTCACCAAAACGGAGAGACTCAAAATGGATGAAAAGAAAACATTTTACTAGATCAAGAAAATGGGGCATGAACGCCCTCTGCAGAAAGGAACCCTAAAAATCATGAGTCGTTTCAGAGCAGGCTGCACCAGCATTCCTTGCAGAGCCAAACTGCCAACTAGTATACTGACAGCTATAGACCGCTCCCCCTAATCCATAACCTCCTCATCCTCATCAACAGCTGATTGTAACGGCCAGAATCTCAACATTCTTCACCAACAAAGCATGATTGCTTTGGATTTTCCCAACCGAAGTTCTGACTAAATCAAATTCCCTTTCAAAGGAACCCAATTTGCTTATGTTCCCCGAGAACAAAATCTCAAAGCCGAGCTCGGTACAGGGACTGATGTGGTAAAAACCATGCCAAGGCTCTCAGAAATTTGTCGGCCTTAGCAGAAGCTGGCCTAGCCGGAACTGGAGTAGAACCTCCAGCGACCACTTGGCCCTTAAGCTTGAGCTTCGCAAGGAAGTTTGGATTTTTCCTGCATAATGGCCAGTTAGCCGCGTGACCCCCATAACGACAGCACACCTTCGGAGACTTCCTGTACTTCGGACAGTCCCTGTGAAAATAAGCTCCTTCGCACTTGTGGCACATAGGATCACTTCGACAGGAACTGAGCGAATGAACAAATCACTGGCAGTTATGGCTCTGATATTCTTATACTTCACGGTAATTCTCATTAAAAATAATTCTGTCTCCATCAGAAGCTTAGCTACGCGGCTCTTGTCAATCAAGACCTTCACCAGGCCAGTATTAAACTGTCGCTGGTTACCTCTGAGGAGTATCTCCTAGATACTCAAGATCTCGTATCCTTTTAAAGATAGTGCTTCCTTGTTCTCTCCAATTGTCGAATTCTTGTGAAGACCATGGATAACAAGTGTCTAAGGAAAAAAAAGTCAGAATGTCAAGGAAGCATTTGCGGACCTATGTTCATAGGACATTTTTTACTTGAATCTACCTAGGGAACACGTAATGAAATTGTGTCCCTTACCCCGCGGGACACCCTGTATAAGAAGGTACCAATTTTCTTTCACTTAAACGGAGGTTACAACTTTAAATTGAGAAACGATGTCGTAGATCGTGCGTTGATCAACAATCCCTCAATATTGCCACTCGATCTGATAAGTTTGAATCCACTCCATGGTGTTTTTTTATTACCCAATTACTGTTTGTTTTATTGTGATTTTTATTTATTATATAGAAACCATGATAAAGTATCTACAACTTGTCAAAAACGATCGAAATCTATGATTGACTGAATTGGAATATATATATAATATATATATTGTTATCATTCATTTCAAAAGTTTTCAGTTATAAAATAAAGGCACTCCATTCCGGTAGACATTGTAAAACGTCTTTGACTCATCTCAAGCCATCATTCATCATGATTGCCTCAGTTACGCCAAAAATGCATCACTCCTCTCATACACATCAAATCTCACATTGAAAAGATGGACGGAGTCGGTCGTGGGACTTTCGTAAAATAATTACGGACGAACGAATGAATCATTCGGTTAGAAAAATGACGGACCGTAGTCGACGTGACAGCAGAATCACATTCCAAAAAAATAAACGGCCATTTGATGAATTTAACTGTGGAAGTTATTCCTATTGTTGATACTCGAAGCCATCAGCCAAAAGAGAGCAAACCAGATCTGGTTGTGCATGACAAAAACACAAAGCCACTGTTTTCAATCATGTTTGTTTTGAAGCCGCAGTGGCGGACTTTTACTCATAATAAGTGTTATCTCAGGGTCATTTTATTTCTTCAATGCACTGTGAGGATATTTTTATTTTGTGGAATTCTGTTGGTACTATTATAGTGAAGATTTAAAGTGAGTAATTTTTTTTGTTCGAGTCAAAAATTTAGATTAACTCGAACAAAGATGTCTCAAACCTTATACAAATAAGTATGATTTCCCAATAAACAGAGACAACGTATTTTTGATAGTTCTCTTATAGATAGATAGAACGATAGAATGATGAAAATGTGAATATGAAGTCCTTTGAAGTTTTACCAATTGAAGCCATCCAAGAACATTATTTATGTAATCATGCCCCGAGCACCTTTTCAGAGAGGCTACTCCTAAATGAATCCCTTGGAATGCTCAAGATCTTGTTAGCATGTCCAGCAAATTTTTATTATCGTATACCAAGAAAGTGGGAGGATTTTCCGTAACGTTTCACTTGGATGGCTAGAGACATACCTTCTCCATTCTTCTCTCGGAACTTTTCCGAAGTTATTCCAACCCTTTGGATACAATCAGGGGATGGTAGAGATTGGTGAACGTTGCTAACCCGTGCGGAGTGTAGTCGTGGGTTCAAACACTCCCAAAAAACAGTTGCTATGACTCTAATTCGCGCCATCCGCTTTCAGATCCAAGTTCGCCAATCTGGAAGAAAACAGGAAAACTACTGCGTACACACAAGTCTAGAATTGCTCCGAAAATACCATTTATTTACAACTTTTGTATTGTATACGAAATATACACTTGGCGATATCGATATAACTTGACCAACACTAGTCTTATTTAGCCTCACACTTCAAGATCCAGTTTAGCGCCTAGACTAACTGATAAATAAATCGATAAGCAAATGACGCGGGTTTTTATAAATATGAAATACCTTCACACTACAATTTTCCCAATCGGGACAAAATGCGTATTCACTCAGTTACAAATACACCAAATTGATGTTAAATACCGCTGAGTGATCACTTGGCATTTACAGAATTGAGTGCAATAATAATTTGACGGTTATGTGTTGAGTGTGATAGTGGAGTGTAAGTGAATGAAAATCAAAATTACACTAATAATAATTATAGCTGAAGACGTTAAGTGAATGTGAATGGAAGAAACATTTGAACCCTTAAACGGCTTCACTTTTCTTGTTGAAGAGTCTCAGCTTCGTTAATACTTTTGGAGGATCCTTTGTTTCTTGTTGCTAACTTTATGCCGTCCCTAGAACGACTTTCATGGTAAAATCCATATCCACAAGATCTCCTTCCATGATAGTTGTCATTTTTACTTGAATTGTTCTAACTACTAATACGCGATGATGACAGTGTTATACGTTATCCTGGTCTGAATCTTGTGTATAATAATGATTGTGTTCACGAGGCTGTTGCCCGATACATCCAAGCTCACTAGAACGTCATGTGCTTTTTGAAGTGAGGTTGTTACAAATTCTTGTGTTACAATGGAACGCCAGAAAACCTGAAGTAGAGAGAATCATCAATCCTTGAGCTTCTCGACAATAATCCCAACCAACTCAATCATATGGTGCTCTAGTGAAAGACTTAAGATCAGTTCCTTGAAATCTTGCTTTCCACAAAAAATGCAAACAATCCTACAAGAGACTCATAGTCATAGAATACAGAAACACGGTCAAATACCCTGGTGTAACTATTGTCTAGAACCTGTCCTGAAAAGGACATATCGAAGATCGCCCTAGAAAAGCCATCTGGTCTCTTTGGGCGTGTTAAAGAGCTGTAGGGAGAGGAGAGTACAGATACCAAAAATGGAATCTACACTATGGTTACCGCCAACTTAACAAAAACCAAAATATGGGATGCATCAGTGACAGTATGAGCTAAACCTATAAGAACAATGGAAGCAGTTCTTGTACTAGGGCTCACCATCACTGAGAGGAAAGCGCTGGTAACATACGTAAGGCCAGAGGCTAAAAATAAGTCCACTGGACCAGAAGTATACAGATTGAACAGGAATGCAGGGTAAGCTTTTCGCTATCCTGGAGAAAGCAACTAGGGAAGAGGTCAATAGAGAGGCAAAAGATAACATAGTTATTTTGATAGTCAAGCGGCAAGGAGAGCATTATGCAAACCAAGGAGTGGCTGCTCGGTGGCACAAGAATGCAGAAATGATTCTCACTCTGCATGCCCTGGTTGATAGTGAGGAAGTCGAACTGGTATGGCTACCGGGATGTAAATGAATTATCGGAAACGAAATAGCCAGACTAGATTCCAGAACCAGAACTGCGTCTAACAACTGATCTCATATACAGTGAAAAACTGGGGAAATAACACGACTTCTAGGCAAGGCAGAGGAGTGGCCACACAGCCCAACAGATCCAAGACATCACTGTAGACATTCTGAAAGGACATTGCAAGCCCAATCGATACATGTATCCACTACGAATAGTCATGTCCTTACTGTAGAAGGGTGGAGGAAACCTACTATCGTCTGCTGCAATAGATTTGGTCGCCTGAGGAGAAAGGGTAGGTCCTAGGAGTGACAACCATGCCTCGGGGGGAGTAGTTACCACTTGAGAACGAAGACGGGACGGTTCCCACTCCTCAGGGTTGGCAATGTGGAGATGACGAGAAAAGTCACTAGGCCTACTCGCTGGGCTTCTGCCCCCCCACCCTTACCATTACCATGAGGTTATAGTAGGACGGCGATGTAAAATGATAGCAATGAGTTCAGTGGTGCGGTTCAACCTCCTTGAATCAAAACTATACATATATCCATGTACATGTGGTCATAGTGAAGCGGTGAGACGATAGTAGAGGAATGTGGTGCATGACAGCGGTACTGAGAGCTTTGAGAGTATGTATCGAACTAAACCATATGGTGAGGCCAAGAAATAAAATATTTTATATTGGATACTTCAGGAACAAGGCAGACGTACCACTGGGCCAAATTGTAAAGGAAACCATTTTTAAGATGTTGTCAAACGCTGCAATGGACCTTCTAGAGTGCTTTCTGAACTTTTTGGGATATATTGTTGATTTAAAATCAAGTTAACCTAATTCTCCGTTTCATTCCCATCTCTATTAACTCTTTATCCTTCGTTGTGTATCCAAGATCCAGAATCTAGCAGCGGTATGAATAAGTAGATTTTTTTGATCACTTCTCAACTTGGACACTGTATTCCTAAGCTCTCCTCTCTGATTTACTAAAAAAAGTATACAGCAACGCCACAGAACCTCTCCTCTAACCTTGGCGTTCTCATCTTTCCTCGCCGCTGTACTATAATCTTAACCTTAGGGTGGGCTTTATGGACCATCATCCATGTTAGATCATATTCTTGAGAAGGTTGTTGTAATGTGGGTGGTGCTTGTCAGGTTACTCACAAGTTTTTTATGCAGATTTTATTTGAAATGCACCTTTTCCATCACGTTTCCTCAATTCAAACGAGGTTGTTGGACTAACTTGAACGTCATCAGCGCTCATGACAAGTTCTTGGAAGCCTTAAGAAACCTCCAGTTTTTGAAAATAGCCCCAACCATCTTGATCGTGAGAAGATGATGCTCTCAAGAAGGATATAGGATGAACCTTGCCTAGAAAGATCGAAATCCTTCTCTTTACCAGGAAATACAAACTAGAACTGCGACCGGAAGTTCTGCTCTCCGGCCCAGAATGCAAAAATGCGGTCATGAACCTGGATGTGTATTCCTTGATCAAAAGCTGCCATCTGCTGTTGATGGGTATGCAGAAGATCTGTAGAAAAAACATGGGGATGAATCCCAGAGTATTGTTCTGGATCCACACCAAGCTTGATATGGTGGTCCGCAACTAATAAAACATACAACCGAGGTTAACTGGACAAGGACCAAATAATGGATGCCTTACTATATCAAGCGCAGCATCGTCTTCTCCAATGCACACCTTGATGATCAATTTCGGGATTCCGGATGCGAGGACATCTTATATTGAAGATCATGGGATTTTGGAGTAGTATACATATAAACTCAGATGGTCTTTTTTTGTAGAACCTCTAAATAATTTGTTGAGGAAAGACTACGAACAGCCACTGTAAAATCGGCCACTGTCCTAAAAAATGAAAATTAATTAAAACATGTTCTGGCCCGCCAACCGTATTAAACCAAAATGAATGGATGAAGAAGCAAACGGGGAACAATGAGCGATCGGGGTTCGTGTGACAATACATGATAGATCGGCGCGATTCCATCTCGCTGCAGCCGCTCTACAATGGCCCATTTATTTATTTATAAGTCCAATTTTGTTCTCATTTAAATATTTCCTTGTAACTCGAAATGTTTGGTGGTTTGGGATCGGTTCGCCGATGTTCTTTCACCTGCTGTTCTCGATTCATTAAATTAGTTGTCTGTTGTCACAAACTTTGAGTTTAGTGTGGTCCACTTGGACAACCAAGTAACAAGCTCACTAACTAATGATATAATAGAAATAATTGGCTATATACCTACATGAATATTATCTGCCAAAATAAACAATACGTGGAAGTACACTTGCTATTGTTAGCCTTGTCCATATAGGAACACTATTGTTTAAGACTAGCAGTGAAATCGTGAGAGAAATAACAAGTACAAAATTCCAAAGACTCCGATTTTGAAAGTTTTTTTACTTTGAAAAACTATCGGATGTTCAAAGCTTCAGTTCACAGAAAACATTTGTTCGTTACAAAACAAGCCATGCAAAAGTTTATCATAAATTCGTAGCGATGTAGAGATTTGACGTGTCATTCGGGGCACGTACCTTTTTTATAGATAAAATCTCCGACAGTCTTTTTAGTACTTGGCGGGGTTATGGCTGTATGACGCAGAGCAGTGATGGTGAATTAAATTTCTGGTTTCATTATTGTACTCAAGTCCAGTGGAATGTAAATTACACTTCGCCAAAAAAGTATCGCATAACTATTGATGAGTTATGATATTTTCAGATATTTTAATGATAGTCTCTAGTCTCCAATCAGAAGTTGTTGGAAGTGCTGAAGATGCTGCAGGGATGTATAGAGGTCCTCTTGATGGTCCTCCACATGTTCTATCGGGTCACATTAGAGAATGGTACAGGAAATAATGTTTGATGCGCGGGTCAACGTTTTCGCCACCAGTGGCGCTCATGTATAAAAAAATTATTATGACCACTGGCATTCTAGTTAATTTGTCCTTTGGCAAATTTCAATGTTGACCATGCTACTCGGTGCTCTCCTGGTGATATGAGGATCAGCTCTCTGGGTCGAATTCCAGACTAATAAGTCTGACGCTTTCAGAGGATATGGTGACATTCCGAACTGCAGCTTACTATTGCAAAAATTGTGCTCCAGTTACATATCTGCGGATACAAAGCCTTTTCCATGATTTTCTTCTTCTTCAGCTAATTCAGAGTTATTTCTTTCCTCTGCTTCAATTCGTCTCCAATCAAATCAAGGAACACTCATTTCATGAGACACCAGCACTCAGTATTACCAACCTTTTATCCTCTTTTTTCTCAAGATCGATGGATCTCGAAATTGAGTCGCTGGACCCACATTCTGATGACCTGGGTACCTTCTTGAACAATTTTGGTTTCAGGGTTCATTTGAAAGGCTCTTATGGGTTCTGGTTGCCTTAACCTCAAGCAACATCACCACCTCTACCACTACTATTATCTACTATCCATGTAATTGGACATAGAACCCCCGACGGTTCTCTATGACGCGTGAGTGTTTGACAATTGAAAAAAATACAGGGCGAGGTGGATGATTGTCGAAAAATGGTGAGGAGTTTGAATATTTTTTTTTGTGTATTATAGTAAGTCGAAAAGTCTTTCTTTTAAAAATATAGCCATAGTACTAACAGGTCGTCCCAAAAAGTTTGGGGCAAACCAAACTTGTATTTTTTTAATAAAACACCCTGTATATTATATTTCCATCTCAAAGATAACATCATTAGATTTCAAAAAACACCACACATCATATTTTTCTGATCAATAGTGTTTTCAAAAATCACCGCGAGTCCAAACTTTTTTGAACACCCTGTACTATTTCTATATTTTTAAAACTAGTCTTTTTGACTAACTATAATGTACAAAAAAAAATTATCCAAATTCCTCACCATTTTCCCACAATCGTCCACCTCATCTTGGTTGCACCACCCTGAATACAGGAAGTTACAAATTCGATGGGATAGCATTGCCAACTCCTAAACCGTAAGAGATACAGCGTCGGTTAAATGGAGGCAAAGTTGCGCATTTTGGCACTCAATAATATGCCGCTGAGAAACTTTGAAAATTCCGAAGACTTCCGGAGATATCCGGCAAAAATCAATTTTTTCAAAATTCTTTTTTATTTTCTCCTGAGTTAGTTTGAAGGAATTATTGAAAACGAGTGGCACATTTTCATGGCCACTTTTTTTCCTCTTGAAGGTAGGGTGGTCGGAATTTATATCCGACGTTTCGATTTTCCGCAACCATCATCAACTTAATTTTTTCAAATACAAACCCAACTTTTTTTATGCATTTTTGGATAGCTCCTGACTTCCTGAACATCATGATGTGAAACACTTGTCATTCCAAAATATGCAGAATTATAATCCGAGATTTTTCAAAATCAAACCTCTTGATCTCTTTGTAATGCAATGCGCGTATCGTAGTCATGGTAACAATAACAACTTGTCACGCCTGTGGATAGTTTTGATGATCAAAAACTAGTCGAGAAACTGTTTTTAAGCTGAAGTTTTATTATTCAAGCTCCAAAACTATCCACAGGCGTGACAAGTTGTTATTGTTACCATGACTACGATACGCGCATTGCATTACAAAGAGATCAAGAGGTTTGATTATGAAAAATCTCGGATTATGATTCTGCATATTTTGGAATGACAAGTGTGACACATCATGATGTTCAAGAAGTCAGGAGCTATCCAAAAATGCATAAAAAAAGTTGGGTTTGTATTTGAAAAAATTAAGTTGATGATGGTTGCGGAAAATCGAAACGTCGGATATAAATTCCGACCACCCTACCTTCAAGAGGAGAAAAAGTGGCCATGAAAATGTGCTACTCGTTTTCAATAATTCCTTCAAACTAACTCAGGAGGAAATAAAAAAGAATTTTGAAGAATTTTTTCCGGATATCCCCAGAAGTCTTCGGAATTTTCAAAGTTTCTCAGCGGCATATTATTGAGTGCCAAAATGCGCAACTTTGCCTCCATTTAACCTACGCTGTATCTCTTATGGTTTAGGAATTAGCAATGCTATCCCATCGGATTTGTAACACCCTGTATAGTGTGGGTCAGCATTTTTTTTTTATTATTTGACTGCTATTAGAGAAAAATGTTTCAGACAAAAACATTGTGGTTGTTTCTGGTTTTGCGATAAAAATTATGTATACAGGGTGTAACAGAAAGCCGGTACACGCGGTCAAATTTTAGTTTTTTGAATAGCATCTTATATTTTCAATACACTTTTGATTTCGCCTTGAATTATAGACAGTTTTCGTAAAAGAGGCCGCCATAATCCAATATTTCATGATTTTCCAGATTGTAAACCCCAAGGTTGGGGTACACAATGATAAAAAATGTCCAATTCTGTAGGTGGAATTCTAAACTTTGTGGGGTGTCGTTATAAAAACTGTATTTTTTGCTTGTGCCAACTTTCTATTACACCCTATGTATGAAAATTTGCCAGACTCGGTTCCATTGATTAAGGTTATTCACAATAGATTCGTGCGAACAAGACAACATACAAAGAATGTAAATAAACTTGTCAAGATGGCATTAAAAAAAAAAAACATTTTTTTTTACTTATGTAATATTAATGCTTTGAACCAAAAAATAACATACAAAACAAATTTGATGCTACAATAGGATAAAGTACCATGTTTTTGAGTGATGTGATACTTTCCAGGCACAGAGTGAATATCTTCACCATAATACAGGGTTCGCAAAAACTTGAAGAACCTGAATTTTTTTCGAAGAGTGAACGATCTTCATTTTTATTTTCAAGCAAAATTCCAATTCAATTTTTTTTAGGACAGCATTAGAGGCTGGAATACATTCAGCGTTGATGACTTTATCTTCAATACAGGGGTATCAAAAAATTCCAAAGAATTATTTTTGTGTTATTATTAATTATAACTATGAGATGGCGTCAGCCAAACCATACAACTTCAAAAGTTAGTTAAATTATGTATTCTTCTAATCCAATGTTACTGTCTCTGATGATGTAAAGTGTCATTTACTGGACTGTTTTGGAGTCCGGAAAAGATTAAGGCATTTTTCGAAAACAAGCAAATGCCTATTTGTTGCTTGTAAGACTTCAAGGGCACCAGAACACTTTTCTTGGTTCAACCAACCCCGTTTCTGAGATAGCAATCAATACTGTACTATAAACCATCTCAATTTTGAGCATTCCACTCTATGAAACAGCATTTTCTTGTAAGGAGAGATTCTTGAAGTAATTGATCAAGATACTCTCCAAGCTCACCTTTGAAGATCTTTAAAATTCTGTGCAACCAATTCCCTCCATCCTTTCCGCGCTTTATCAATTCCACATACCAGAAAAAATCATTCCTTTGTAGATGCCGATTGCTTTATCAGAAAAAACGTGTGAAGCACGTAAAGACCAACACGACTCGAGCATAGGTAATTTTTGATTTCTCCGAAGAAACATCACTCTGGGAATGTCCATTGAGATGGGGCGCCGACGCCTTACTTTGCAAAAATGTCACATCAATTCCGTGGACTTAATTTCGAGGAAACTCGGAACCAAGGTGGGTGGTCTCATCTGTTAGACTATGTCTTGAATATTTAATTAAATCATGCATAATAATTATTGCTATTTTTGTATATTTCATGATGAATATGTGTTGGCTGAGGGATAGGCAGGCCTAAAAGTGCAAGTAACGATGAACGTAATGAGATTGTCAGAACCCAGCATGGTGCTCACACCTCCACCCCTACTTCATTACTTTTTGATGCGATAATATTTGGTAACAAAACTGATGGTTTTTGTGGTTGGGTTTGTTTCGGAAGATCAAAAAGATTGGTCTTAACACAGACAAAATCGGCCTTCTTCGGTAAAATGCTGCTTACATATGAAGAAAGCCCACAATGTCGAAACATTCATCTTGTTTCAATTATCGCAAGACTACTGGAAAAACTATGGACTATAAACGACGGAGGACATTTCTGTGATCGCCTCTCACCTTCCTGTAGTGAACTAGATGCCACTTCACCAAAAATAAATGAAAAAACATACCAATATTTCTCAATTCAAATACTATATTTTCAAACAAAAAATACGACATTTTATGATCTATGAACCGCTGGTGCCCGTGGTTTTCGTCCGTTAGCTACGAATACTGCTTCAAATGATCAAAAATTTAACCACTGGCGCGACAGCCTTGCTCCATCCACTTCAATACCATAAACAATTGCCGGAGGCGTGGTATATCATGGATCAGCTGATGCTTTATTCTGTCGGTTGCCATGGCGACGCGTCGTGACAGGCCGATGCCTTGAATGCATTAAACTGCTCGCAGACTCTGATGAACACAAAAATAGAAGTAGAATCGCTACGTTCCAATTCTATGCGATGCTGAGAAAATCGCTTTTTGGTAGTCTCATCAAATGCCTTCAGAAGTAGAAACGAAGTTCGGCTATTTTCGGAAATACTTAGGGATTTTTGTGTTGTAACTCTCTCACTCTAACACATGTCCGCTTATACAATTCGACCAAGTAGGTTTAATCGCTTTGTTTCTTTTTAACAGGGTTATGGAGAGAAAAAGGATCACGGTAGAAAATTCCATGAGAGTGCCAGTTTTCGATCGAGACGTCACTTTTCCAGGCGATAATATTTTTCTACTCATCTGTTGGACTCTAAAGAACTTGAATGGTCACGACTATGAACGATGCAACGAAGACTGTGTCCAAAAATGTGTGAGAGAGAGAGATGGATCGTGGATAGTTTTTATATTTGTCATTGAACTTCATACTACGTCCCTGGAAAGGACATGGTCATTGTCGACAACGAATCGTAAAGTGTGCCATTTCTATCCATATATAGGCGAATGGGTTAGAAAGAGATGGGTTTCCGTAACTATCGCTATATCTCTATCTGTTCCATGCATATTGGCCAATAAGTTAGAAAGAGATTGATATCCGTAACAATCGCTCCAGGTACGTAGTATAAAGTTCAATATTATCTTTCCAAACTTGTAGGAAAGAGTAAGATAGGTTGTGGGCAAATTGTTATCCCTTCCCTTTCTAACGCATGTACAGTTGTGGACACAATCAGCCTGCAATCCACCTTTCTCTCTCGGTTTCACATGCACCATTACGTTGTATAGTCGAGTTCAATGCTTGAATGGGTTGCTCTGAGTCAATTCAGAACTTGCAGTCCATTATTCTCCCTTACTCACATGCTGCAAAGGTTTCGGAGGTTCCAAAGTATTTAAATTTCAACCTTGCAACATTCATGGATAATTTTACCGATTTAGATCTGGTGATCTTGCGGGCCATTCAAGAAACGATCCTAGGCTTCTGCTGGGATCATATTTTTTTGATGTTTTTTACATACTGAGAAAAAAAATCTTTTAATCAACTGGGGTTTTCCAAATAATAAGGACCACTCTATATGTACAGATGATTTCGATTATAGGAGACAACTTGGTGATCGGCCATGTAAGGCGCTGGACTTGAGGGACCAAAACTGTGATGGACTTGGTTCGATGCCCATAGAAGCCAGAAACATTTTTCTATTAGAACATCTAGCGGCACCCTCAAGGTCATTGATACTGAGTAAGCTGTTGTAATAAGCTGTTGCTAGTGAGGGATCTGTTACATATACAGGAGGTATTTGGAGCGTGAGATAGAAGGACTCTTTTGGAACAGTGTCTTGATTTTAATTGCTTCAATAGTAAATACTTCCTATGGGATCCAGACTGTCTCCAAATTTAGCAAAACTTCCCATCTCTATCTTTGAAAGTCAAATTTTCAGGCTTGATCATGAGCTGATTCAGAAAGTGTTCTTTTGGATGACACGTCTGTCATCTGGATAGGTTTTTGGATCTTCTGGATGGAGTACACAACTAAATTCAATTAACAATGGAAGACGAGACAGCAAAGTCCATCAATTTTCTGGATATATCCATCTCAAGTGAAACTTTCAACTCGATGTGCAGTCGGGCGTTAGCAGATCCTTGCTTAGAAGAGGAAGACTTCCAAATCAAGATTTTAAAAGGGGGGTAGAAATTGAAAGTTTTGTTTTTTTCTTGAGAAACACAAAATTGCTTGGGTCTTATTTTCAAAGTAGTTGGACAAAAACACAATAGGTATGCTTGACATGTATTGGTGATGATGCCGAATCGATGGCATCTTTGTGGCGCCCATTACTTTGGCAGCAAAATAAAAAAGCCGTTGGATCAGGTAATAATCACTGGACACCATTGCACAGATACTGAACTCCAACTGGATATAGAAGCTGTACAGGTTCTATCTGACTGTGCTGACTGGCAGAGAGAACCAAGTCCAGAAGCAGAATATATTAGTTCAAAAAGTCAACGGGAGTAGCAGATTCAACTTTCATCGTTGCGTCAGCTCTCACTATTGAACTAATGCTGTCAAAGATGAATCCCCTTAGAACAAAACTTTCTTCCATTTCAGAGATGTTGATAGAAAGTATGTGGTGAACCGATGTGGTGTCCTCTGAGGGTGATTCCTCTGGCCATGTTTTGGTGGTCGGTGTGGACTTCATCTTCGTGGGTGAGCTGGAGGACGTTAGACGAGATGTGGAAGCCGTGCGATAATGCAGCACAGGATAATCAACGATCTGCAGAGGACCATGTCTGACGGGGGATCAGGGTGGATCAGCGGATGATCTCGGTACAAGGGGTAGAGATAAGGGAACATACGAGGAGACCTAAAGAGAATCAGGACTAGCAGAAAAAGAGCAGGTGGTCCGAAGGAAGTTGAAGTTAGTATGGAAATTAATGTAGACAGAGGAGGCAGAGATAGAAAAGAAAAGAGAGGTGATCAGAGAAACGGTGAGACTGCTAGACTTGAGAAGGATCACGACTATCAGGAAGAGATTGAAGGTCCAGGAGTGTCGGACTCGGTGGACAACAAGCAGTCAAGAAAGGGACCTACACGAGGTGTGCAAAGGGGTGGAGAAGGATTTGAAAATTTCAATCGATATCTTCAACACTTCAAGCTAGGGGGGGTAACAAACGGGAGATTTTCATGCGGAAGAAAACAAAGTCCTCCTGGTGGCATCTTGCAGTATTCTCCAACCAATCAACCGCCATCCGTGAGACTATATCAGGAGAAGAGTTCAGTTTCCATAATGATCTTGCAAGCAGCGGAAATGCTGTGCGAAATCTGATATATTTCAGAATCCGACAGACCAGTAGCTAATTGTCTTTATGAAAAATGAACCATTAGACCAGATCCGAACTTTCTGGGTGTAAACAGAATCAATATATAGTCCAAATAACTCAAATTCCCAGGATAAGCATAAGCTGCTTAAGTTAATAAAGTGTAAAGGTAACAATTAAATCTTTTCCAAGTCCAAATTGTGTGGATATAATTATCAGCAAATATTTACGAGCGCAGCATGACGAGCAGAACAAGCTGAAATTATGAAAAATTTGTTCAACTGGGAACTTTTAGGAACCTTATTCGTCTCATAACTACAAACCAAATCTCAAGCCCACATGGCAACAAAATGATTCATGACTTCAATCCGAATTAAAACATAACAATCACCGACCGACCATCACTGTCATCTTGTTAAGTATGAAAAATGGCGTCGTGATAAACAAACGATTTATTCAAGATCGCATTGGAATTCACAAATCAAATTCTCATCGTCTTAATCCGATGGACGGGCGCTTTTTTCTCTACTCTTCCGAATCATCATGTCATGCTAATAATTACCATTGGATGTGTTACAGCTTTGGCTCCCGCTGGTACCTTGAAAGCCCGTACCGACCGTAGGGGACCAGCAGGTTGCTCGACCCATCGGGAATTTCAGGAGAGATTGCTATTTGAACTTGTTGTTTTGTTCTCTTGTTTACATCCCAACGAGTGATAGGTCATCATGACACGTTATAATGGACCGGCATTGTTTTTTATCTTCCTTGTTCAAACACTTGTGGTTTGTGATCAGGTGGATCGAGTCATGGATATTTTAAACGATAGATTGTGGAATGTATTTACATAAGACTTCCAGATATGCACAAGAGCACTCACCTGAGATAAGTGTGTTCATGTATTTTTAACCAAGAAGAGTATAATATGGATGCTGTAACCACGGTTAATGACTCGTCAGATTCTTCACTCAATCCACATAAATAATAATACATAGCAGGTGTGAAGAACTCTGTGATCCAGACAAGGTCTTTGAAAAATTAGCTAAGAATATAACTCGGGTCTTCTTTTTCGCTATACAGGGTGTTTCCTGATTTCGTCTATCAAATTCAAGGGCGTATTCCAGAGCTAATTTCATGACAAAAAAAAGTTCATATAAACAAGGGTTGAGAAGTGCATTGTTCTTAAGATACCGGGTGTTAAACTATAAAAAACATCGTTCTTTAAAAATTTTGCAAATATTTTTGAACAGATTTTTTTTAAATTTGGCAGACCTACTTTCAGTAATGCCTTCTTTAGCCATAGCTTGGGTAAAATTATAAAGATCAGTGTCCCCCCGAGGGGCATCTTACCAAATATTTCGGTCTAATAAATGTACGACTCTTTCTGTAATTTTCATTTTTTTCTTCAATGAGACAATCAGAAATACAACTCTTTTGCCTTATAATTTTTTTTCGTTTCTGGCCTCGCTTTTGAAAGAAAATCTCTTTCAAATGCGCAAAATATTATTATTTATTTTTTAAACGGGGAAAGTACATATTTCAAAACAAGTGAAACGAGACCCGATACAAAAAATCCAAGAGGTAAGAAAGTTTTATTTTTGGTTGCTTCATTAAAAAAAAAAATAAAAATCACATTTCATTCTTTTTTTATTTGAACACCTTGTCTCCTAAAAACTATGACCTTTCGGACGCATGTTTTTAGGGTTTATATTTTTCATGAAAATAGCTCAGGAATGCGCCCTTGAATTTAATGTAGGGAAGAGTCGGGAATTGGCGCGCGGTTGATAATACCGCGCCCCCCATTATCTCCCAGTAGATAATGATATCAACGCTGCATAATTGGTGGTCACTTTGGAGGTGTACCACCACCCCAGAGTACAAATATTTCCCTTATAACCGTCTGTTCGGAATCGGCAAGTGTTTTTGTTTTCTTATAACGTTTATACATTTTTGGGTCGAGGTATGTACAGGGTTATTGATTATGAATCCCCCCCCCCTCTATCTTTTTAGTTTGATGTTTCAGAAGAAAGTGTTCCAAATAAAAGTTTCATGGTTGAAAATGAGATTTTTTAAAAACCTGTTTTCACATATACAGGGTGTTCCGAAAAGTCTGGGCGAGGTCTAACTTTCTTATTACAAATGAATACCCTTTTTTTATTTGATATTTGGATTCTTCTCTAAATTCTAAACATTTTCTATGTAGAAGAATATCCTATACCTATAGTTCGATGTATAAAAAGATATTTGATATTTATACATTGAATAATACTAATTTATTGTTATAAAAAACTGAAATATATCTATGGTTTCGAAGTATTTTAGTGAAAGTCTGTGTAGGATATAGCAAAACTTTTCTAATTTTGTATTGATACCCGGAACATGAACTAAAAATTAAATAACATCATATTAAAAGAAAATCTATTGAATTAAATGCTGTATTATTTATACTTTGATACTCTGACACTCTAAAAGTATTTAATCACCTGACATTCTCATCAAAACGAGCGTCAATACTTAAAAATAAATCATGAATATATTTCACATTTTTATAACAATAAATTGGTATTATTCAAACTGTAAATATCAAATATCTTTTTATATATTGAACTTAGGTATAGGATATGCTACATAGAAAATGTTTAAAAAGGAGAATCCAAATTTCAAATAAAAAAATGGGGTATCAATTTGAAATAAGAAAGCTAGAGCTCGCCCAGACTTTTTTGAAACACTGTATAATACGTGAAAAAAAGTTTTTTAAAATCTCATATTCAATCATAGAACTTTCATTTGGCACACTTTTTTCTAAAACGTCAAATTAAAATGTCAGAGGGGGAGGGGCTTTTATAATGAATAACCCTGTACATAACTCATTTTTCGAATGTAAGACAATTTGCCGCAATAGATTACCACTCTAATTAGGTGTGGTTACAATCGTTTGTCTCAAGTTTTCATTTTCCAGAAAATCTTGGCAGAAACTCAAAATGGCGCCGTCTGGTAATTGCGTGCTGAGGGCGCGGTATTATCAGACCAGGGTTTTCGCAATGCTTTTTCTTCAGATTGCTAGATCTTCCCGAAAAAGAATCAAAAAGGTTATGGGATCCAGCCTGATGGAAAGATATAGTGGGAGCAAGACGTCTTGACTTAACAAAGAGGAGGTCATCCAAAGACACGGTAAAATCCACTGAGGAGTGACCAAAAAAATGTGATGATCACTATATTTGCAAATTTTGACATTAAAAACTAAATAATGCTATGACAAAGACCTTATTTTTGGAACACGGTATTCTCAAACATGGGCGCGCCAATACCGAACTGTCCCCTACGCAATTAAAAACAAAAGACAGCTCTTTGATAATATTTCAAATGTATTTTTCACTCAATTTGGAAGGGATAGAATGTCGAAAATTTGCACATCACAAAAAGTTTTTGACTTCCCTCGTATGTATGTATACAGGGTGTTCCAGTGAGGGTGGCCACCGGCCATTTCCCGGAAACTTTTCATCATACAGGCAAAAAATTTTATTACTAAAGCTGACAAGAGAAAAACCTGGAATATATTTTCAAGCTTCTGAAATGGTCGCTAGGGGGCGTAACAACCAACACCAGGTAGAAAAATAAGATTTTTATAGAATTTTGCCCAATGAAAATGATATATGTATAAAAATGTGAGTGCCTTCACGAATTCTACTCCATATAAATCTGAGAATATATCTAACAGTTTCAAAAAAAAACTTTTGCAGACTTCATCATCGTGCCAAAGACACACTGTTACTCGCAATGTTATGTGAACTTTTCAAAAAAAAAATACAAATGAATGTTTTGATATTCTCAATTATTTTATATGAGAATTAAATACAAAATCATGTAAGAAAATTTCGGGGAAAATTGATTTTTGGTGGACATACACATTTCTCATCATCGCATGCATCAAAGAAGATCGATTCTCACTTTATGACAATTTTTTTCCAAAAAAAATTCAATGAATGTGTTGAGATTCCCAACCATTTCCATTCCATTCATTCAGGGTGGACTAGAAGTAATGAAACATACGGTAACAGTTAGTAGATTCCTCACACAAAAATATTGCGATTTACCACAACTTGTCTGATCCGAAAGTTGATATTAACAGAGATAGAGGGCACAGGGTGTCAAAGTTGAATTTGAATATTTGATTTTTTCAAATAACTTTTTAAATAATCAATAATCTGAGCATGAAATCGCTCCTACTTGTAGGGGGCGCCACTTACATATCGTCGGCTTAATCTGCAAAACCCGTAACTCCACTTTTAAAAACTGTTCAGGGTACACAAAAAAAGGTTTTCCAATGGAAAAAATGATAACATAACGAGAACCTATGCGTTTTTTCACTTGTTTTGGAGTGATTTTTCGAAATTTCATTACGCGTTTTGCCGAATGAGGTTGTGGTGTGAGCAGATACGAAATTTTCTACTTTTGAAATAACAAATTAACGGGTTAAGTTTTGAAGATACGCTCTTTGCTGGGTCATAGGTTGCGATGTCTTCTATGAGATGGCACTAAAACACTATTTTTGCAAAAAAGTGAAGTCACGGGTTTTGCAGATCAAGCCGACGATATGATACATACCTTTTCACTCATTCAAATAGTCAGAACTTTTTGTACGCACTCGTACATTTTTTTTAAATTGAAAAAATAATTTTTCCATCATGTTTTCATGAAAAAGGTAAACTTTGTAGAAGTGCCTAGAAGTAACCTTTTTCAAGATATTTGAACTTGAAGTAATCCATGCAATGTGGCATATTTATTAACAAGAAAATAAGCAAACTTAAATAGTTTTTCTGACGCCCTGTATCTAAGAAACCAAGACGTTGCAGACCCATGTTTATATTATGAACTTTTCTTCTTAAAATTGCCCTAAGATTCACCCCATGAAACAAAAAAAAATGATATTCCAAAAATATCTTTGAGTCAATAAGTGTACCCTGTCATTTCTTAAAGAAAAATAATTTTATCATTTTTTTCAGATCGAATACACTACGCAAGAAATTACAAAATTGCGGTTGGCTTCTGAGATTTTTGAGAGATTTTTAATAAATCGAAGCAGAAAAAACTATTACCTATCATATTCCTTTTCGATCTTAAAAATCCTCACACATTAATTCAAGTTAAAAAAACACCTAATAACCAATTCATCAATAACAAAATTCTAATTTAAAAAATCACTTCGACACCCAGTATCATCTTTACAATAACTAAAGTATAAATACAGAATACAGGGTGAGTCTGAAATAAGAGCGTATTTTAACTTAGTAAATAGAGTAGGTATATACAGGGTATTTTGTAACTCCAGTAAAAAAAACACAAAGGGTGATTCGTTTTAAGAATAGTAATTCACGTTACTAAGGCGGTTAATGACTTTTCAAATTACGAGTCGAGATGTTTATGGACGATGCGACGAAGGAGCCGAGTATGGAATTTATAGACGAGTAGTTTAATGACATTTAACGGCTGTGTATCGTACATTGTTTTGTTTCATACTGTGATAATTTTTTTTTAACGGTTTAAAGAGCTTTCTTGTCAAACCATACACTTAGAGTGGCAGTCCGCCTCACATTCTTACCATGAGATGTCGCCAGCCAAACCATGTCACCACTTGGGTTGATTATATGTTACCAATATTCTATGTCAAGTTATTAATTAAAATCATGAGATGGCGCCAGCCAAACCATGCTACCAATGCAATTTCACAGTCTTTGATAATGCGAAATGTCATTTTTGGAGTAGTCAAGTAAATCATTTTTACAGTTTCTGATGATGTAAAGTGTCATTTACTGGACTGGTTTTGGGTCCGGTAAATGATACTTTACGGTAGAGTATGAAATAAAAAAAGTTTTTATGAACATAATGTTCGGAGTAGCTTCATTTCTGAAATTTTAACAAAAACTCGGTCTACATTTTGCTTAAAATTGAACGAAAAATCAAAAAATATCTTTATGGCGTGCCACTCAAAAAAATAACGCTTCAGGTCCGGTCTTCGAAAAGTTGCACTCAAACGATTTTTTCAAAAAGATGCTAAGTACCCCGGAGGGAGTTTGAGGTCAACTTTTCCAGGTCTAGACCTAAAGCGACACTAAAAGTGATACGCAATCAACTTTTCACAAAGTAAAAACCATTTTTGAATTTTTCGTTCCATTTCAAGCAAAAAAGGTGATTTTTTTTCGATGCGTCGTCATCAAAAACAAAAAAAAATAATATCGGAAAAATTCACCCATTCCAAGCTAAGAAGAATGGAAAAATAAATATTGATTTCATAACAACTGCTCAAAGTGTTGCGGTTTGATGCTTGAAAAAGAATATGACTCTGAAAATGTTTGAGACGTTTCGAATCTACAATCAACAGAAAAAAAAATAATATTATTTTCTTGACGAAACGTTTTCGGACTTATTTTCAACAAAGAATCAATGGAAAGTTCGAATGAATATTTTGATATTTCTCAAGCTGTGCTGCAATAAATCTGTACTGTGGAAAAAGGAATCGATTCCGCATTAATAAGTAGTACTGTCATCAAGTTGTGATATTCAAAATTTGTTTTCAATATTGATCAATGTCATCAGAATAAGATTAATTCTTTTATCCTTAATAGCTGTTAGTTCATATAGGACATTACATACAATGATTCCAAAGATCAGTACTGCCCTCCCGCAGTCAATCTAATACTTAACATGACTGGCGCTTCGTAAAGGCATTGTGCGCTAACTGGCCCTCTGCGGGACCTGGAGAGCTCGTTATCTTTTGTTAATTGCGTGAAAATAAGCAGAATTTCTTTTCAGCTTTCAGTGGGATAAAGGACCATCATACATCAATCAACCTCCAATATCACCATCACGACAGATTCTGTTGACCTGAATATGCAGTTTTATTGAAACGAGCCCATTCAGAATGAATCATGGCACACGTCTAATCTATCGATGTCAAAAGTCAAGACACCGAAAAAGTTATTGAGAAATATCGTTGATAGCAATGGCAATGGTATGCGGCACGTATTATGGCAGACATATCTCACATACGCGGAATGGATACCACTCACTGTCGAAAGAAAAGAAATCTTAGATGTAATCTTGAGATCTTTAAGGTTGGCTGATGCTGATAGATTGCCGCTTGAACCTGTCGATATGACCAATGGCTTTGGATGTCTAATTGTAGTAGATTGTTTCATGTTCGACTTTCTTTATTTGTTCATTGCTTCGTAATAGGTTTGTGCTCACTACAGATGATTGAATGTCCTACTGAAAATCTAAAGCTTTTTTATAAACCAATGAGTAAATATGAAACGATACGTTATATTTAATCCATGAAATGTACTTTTAGACTGAAACACTGACAATATTTTCAGTTTACAATTGACATTTCGTATCCTTTCATTTCAAATTTCAACGACATGTTTATTCGTGCAGTGGGTGTTGGAACAAAAATAAGTAGGTATTGATTTGAAACAAATTCATTCACAGTACAAGTGGTTTTTCGTGCATTTGATTACGCTCTTAAACTTGTTGGAAAAAGAACAGAAGAAGCTACATATACATGCTACAAAATAAGGGTTATATCCGAACTCATTAGACACGACTTGTGTAATCAAAACTGGACAGTAGGCAAGACAGAATAAAAACCAACCTTTCATGCTTTTAGTGGTGGGTTTCATAGTTAACCAAGATGCATGATGCATCAACTGACTATGAATCATCTTCTAATACTTGATCAAAGTACTGTACTTATATCAACAATGGTAATGTGACGAAACATTGTTCAGTATATGGTGAATGCGCCGAATCGATTTGCTTCTGGTCCATTCTAGCGAGGCTAGATGGCGTCGAATATTCTTCGCTTTTCTACAAATCTCTGGAATGTTCTTTCAATCCTGGCGAGGGTATATAATGAGATCCGTCATTTTAGTTAGTTAGTTCAGTTATCGATTAGCCGCGAAATATATATCGTTGAAACATAAATACACTGCGATTGCAATATAAATTGTTTGTAAATAGTGAGTGCTGTACATAGTGACTTGAAATAAATAAATTAAAACTGGACAAGTGTTTTCTATAGCGAAAAATATTACACTATGAATCATAGGTAAGCGTTTATTAGCTCAACATACATTGCTAAAATGTGCCATTTAAGCACTTGAAAATGAAATATCAATTTTTTTTATTGCAGACTCAGTCAAGGCTAATCCACTTCCAGTCAACAATTTCACGTTATAAAAGGCCTCGCATAGGTGAACGCACAAACAGGAAAACACAATTAATGGCATTTACTTTAGTTATTGTTATCCTAACCACATTTTTTCCATATTAGAACTGAAATAAGCCAATATATAATACACTGAATTGGTGCTGTTTTTTATCACTCCTTGACATTTGATGGTGAAGTCGTGATTTGCCATCAATTATCCACCATGGCAAAATGCCTTGCGGCCGAATGACGGCCGGCGTGCCAAATTGATACTCCTCAGGGGATAACTGCCTGTACATTGCCAATGAAAGTTACAGGCAATGCCGTTACTACTAAATCACACTGCCGTCATGGAATATTTGCTGGGTGGTTACCTCCAAAATATGGACTTGCTGATGATCCTCACTGAGCTCTCGAATCTGCATGAAATTTTTTTCAGCAAATGTGGAAGAGGTTTAGCATCAGATATCATCTATTCTACCTCCACCTTTATACATCCATGTCTCTGATGGTTGTGACTAAACTTCCTGGTTCCTTGGCTTAGTGAAGAAGCAAATGGTATCCATGTTGAAAAAAGTCCGATTTTCCACGACAATTATTATTGCTCTATACGGAGAGAATTCACAACATTTCTTGAGGGCTTTTTGTCTTTTTTTAAATGCTTTTTTTGTCCTCTCTTAATTTTCATACTTCCTCACAGTCATCGAATTTTACTTTTTCAAGAATCTTATTTTTTGGATTATAGTATTTTCTGTCTTGTCATGTTTCTTCAAATTTTAGACAATTCAAACGAGCTGATAATGAGTGGTATAAATAAAGAAAATACCAAATCCGCAAAACTAATAATACTGGTATAATAATTGCTTGGAATTACCTCTTCTGCTCTTGATTTTTTTTAGCTATTTCGGAAATAGTTTCCATAAACGATGATGATGATTGCAGATTTCGCTAGAATTATAGAAAATGCCAATTACTTGACATTGATTTGGGATCTCTGGTTGCCATTTTTTTTTTTTGAGAACATTTTTTTAATATCATTATAAATTCCGGAATTAATTCTGTCAAGCGGTGATAATACCCTCAAAATGTTATTTAATCTACTGGATCTAGCGAAAATGTTTTTGTAGTATTTTCGCTTTATGCATGGTGAAATATTGCTCAAATAGTTTCCAGCTACCTAAGACATTTAATCACTTTTGAATAATTTCAGAATTACTTGATTAGCTTCCATCCAGCTGTAGCTGAATACGGTAATTTATCCGAAGATAATAAATTCCGTTTTTTGGTATTACGATGGAAAAAAAATTGGATTTGCGTAGAATAATGCTTGTTCTGCCTAAACTCGATGTCCTTGGCAAGGAATTACCGTTATTGAGAATTTCTGGGATGGTAATACCAGAATCAGTTTCTAAAAGTGATAATAGTATTATAAAAATAAGCATTCTCATTAGAGCAGGTGAAAATACTGTAATATGTTTCGCTATAGAAACACTTGTCCAGTTTTAATTTATTTATTCAAAGTCACTACAGCACAACCCCAAATATTTATGTTCACAATATGTTTTACGCGAAATATAGCGCGGCTAATCAATAACTGAACTGTCTTTCCCAAATGACGGACTTGTATATCCTCTTCCATCCATCGATGGATGGCGAAAGTTCTCCAATATTCTAGATGTAGGCAACCGAATATACTTCCTGATTCTAGAATCTGAACAGTGGTTTGGACTTGTGACAAACGGCACAAAAGACGGGATGTTCGATAGCGGGACGCAATGGTTGTAACATTATCTCCGCTGTCGGCCGCCTTGGAAGTTTGTACCACTGGGCATGTTTCGTAACATTGCTCCCTCCTCAAAGCTATTTGGGACGAAATGTTCCCATGTCGATATCGGCACAGTCCTCAAACCTACAGTGTGATGTTCGGTGAAAATAGCAGTCCACTGCGATATCCTTTGGTTCGTCCTTCGGGAAGGATAGCAGCATACCATGATGTCAATGCCGCCTCTCTTGAAGATCCCTTCCAACATGCTTCTCACCACTCGCCAGTCCACTTGGTCATCTTGGGAATTGCCCAATGAGTCAGATCCTGTGACAGCATCAAGCCTCGAAGATAATTGAGGGCTCTCCAGATATCACTGTAGGTGGTAAGATGTTGTGGAAACTTTTTCGTCACAATGTAGAACAGGTGTCTTGTTCCTTCCATGATTTGGAGCGCCTTCCTCACCTGAGGCTTTTGTCGTCGCAGATGATCCAGGCGTCCAAATTTTTGTTTGAAAGCAGCAGCAAGTCCACAACTAATACTGAGGTCTTCAGTGGCCCAGTGAGCCAATGAGTATTCGACTGGTGATCTGGTCGAATTCTTTCTGAACAATGCCATTCTTGACTTTCTGGCCATTGGAGTAGAGGGACATCAAGGTTTCCAGTGACATGTTTTCCTCGGGTGACCTGATCTGCATCACTTCAGCGTCTTGATGATCATGGTTTACAGCATTCCGAGCCAAACAGCTCTCGGTTTTCTCCGTGGTGGCTTCTTGATCCTGTAGACTGTAGATGACGTCATTGATTCGCTCCAGGATGGCATACAGGCCGTCCCAAAAGAACTTTGCAGTTTTGGGAAAAAGTCACGTCGCCTCTGTGGGTTGTGTAGCCAAACCAGATCCCCAACCTGGAGTCCCCCTCCACGTCGAAGGCGTCCTTCATCCTGTCGCTGGCGCTTTGGATGTTCAAACGGACTCGTTGATGAATATCGTCCATCTTTCTTCGAAGACCACTTGCGTGATCTTTCCCAGCGAGATCTTCACCAGGTGGACAGCCAAACATCAGATAACAAGGCAGCCGGAGTTCACGACCCAGAATGATTGTTGCCAGAGTATCGCCCGTTGTTTCATGAACAGCAGACCGGTATGCCAGAAGAAACTGATGAAGATGTTCGTCCCAGTCTATTTGATGGTTAGAAACAACTTTGGCCAAGTGTCAATTGATGGTCCGGTTCATCCGCTCTACCATCTCATCCGATTGTGTGTGCAGCGCAGTCGTCCTCGTCTTTCTGATTTTCAAGACAAATCACACGTTCTGGAACAGCGCTGATTCAGAATTTCCGCCCTGGTCCAAATGCAGCCCCAATGGAACGCCAAAACGGCAGATCCATTTCTTAATTAGTGCATCACCTACAGTTGCTGCCTCTTTGTTCGGCAAGGCACACGCTTCGGCCCACTTGCTGAAGTAGTCTATCACGACCAGGATGTATTTATTTCCTTCGTTCCACTCAGGAAATGGTCCAGCAACATCTATAGCGATCCTCACAAATGAGCTTCCAACATAATCCTGACGCATAGGAGATTTTGGGCGTTTCTGTGGTCCATAACTTGCAGCGCAAACGGCACATCTTCTGCACCACTACCGGACGTCGCGTCGGCCTGGCAGTTGGTCCAGAAAAACCTTTCTCGCAGCTTTCCTAGTATCTTTGTTACTCCCAGATGTCCACCCGTGACGCCATCATAGATTTCTCTCATCACACAACCACTATCTGCCTCCGATTAGTGCCTTCCAGATTTTTTACCAGTTTCATCGGAACGCCGTCGCTAATAACCAGTGAGTCTCTCATTGCGCCCAGTAGATTTCTACTGTATTTGAAAATCGTGCGACTTCTTGCCAAGTTGGTCGTTGGCCTGTTAGCTTCCATCCAATGATGAGCTTAAGATCTAGATCTTTCTCCCGGTCCTAGCCTAGCGCCTTAGACTGCCAGGAATCATCCACCACAGATGTCCTGCGAACGCTCGCTTCCTTTCCCTCGGCTTTGTGACAGAGCTCTAGTCTCCTGGACAAGCCATGAAAGGTCTTGAGGTTTGATCTTGCTCGATGATCCTTGTCTTCCAATGCCAACGCAGGTGCCCGTATCTTCTCACAGCGGCTACGAATATGCACAGGTTCTACTTTGAGGATCCTTCCCACAGTTTCTTCAAAGGTGTTTTTTTTGTGGGATACTGTTCATCCATCCTTTGCTCGAGCGCAGAAAGCTTGCAACACTGCTTCGCCAGATTGTCAGGAAGATGAAGAATCAAGGACATCATCATCTCCCACAGTCCATCCAAGAAGGCCTGTACAGCAAGCCTCTCCATCACATTTTCTGGCGTAGTTGGATAAGCCATCCCGTTGGTCTTCTGAGAGCGGTTCTTCAGCTGAGAGTGGTAGACGTGCTCCAAGTGAGTTTGTCCATATCGCAGCTCCAAATGCTTGACCAGAACATCGTAGTCGTCCTGCTCTTGGGTGTTTAGCGTCTGCAGGATTTCCGTTGCCTCCCCACGAAGTGCCAGAGTCAAATTATAATAACAGGATTGTATTTGAAATTCTCGGGGGAAGGAGTTCAAGAGACCTTCCTCACGAGCCTCAAAACGCCTGTAAGAGTAGGTTCAAATGTTTTTATCCTTGGGATTTTGGGGCATAATAAAAAAAATGAATTTTTGAATATTTTTATTTGTTTTTCAAGACATTCGACTGTACCTTTCTGAGATTTTCTAGTTCAAATAAGAAAAGAAACAACTCCGACAAGTTTTAAATAATTTAAAGGAATTGCTCCAGAATTCAAGTGAACAAACATTTTGATGACTATACCAAAGTTTACTAATAATAAACAGTTGGACCACTTTCGAAAACGCGCGAAACCGGCTCCACCCTTCTACTTCGTTTCTCTTGGAGAGCCCAGTTCCCATTAGTTCGGAACGTCTGTCGGTCGCTTTGAACCATTTTCGCTGGGCGGGTTTCTTTGAGCGGCATGCTTTGACGCCGCGGCCGCGCTTGTATACGGGTTTCAAAGAGCCGACTTCTAAGTGACCTAACTTATTGTATATTAGTAAACTTTGACTATACCTACATAGTAAATAGAAATCGAAAAATAACATATTCAAAAGTAAGTTAAAATGTTACAGTTATCCCGATCATAATTCAGTTAGTTTTGAAAGAAAATCAATACTAATTAACTATTGAATAATAGTCATTAGTGACAACTTTTATAATTGCAAGAAAAGTTATTTTTCATAAAAAGTTTTCTCCGTGAGAAAATAAAGTTTCAGAACTGGAAAATCATGTATGATATACAGGAAGGCTAAAAAAACAACACTTTTTCATTTAAAAAAATGATTCCACAACTGTGATTGTTGTGTAAGACTAGTAAATGATTTTTTAACCATTGATGGGTGTCGCAATTGAATTTTTGCGTTATTTCTGTCCTCTGTTAATCAAGTTGACAAAGGTGTAAAATATAGAAATTATTCATTACACCACGAGGCAAAATATTGTGGATTAACAGAAATAGTTGGAATCTACATTGAGCCATATGGATTTTGTTGAATTTGATTAGTTTGATTGAATCTTAGGCTTTTTCGAGAGACTGATGCCTGGATAGGACGCCATAGTGAAATTCTTGGCCCTCGAGGTCGCCAGATCTAAGACCATTGAATGTTCTCTGTGGGCTGTTAAAAGAAATGGTGTAGGCACAGTCCTTCTCAAGACGTCGCGACGATTTAACACAAATTATAAGGCGATTTGTTCGAGATGTTATACTCTTGCTATGAAAAAAACAGCAGTATGATAATATCATGTAGTTTCACTTTTTCCTCCTTTTGCATTATTCGCTTTTGACAAAACTTATATTTTTACAAAAAAATGTTAGTGGTTTATGGTAAGACGCACTCAATAAAATCTCTGTTGCCGATAAGATCGGAAGGGTTGATAATAAATAATTACCGGGAAGGAGCAAGAAAGTATGGAAGACTGAAGTATCTATGAAAAAGTGTTCAAATCAATGACCAAATGTAATAGTCAATGCATCGCAAACAATAGCCTAGTTCACATCGATAACTCGTTTAGTTCGGTCCGATAGGACCAAGCTGGTGGGGATAGTACGGAAGGGCCAACGCTTGCTTCTTGCCCGTTTACACCGTCTTGCAACGCGTGAACTAAATGAGTACGCCCGCAATTCGTCAAATGTCAAAAACAAGTCGAAATTAATCATCAACACAATTCGTAACCAAAAAAAAACATGAGTAAGTACGCTCAGATTGCCTTAGAAACTCAGAACCAACACAATTCACAATAATAACAATCAACATAACCTCATAATTTTGATCCAGATCGAACCAAATTTAGTTCGGTACACTTGCTGGCGAGTACCGAACCAAGAGCGGACCAGCTTAGTCCGCAACTGTTTACACCATTCGAACCAAATATTTGGTTCAGATATAGTTCGAATTAAGTACTTGGTCCGCGGACCAAGTTGTCGGTGTAAACTAGGCTAATATTAAACTGGAGATGATTAAAAAAAAAATGAAAAAACAAAGTATTTGGAACCATAAACAGATAAAAGCTTCTTTCGGCAGTGAACAATGAACAATTTTCATAAATCTTTCAATAAGTTTTTTCCGAGGTTTGTCTAAAATCCAAATTGCAACTGATGACCATTGACGTAGAAAGTTGAAAAAAATATTTGACACTCTCTTGGCGTCGCGTCGCATGTGTTTGTTTTCAGTTCGTATAACAAGCAAGGATTCTTCATTCAATTGATAACCTGATAGAAAGAATTTTCTTTTTGAAACAAAAATCTTTCTTATTGAGGTATACCAGGCAATCGATGATAATAACTCATCTCATACACAGTGATTCTGATTAAATCCATCAAAACGGGAAGCCTATTTCCACTCATCGGGTGGTAAACAATTAAAATGATGTAACTACCTGCTTACAGTATGCATAAATAAGACGAACGATTTTTCTTTCGGAGGATCGTCGGGAGCCTGATACCTCACAACAAAAGCACCATCATTAGAAATAATAAGCTACGGAGCTTCTTCATAGGTGGTACTGGTGGTGATCTAAGTGGTGCGAACATTAATAAATTATCTGTTGATGTTATTGAAATTTTCGTTTCATTGCTTGGGAAAATGATTGACGACTGATCAGTTTTCTAAGTGGATTTTTTTTTTCATGAAAGCTTATTGTGACATAACTGAGAAAAACGGGTTGATCTGGTTGAAAATTTGTTGTGCAATTTTGCAAATTTTGATTCTGTATGGCTCAATCAAACAATATGAAACTTGGGAAATTGTAATCCACTTATTGGCAGTCTCTTGGACAGGGTGGCCAAAAAGGCGAGGTGAGCGGCTGTATCTCAGAAACCACACATTGTGAGACTTGCGGTAAAAAAATATATAACTATAGTGGCCGAAAGAAAACTTTGGAAATAATTCTCCAGTTCATTCCTCCACAGCTAGAGGGCGTAATAGCTATTGTCGGGTAGAAAAATTGATTTTACTCAAAAATGTTCCATTATAAGTTGCTAACAGAATAATGATCATCGTCAGATTCTGCACCTTTTTGGTTTACCATTTTTAATTGTGGGACATCAAATAAAGTCGTGAGGGTGGATCGAGGGGTAAATTCTGACTTGATAAAATGCCTATAACTTAAGTTAGACTCAACATATTTGAACGAATAAGGTCTTGTTTGAGAGAGGAGGCCTTGTTTATTGAGAGCAAAATAGTCATGGAAGATTGGTTATTGCTGCTCCCTGTAAAGGGCGCCAATGCAAAAATTTATAGTTTTTCTATTTTTTTTCCGAGATTCCAAATAGAATGGTAAAATTATTTCAACGGAAACAGAACGTAGATAAAAATAACAAGAAGAAACCTCTTTGCCACATCTTGATAACTTGACTCATTAAAAAGTTATTGCTAGAAGAGAAAAGAAGACACCATAATATGCAAACAAAATCAATGATTAAACTGTTTCAAACAAAGATTTGACGTTTCTGTCCAAGTTTGTTTTTGGTTTCCCTGGATAACTCAAGTGAAATAGTATTTATGTAACCAGGCCGGAAAATTACTTATTAAAGTACGAGACGAAATGTTTATTATTATCGGGATTTCTTGAAAAGTAGTTTGATGACATTTCAGGGCTATGTATGTTACAATATACAGGGTGTTTCCTAACCTCTGTGACAAAATGAAAGGGGTGATTCTTCGCTTAATTTTAAGACGAAAATGTGGTATAACTTTCTTTCGAATTTCGCTTTGTTTCCAAAATACAGGGTGTTTAATTTTTTTTATTATCTTTATTTATTTTTATATTTGTTTTTTTTAATTTATTTAGTGTTTTTGAATTCTCCATTAAAATGATTATAATTGATTGCTGTATTTGTTAGAAAATTCAACATCAGCGATAAAATTACTTTTTGCGTCAAAACTCACTCAACTAGATTTAATTTTTTATCTCAAAAATTAGGCAAGATACGATAAAAATTCAAGAGATCAAAAAGTTGCGTTTTCAGTTGAATAACCTGAGAAAAAAATGAAAATGACACAAAAAGTCAGTGGCGTACATTTTTTTCCAAATAATATTGGTTGAAGTGCCGCTCGGGACGCCACTGTATTCGATAATTTTTATTTGTTCATGGCAAAATGAGCCCGTTATCACTATAAATACCGTTACCAAACTTCAACAAAATCGAGTAAAAGATAAATTAATTAAAAATAAAAAACTGATCAAAAAAAAAAAATAAACACCCTGTATTTTGGAAACAAAGCGAAATTCGAAAAAACGTTATACCACATTTTCGTCTTAAAATTAAGCGAAGAATCACCCCTTCCATTTTGTCACAGAGGTTAGGAAACACCCTGTATAATTTCATACTATGACAATTTTTCTCAATCGTTTCAAAAGAGTATAGGTGGTAGTAGTCCTTCTCACATTCTTACCATGAGATGGCGCCACCCAAATCATGTCACAACGTGGTTGATATAGATGAGTAATTATGTTAACCACATTTTATGCCAAGTTATTAATTATTATTACCATGATATGGCGTCAACTTCAATTAGCAAAGTTAGTAAACTCCTTCTTATCCATTTTTATCGGCTCTGATGATGAAATGTTTCATTTACCGGACTGTTTTGAGTCCGGTAAATGATACATTACAGTAGAGTAAGAAATAAAATTATAAGAACATACGTGTTCATCAAAAAGAGGCAATAACTCCTGAAGTTATCGAGATGAGGTTTGTAGGATTTTTCTTATAGATTCTTACAGATTCGAGTGCATGCATGGGGATCTCAGTTATCAAAAGAGATACAGGGTCGGTTAAATGGTTGCAAAGTTGCGCATTTTTATGGTCAAAAAAATGCAATTTTGAAACTTGAAAAATTCCTACCACTTCCGAAGATATTCGGAAAAAACCGAAACTTCGCAAGAATGTTTTTATCATTTTCTGCGTTTGTTTGAAAAGACATTTTGAAATAAATTACACTTTGTCATTGCCACTTTTTCTCCTCTACAAGGTGGTGGTATAAAATGAATATCTGACGTTTCGTGTTCCTGCTGCCATCATCAACTTTATTTTTTCAAATACGGACCTGGATTTTTCATTTTATTTTTACAGCAAATGCCAAACAACTTTCGATTCACGTCATAATTGCCTCCAAACGAGTTATTATGTGATTTGCAGGTGACCAAATTTGACCACCAGCAAACTTCATAACAACCTGCTTGGTGGCAATTATGACGTAGATCGAAAGTTGTTTGGCATTTGCTATAGTTATCTTTTTACACCCTTGAGGCATTGAGGTGATCAGATGAGGGCGTAGAGTGATGGGTTGCCTTAGCAACCTCAATATTTTCAAATATTATTCACCTATTATTGTTATTTTCAATATTTTGTTTCAAAGGCAATATTTTTGAACACTTTTTCAAAAATTGATTCAGTGTTTTATTTGTAATTTTTTTATTTTCCATGTCATTTGTGGATTTAATTTAATTTCATGAAATGTTTCATAATTGGATGTTATTTCGATTTTGGTTCAGTCAATAAGTTTTGTTTAGTGGTGCAGGTTTTCTCATAAGAATAACGTGTCGAATAAAGATGGATTTATGAACCAAACTATGTGTTAGGGAGACAAGGGTGGCCTAACTGATTTTCTCTGGTATTATTTTTTTTTTTTTTCGATGGTTGCGATACCTCAATGCAATAAGGACGTCAAAAGATAACTAAAAATAAAATAAAAAATCCAGGTCCTTCTTTAAAAAAATCAAGTTGATGATGGCAGCTCGAAGACGAAACGTCAGATTCTCAATGTATCTTGTAAAGGAGAAAAAGTGGCAATGACAAAGTGTAATTTATTTTAAAATATCTTCTCAAACAAACGCAGGAAATGATGAAAACGTTTTTGCGAAATTTCGATTTTTTTAATTTTTTTTTTGTAATTATATCTTTCTATTTGAAATTTCAGAATAAGATTAAAAAAACTATAGATTTTTGCATTCGCGCCCCCTAGAGGGAGCAGCGTAAACCAATCTCGCATGGCTATATTTTGCACTAAATAAACAAGGCCTTCTTTCTCAAACAAGCCCTTATTCGTTCAAATAAGTTGAGTCTAACTAAAGTTATAGACATTTCAATTAGTCAGACTTCACCCTTCCCCCGTCTTTACCTACAATCAAAAATGGTAATCCAAAAAGATGCAGATTTTCACGAGGATCACAGTGGTGATTCTTGATTATCAATATTTCTACCCGACCATATCTATTCTACGCCCCCTAGCGGTGGAGGTATGAACTCAAAAATTATTTCCAGTATTTTCTTTTCCACTTTAGTCATAGTTTTTTATAGGAAGTCTCTACTATGTGTGGTTTCTGACATACAGCCGCGCGCTTACCTCGCTCATTTGGCCATCCTGTACAGAATGTAGAAATTGTATTTAAAATTATTCGGGAAGAGTTAGACTTTATCGCCGCATTGAGCGAATATATTTTTGTTGTGCCTAAGGCACTGGCGTAGCCACGGGGGGGCTTTTGGGGGTCAGAACCCCCCCCTTGATCAGAAAGAAAGTACAATTGAAAAACACATTTAAATTCAAATGATGAAATAATTGCAATCTCTTGAAAAATTCATGAAGTGGCAATGCCGCATTCCAGCAAAGCCAGATTCCAATCATAAATATCGTTTGTTTGGTTGCCTATCTACTCGGTTTATAGCGGTTATCTAGAAGTAACTAATTCAAACAGTTGGTAAACCTGAGGAGTGAGGCTGAACAATAAATATATGGCTGAACATTGATGACAAATTATAATTGTACGGTGTTGTGGTGTACCGTGTTTTGTGTTTGATTGTCGTTAACTCCATATTTGTTAACATTATATAAAGCGAAGAGTAAGAAATTCCAGCAAAGAGAGGTCATTTGGGAGGCGTAAATGTCAAAACTAAGGACTACTAAGGAGGTAGGTACACTAACTTGCACATAAAATGCGTACATTGAAATGGTGAAATTGCTTTGGTTTGGGCAGTGTATGAAGGTGACAAGTTAACGTCAAGTCTTGTCAAATGCTATTTGCAATAATATTATGGCGAGACAATTATCTAATTTTATAAAAACTCAAATACTGACGCGTCTCAGTGAAGACTTATGGTCAGTAAGAAGAACGGATGAGCACTATGGCGTTAACAAAGCCACAGTCTGCAGACTAAGAAGCCGTTGGCTGGCTACACACAGCCTCGAAAGGAAAGAAGGTACTGGCAAGAAGAACAGGAAGACCAGCCATCAAGAAGACGAAGCGCTGCTTAATAATTTGAGAGAAAACCCATTTGACTCTGCAGCGAACACAGTATCATTGACCAATTCTCCTGCTCCACCGCAAGTCGGAGAATAAAAAAATCGGAATTACGTTGTCGTACTGCTGCAAGAAAACCAAATTTAACCGAAGAGCAAAAGCAGGCAAGGGTGATTTTTGCCCTAAATTACGACCGGGACGAGGATTACTGGGCACGAGTAATATTTACCGATGAAAAAACATTCCAGTCCTCCTCTGATCGCAAAAGAATTAAAGTCTATCGGCCTGCACACTCTCGCCTTGACGAGCGATACACAAATCAAATAGACAGGGCTGGTCATTTTTCCGTCAACATGTGGGGCTGGGTTAGTGCACGAGGACTGGGGGTTTGTTGGCATATCAATGGCAGGTTTACTTCGGCTCGTTATCTGGAGATTCTCTCAGATGTAATGTTGCCATCGGTTGAAGCCCTTTATCCAGAGAACCAATATATTTTGCAACAAGATAACTGCGCCGTGCACACCGCCAATGTTTGCAAGACATGGTTTCAAAACCGGAACATTGAAGTTTTAGTATGGCCATCGCGTAGTCCAGATCTAAATCCGATGGAAAATGTGAGTGTGAAACTCGAGGCCTCAAAATCAGGCAGAACTATCAGATGCCATTCTTGATGCGTAGGATGAGCTCGCCAATGATGATGAATATTGTCGAAATTTATCAAACTCTATGGTTCGACGACTTCAAGAAGTTTTGGTCAGAAATGGTTCTGCAACCGGCTATTAACTGCATAAATAAATTCAAAAATGTACCAATAATTACACTGCCCAAAAAAACATGATTTCATTGTCTGTGTACGCATTTTATTTGCAAGTTAGTGTACACTATGAAAATGCACCTTTTGTGTATCGCTATGCTCACCAATTAAACAAGGAACAAGCAATGTCAAGTATAACGAGCGTAATTTTTTTTTATAAATCTGAATGGGATTTCCAATTTTGTTTCAAATTCCTCTGACATAACAGCAGCCTTGAAGGATGTTTGTGACAAACGATTCAAACGAATACCAAGATCAGTAGTTAGCACAGACGCGTAGGAGCACTGATTCGTACTTTAGCAGACGCTGGAAGTACCCATAAATGTTATGAGTCATGGATTTGAGGGGAAATTGATTAAAAAAGAGGGGAAATTCCTCACAATTTTCCGCCTGCGGCACTCCATCTATCCGAACCCAAACCCCCCCCCCCCCCTTATAAATTGTCTGGCTACGCCACTGGCCTAAGGTCAATAAATTAATGATTGAACAAAAATAATCTAGTTTTATAATGAAATGTCCGCATAGACACTAGAAGCGCCAACTCTATCAATATAAATAAACTCGTTATCCAGCACCTTGTGATTAAACGACATTAACCATGCTGAAACCTCGGCATCGGCAGGCACTATTCTCATAAGTATTTTTTAAACACTGTGGGCAATTATTCAGCGATCGTATCGGTTTGAAATTTTCGAGGAAGAGAGAACGGAGAACGGACGTTCACGATCCAGCATAACAAGAAGGGAAAGATTTTCTGCCAGCGAGAAAGATCCAGATCTTTGTGGTGCTATAAGCAGACGGGCGGGTCCTTCATTACACGGTGGGCAGAGATCGTCACGACTTGTAATGTGTGTACATATATCTGCGATAACAGCGCTTATTACAAGCCCGATCTCGGCCTTTTCCTACATCTTCTTTTAACGAAATTCACACTTAATAATTTTGACACACGGGAATATAATTAGTGTGTAATAAATCGACGGATTATGGCTTCGAGGCGTAGATATTTTGCAGGAATAACTGTTTTTCAACAGTGTGTGATAGAAAGGATTTTCTTTACTGCTAATGAGTGCATATTAATGGTTGTTGCAGATTTATATCCGTGAATTGCTTTTCAAGCAGTAAACTCCATTACAGGACTGTCCCGAAAATCGGAGGCATGGGGTCACCCTATTGCAGAAAATCTTCAAATAGATGGATTCTGACAAGATTGATCACAGTTTAGGTCCCTACTTATTTGGAACTCATTAAAAGCTTATTTCTATTGTGAAATAGTATATTATTCAACGATCAGGAAATGGTGGCTATTACTCACGAGGATGAAGTTTGCGTAATCATCTGAGTGAGTAATAGCCATTTCCCGCGAGTATAATACTACACTTTTTCTATGATTATTCAATAATTGAACCGAACTTTGCGATATTCAATTTCATATTGACGGCATTTTCTGACAACAGTACTTAAAGTGAGGTTTGGTTGTGAACACAATGACTATAAGACAAGTATGGACGGTCAAATGAGCGGTTTCAAAATGATGGATTTGAAGGTTGACAACTTGTCGAATTTTCTGATTGGCTCTTAAACACTGGAGTAAGGACATTAGATTATTTCATTGGTTGAAAACAGTTGAGTGATGAAAAAAAAGTCACTGGTATGAGTGACGACTCACTATACCCAATAGAAAGTGATTGTATAATACATCTATTATTGAATAGTCATAGAAAAAATTCAATACCTACTTCGATGAGCTCTTCAGTGTTCTGTAGATTTTAAAAAAGTGCTGTGGAACAGAAATCTAGATGACCAAACATGCCTTCACCATTTAAACAAGAAACTGGAGGTGTGGACAAACCTACTCTTTTTCGCGATTATAGTACAGTAAATACGTGCTTAAAAAAGGGGCATCTGAGAATTTCGGAAAATTCGCAAAATTTTGTTTTCAACTTGTAGAGGGGGTCCTCAATGGCTTTATTCTGAGTTTTCGAGAAAATGGAAGGTGGGCGCACGCCATCTTGAAAACAAGGGAACTACTTCTTTTCCCCGTTCCTATTTTTGACTTACGATAAAATATCATATATAGCCAAAATTGTAAGAATTTATATTCTCAATAATAAATCTACAGGGTGATTCCATGGTGGAAAGAAATCATACAGGACGAAATTTGTGCAGAATTAAATTTTCAGTAACCATCCATTGAAATAAATGGAAAAAAGTTGCTGGAAATGTAATTCTGAACTACTTTCGTCATGTACGATTTTTTCCCACATTTCATATTAATGAATCACCCTGTAGATTTTTTTAGAGAAAAAAGTTTGAAATAAAAGTTTTTGAGAATGTAATTCTGAACAACTTTGGTTCTATGATATTTTTGTTAGTCTAATAGGAACGAAGAAAACACAAATGCCCTTAATTTCAAGATGGCGTGGTAAGCTCACCTTCGATTTTCCCGAAAACTCAGAGTTAAGCTATTGAGCCTCCAAAAATTAAAAAAAAGTTTTTGCCTATTTTCCAAAATTCTCAGGAAAGCACGGATTTACTGTACTATTATAAAATAAAAAGGAATTGAAAGTTTCCAAAATGAAGTTAGGTCACCAACAGTACTAGATTTGGAACATCTATTTTTTTCCTGGTCTTTGATTTGAAAAAAGATAAAAAGATATACGGTTTGGTTGAGTTTTAAAGCTTTCAATCCTCTATACAGGGTGCCGCAGATTCGAGTGCAAACATGGGGATCTCAGTTAATATAAGAGATACAGGGTCAGTTAAATGGACGCAAAGTTGCGCATTTTATATGCTCAAGAATATGTCATTTAAAATTCCGACTACTTACGAAGATATTAAAAAAAAACAGAAATTTCGCAAAAACGGTTTTGTTATTTCCTGCGCTTGTTTGAAAAGATATTTTAAAATTATTCACACTTTGTCATTGCCCCTTTTTTCTCCTCTACAAGATGGTGGTATCAAATTGAAAAACTGACGTTCCGTCTTCGAGCTGCCATAATTTTTTTTTTAAATACGGACCTACATTTTTTATTTTATTTTTAGTTATCTTTTGACGTCCTTGAGGCATTGGGGCATAGAGTGATGGGTTGCCTATGCAACCTCGATGCTTTCAATTATTATTCACCTATTATTGTTATTTTCAATATTTTCCTAAAGTGGCAGTATTTTTGAACACTTTTGCAAAAATTGATTCAGTTTTTTATTTTCCATATCATCTGTGGATTTGATTTAATTACAATAAATGTATGGTTATTGGATGTTATTTCGATTTTGGTTCAGTCAATCAGTTTTGTTTGGTTGTGAAGATTTTCTCATAAGAATAGAAGTAGAAAAACTAAGTGTTAGGGAGACAAGGGTTGCCCAACCGATTTTCTCTGGTATTATTTTTGCATTATAAGGACGTCAAAAGATAACTAAAAATAAAAAAAATCAGGTCAGTATTTAAAAAAATGTACTTGATGATGGCCGCTCCAAGACGATCAGATTTTTAATTTGATACCGCCCTATTCTAGAGGAGAAGAAGTGGCAATGAGAAAGTGCAATTCATTTTTAAATATCTTCTCGAATAAACTCAGAAAATAATAATGTTTTTGCGAAAATTCGGGTTTTCTCGAATATCTTCGGGAAGAGTGGGTATTTTTCAAATGTCAAAATGTCATCTTGTTGAGCATAGAAATGCGCAGATTTGCATTCATTTGATCGACCCTGTATCTCTTATAATAACTGAGATCTCCATGCATAAACTCGAATCTGTGGCACCCTGTATAGGGTTATAAGCTTCAGTTTTTTGGATTTCTTTTAAAATAAATTTACGTGAAAACAAACAGCCATTGTTGTTTTCTTGATTAGTATCTACATTATCTGGCGAAATAACGATTTTTTTGTAAGAAAACTATTTTTCGTTTTATATTTTTTATTCAACATTTCTTATTTGTTTAATTAATTCAATCATAAATCATAAAATATTGTACTCCATTCAAACGTGGACCACCGATTTCATCGCATATAGTCCAACTCGATTGGGATGTTTGCAATTATTACTTCTTGTAATGCGCAAAACAATTTCCCGTATCGTCTTTCAGTTTCCATCTGGTAGTACAGAGCCTTTGTTGAATGAAAGTGTCGTTTTAAAAAATAAGTTTTTTGCTAAATTGTTTCCTCAATTGTTTTCACTTAAAATTAAGTAATGCGTTAATCATAAGTTTGTAAAATAAATGAGAAAATGCATGCCATAGCGATAAGGATATCATTTTCGAATACTGAAATATCATACCAAGATAAAAAAAAAAAACAAAGTGGAAGCACCCTCCAAGAAATTAAAAGCGATCTCCCTAAAGATAGTCATGATTTTATGATTATCTGCCGTTCTAGCTCCAATTTTGTTACATGCAATTACCCGTATTTGTGTGTGTTTTTTTTTTAAATGTTTGTTCTAATATGCCGTAACTACCGTAAAATAATAAATCCTTTTTTTAATAAAAATGTGTTTTATCCAGTGTATAATGATTCAAATGAGGCTCATTTTTCATTTAGTCATTTGTTTTTGGTCATACTAGGTGTGTTTGTTATTTCGGTGTAGGGTAGGGTAGTGCTGACTGCTGGTGTAAGTCATGGCTGTCAGTGTAAAGGAGATTCAACAATCAACAAACGCGTTCGTGCAGATTCTAGAGATATTCTAACCTAAAAAATAAACAGACAAAACACCGATGGATGATTCGAATAGTAATCTTGAAGTATTATATTGTCTGAAGTTTTTGAAGATGATGATTATTCCTCATCTTTAAGTTCTGATTCTGGAGACAGCTTAACCGAAATTATTTTAAATACACATTAGTGCAAAAGAAGCGAAACTGTATAAAGCAGAGATGTTTGTAACTGTGGTGCTTGGTGTCTGCCTATACGGATATTGAATTCAAAAGGCATTTCCGCATTGGCAAAGATTTATTCAACGAATTATCTTGATATCTACAATAGTTAATAGTCTATCAACAGTTGGGTTGGATTTAGGCTAACATGCATGCTCTACCAGATAATAAGCCACTACACCTTGGCTTGGGATCATTAGGTATCGTGATTGCTGCTAATGTTGATGTTTGAGAGTTTATGCGAAGTTTTGCGAATTCCAAATCTAAGCAGGAAAGAAAACCTTAAATAAGAAGAAAAAAATATAAATGAATACAAAGCTTACCAGATTCGCATCTTTTTGCATCTTGAGTGGATAAAAAGACTTGATATGTTTGATCAGAGTCTATATCGTATAACTGTATACATTCACTTTCACTATTTTCATCACCCATTCCGATTTATTTGATAAGATCCACACTGATTCTTCACTACAAATTTTCCTTTTTGTTTGTTTATCTTTATTAAAGGTTAGGTTAGGACATGCTCTGTTTACAAAATACACGAAATAAGCTCCCCACCATATTCTACACTACGCTACACCTGTCACACCTCCTCTTGACCCGAGTGCAGTAATGGGCAACCCACCCTGATATAACAAACACTCTACAGTCTACACTGTTTGCACTAACAGCATAACAAACGCCGCAGGGTAGAAAAGTGTAGTTTAGTGTGTACTAGTGGAGGATAACAAACACACCTACTAACTAATCGATTAAAAAACAAAAAATGCTTCTCCTGTAAAATATTGATTTCTGCTCGTATAAAAAAAATTGTTCCTAAAGCATGCGCAAAGTGTCTTTCCTGCCCTTAAAGCATATTTGAACTATTCGCGTAGTTCGTCGAACTATTTTGCGTGCTGGAAAGCATCACTTTGCGCACTTGTTAGGAAAATAACTATATCCTAAACCGTGCATAATTTCGGAGAATATAAATTCTTTGTTTTTACTTAGATAAGCATTTTCCAAGATTTGGAGTTTTTTTGCATATAATTGGTGTGATGAAATATTTTCATAAAAATTAATTTGAGAAGATTTGGACAAGCGAAAGCGAGGTGTGCAGCAAGAGCCGCTGTCGGGATGAAAGAAGCCCCTTACCAATTTTCTGTTGTCTTTCTACATAAATCTTTGCGCAAACGTTAGTATAAATCTTGAAAACATCAAGTGTTTGCTCGTTTTCCTCGGTTTTTGAAGTGGAAGGACGCCCCCCAATCTCTGCTCGTTTTTTATTCATATTTAGGGGTCTGGTACATATTAGGACCCCACGAATTTGCACTTTATTTTTTATACAATAGATAGAGAATAGTTTATAAAGGAGATTTGAAGAAAAAAATGTATGGAATATGAGGTTTTGAAAATGACAACACTTCAAAAGTCCTCGAGGGGTCCTAAAGTGTACCAGAGCCGTCGTCTCGTCTGGTACATATTAGGACCCCACGAATTCGCACTTTATTTTTTATACAATAGATAGAGAATAGGTTATAAAGGAGATTTGAACAAAAAAATTTATGGAATATGAGGTTTTGAAAAAAATACGACAACCCAAACTAACCCAAGAGTGAAATGAAACCGAAACCATATAGAGAGATGATGTTGCTAAGGCGACATCAAATTTTTTTGCCAAACACAAACTAACCCAAACTAACACAAACTTTTTTTTTTTTTTCAATTTTTTTTTTCCATAAATTTTTTTGCACAAACGTACAAGATTTCACGATATCTTTCAAATAAATTCATTAGAAGTGCGAAATTCGAGGGGTCCTAAAGTGTACCAGAGCCCATATTTAGATATCTCTTCACTCCCTGTTAATTTTTTTTGCTTTTTTTAATTCTTGGATTTTTCAAACCTGGAGCTCTTTCATTCAAGCTCAAAAAATCACAATCATTATTGTTACCATGACCATGATCCGTGTGACGCGTTCTGAAATGATCAACAACTTTGGATTTTGATACTCTCGTATTTACTCTCTGCATTGTTTCAAAAAAAAAAAGTATGACATATCATTATTTTCAGAAAACAGAAATTTATTCAAAAATGAATTCAAAAAGTTGGGTTGGTATTTGAAAAAAAAATGAGGATGGTGGCGAGAACCCGAAACGTCGGATTTTAATTTCGGCCATGCTATCTTGAAGAGGAGAAAAAGTGGCCATGAAAATGTGTCATCCGTTTTCAATTATGTATCTTTTCAAAAAAATTCAAGAAAAAACAAAAAAGAATTCCGAAAAAATTGTTGGAAATCTTTGGAATTTTCCAGGTGTCGAAGTGACATTTTTTTGATATTGAAATAGCACAACTTTGCCTCAATTTAACCGACCTTGTATCTTTTATGGTTAACGAGATTCCGATACATATACTCGAATTTGTAGCACCCTGTATAATGAACGGTCACCGTAAGACAACCAGGTATACAGGGTGTTTCCTAACCTCTGTGACAAAATGAAAGGGGTGATTCTTCGCTTAATTTTAAGACGACAATGTGATATAACTTTTTTTCGAATTTCGATTTGTTTCCAAAATACAGGATGTTTAATTTTTTTTTTTTTGATTAGTTTTTTATTTTTAATTAATTTATCTTTTACTCGATTTTGTTGAAGTTTGGTAACGGTATTTATAGTGATAACGGGCTCATTTTGCCATGAACAAATGAAAATTATCGAATACAGTGGCGTCCCGAGCGGCACTTCAACCAATATTATTGGGAAAAAAATGTACGCCACTGACTTTTTGTGTCATTTTCATTTTTTTCTCAGGTTATTCAACTAAAAACGCAACTTTTTGATCTCTTAAATTTTTATCGTATCTTGCGTAATTTTTGAGATAAACCACTTTATTGCTTGTCTCTGGACTACACAAAAATAACAATATGATGCAAAGTAGGCTTTTTGCTTCGATCCATGGCAACCACATTATTTGTTTTCTTTATGACATTTGCCTACTGTATGAAAGTTTCCAATAATGTATTTAAGTAACTTGTTTTTCAATTTATTCGTAATAAATTACGTTCTCTTCATAATGGCTGAGTTTACCAATCAAGAACTGGCTCAAATGCATTTTATGTACGGTTTAGCGGATGGAAAAGCCCGAGAGGCGAGACGTTTGTATGCAGAACGTTTTCCTAAGTACCATGTTCGGCAACATTTACAAGGTTACATCTCCGGTTAGAGGAAACAGGTAGTTTTGCAAAAAGCCAAATAGGCGGCCGACCACTTACGGTTAGGACCGCCCAACTTGAGGAAGAAGTCTTGATCATGGTAGAAGAATCTCCAAACATGAGTACTAGGAAAATTGGAAGTGAGTTAAATGTGAGTCACAAAACAGTCTGGAGTATCTTGAAAGACTATTTACTCTATCCTTACCACATACAAAGAGTACAAGCTTTGTTGCCCAGAGACTTTCCAGCTCGCGTTGATTTTTGTAACTGGTTTCAAGAAATTTCTTTACGAGTACCTCATTTTTCGGCAAAAGTACTATTTACCGATGAAGCCAATTTTTCTAGAGATGGAATAATGAATTTTCACAACAACCATGTTTGGGCAGAAGAGAATCCTCATACTATCGTCGAAGGACATCACCAGTATACATTTTCATTTAATATTTGGGCACGGTTTATTGGAGATGTCTTAGTTGGACCGTATTTTTCCCAAATCGACTTACTGGTGAGGTCTATTACAACTTCCTTAGAGATGAATTACCCGAATTGATGGAAGCAGTGCCATTAAGAACGCGATCTCTAATGTGGTTCATACATGACGGCGCTCCCCCTCACTTTAAATTATTTAGATCAGCAATATCCTGATCGTTGGATCGGCAGAGGAGGACCTCACCCATGGCCACCACGTTCACCGGATCTGAATCCATTAGATTTTTATTTTTGGGGACATCCTAAGCAACTTGTTTATAGCACTCCCATTCAATCCGAAGAAGACCTACGAATGCGTATTATTAATGGATTCAATACGATTTCCGCCAGTCCCGAAATTTTCCGTGTGGTGAGATAACTTAGCACGTCGTGTAAATGGATGTTTACTGGCTCGTGGAGGACATTTTCAGCAGTTTATTTAACTTTTTCTTATTTATTTAGTCTTTTTGAATTCTCCATCAAAATGATTATAATTGATTGCTGTATTTGTTAGAAAATTCAACATCAGCGATAAAATTACTTTTTGCGTCCAAACTCACTCAACTAGATTTAATTTTTTATCTCAAAAATTAGGCAAGATACGATAAAAATTTAAGAGATCAAAAAGTTGCGTTTTTAGTTGAATAACCTGAGAAACAAATGAAAATGACACAAAAAGTCAGTGGCGTACATTTTTTTCTCAATATTATTGGTTGAAGTGCAGCTCGGGACGCCACTGTATTCGATAATTTTTATTTGTTCATGGCAAAATGAGCCCGTTATCACTATAAATACCGTTACCAAACTTCAACAAAATCGAGTAAAAGATAAAATGATTAAAAATAAAAAACTAATCAAAAAAAAAATTAAACACCCTGTATTTTGGAAACAAAGCGAAATTCGAAAAAAAGTTATACCACATTTTCGTCTTAAAATTAAGCGAAGAATAACTCCTTTCATTTTGTCACTGATGTTAGGAAACACCCTGTATAAAAACCTTACAGCATTCAATAATTAGAAAATGAAGTGGACAGACTTCAGCGAAGCCCAAAAAAAAAAAAAATCAGTAGGTAAAAATTTTATTGATTTCAATGGATGAAGCACAAATGCTTACAAAAATACGCTTCCACAATCCTTTTACATCATCAGAAATAAAAACTGTTAAGTACCATTCGCAATTATTGTAGACATTTGTTAACCGTTACGTTACAAGTAACAAACAAAATTTTGGCAAAGATAACATGGTCTATTTTTTTGATTTAATGTTTATTTGATTATACAATTATTATTGATAAAATCCTGAAAAGTATCGTATAAATCCAATTGCAACATTGTAAAATGTCTACATTTCCTTACTACGTGAAAGCTACACTTAATCATTACATGAATCTTTTCACATGATAGAGAGTCTTCAAAGAAATAAATTTTCCTTGAACACTTTATATTTTCAACGGTCATTTAATTTGTGCGTGAAGCTATATCAAAATGGCTTAGTTAAAAATGTCTTTACTACTTATGACTAGTATACTTATTTAATATCTAATATTTGAGTCTAGTAATGGCTAAAAAATGTAAATAAATGGCAACAACAATACGTATAAAAAACAATAACAAACTAAAATATAAACAATTTGGAATAATCTCTGAGGTTTATTCAACTAGAAAAATTAAGGTTAGGAACTGAACTCAAACAACAACCCTGTGAAAATCAATCTAAAGACAAGGTTCAATGAATGGCAAATATTTATTGATAGAAAAAGTAGCGATATACAGGGTGACTCAGTTTTATCAGGTAATTTCAAAAATTTAGATTCTACTTATTGAAATGAACAATTTTCATTCTATGAACATTTTTCCAACTCCTCGTCAGCTTCGAGATAAAAACCTTTGAACATTTCAATTTTTTATTAACCAAATCTAGTTGGCACTTACTTTGTGTTTTATTTTGAAAGACGACGAAATGTCCTCTCGAGACATGAGAAAAACCACGCAAAGAATCTAGGTTACCTATGTCCATTTTTAGAAGCTTGTTAACTCAAAATTGTGATTGTTTCAGTGAGGTATTTTTGAAAAAAATTAATGAAGAAAGACAGACTTGACCAGTGGTCCAAGAGTGGGTAACCGTCAGGTCAAGAACAGACTTGATTAGCCGTCCATGAAATGTTTTCGAGGCTAAATCGACACCACTATTATCACTGCCTTGAAACGTGATGCATTTTTTCAAGTAAAGGCCTGAGAGATAAAAAAAAATAATACAAACCATAAATATTGCTCTGGGTACGTATTCAATGGTTCCTCTTTATAATAAAAAATTGGTTCTTATCTTATCCGACAATAAATATTTTACCTCAATTTCTTTCTCGGTTTGCAGATATCAGCATATTTCCGGTTTCACATCAAATGACAACTACGGAATAGTTCTAAATATATTTGCAGAATGATAAAAACATTGTGCTAAAATATTTTTAGTCAGATAAGTTGGGAACCAATTTTTAATTATAAAGATAAACAATTGAATAGTACTCATAGCCAATAATAATTGATAAATACCATAGCCATATTGTTGATTTTAATTATTTATTTATCTCTCAGGCCTTTACTTGAAAAAATGCATTACGTATCAATGCAGTAATAGTTGTGTCGATTGAGCCACGAAAACATTCCATGGACGGTTGATCAAGACTGTTCTTGACTTGACGGTCACCTACTCGGTTCTTAGATCACTTGGTAAGTCTGTCTTCCTTCAACCATTTTTTTTTTCAATAAACTTCACCAAATTTAATTGATTTGATCATCTTCCAGTCACTAAAGCGAACATATGGTATAAGTCATATTTTCAGATAAATAGAAACTGATTTTAAAATTCTTATAACCAACTGAAGCATAAAACAATTGTTTTTTTTAACTTCAACCGAAACCTGGTATGAGAAGCAAAAGTTTCACAGAAACAAACAAATTCGTAATTCTCTTTAGTGCTTGTTCACAACCATTCAAAAAAAAATGAAAAAAAAACCATTCTTCACTGAATCATTGAATACATCAAAACGCTAAAACTATGTTCTTTATTTTGACGAGCAGTTTAGATGTCGCATCGTCGCAGCCACTTTTTTGCCTTTACAAATTGACAACGTTTCGTTTCCGAACCATAATCAACTTTGTTTATTGGTCAAACAATCGGTACTTATTTCTATCAAACTCTAAAAACACAAAATAAAAATGAGCATTGGATTTAAAAACTAACTATTTGCCATTCACTTTACACGACCACGAAAACCTACACAACAATTATGACTTATTTGCATTTTCCAAGACCATCGAGCACAAATGTAAGCAAAACTTCGTGGAAAACTCCTTCAAAAACCCTGACGAACTCACCTGTACAAAATCCTCTTCCCTTTTGGAAAAAACATCCTCATCGTCAAAGTTTTTACAAAACAACAGAATTGACAACGGATAAAAATACTTATCCAGATTTTCCAGAAGAATATTTTCCAACACCACCACTGGCAGATTGTGTGACAACCAAAATTCGATACACTTCAACAGAATATTCTGCATCAGAATATGATTTTCCGAAATGTAGATTTTCTTAATGTAAAACTCCACAATATGTGAGGCAAGGTTAAGTACATCTTTGGCTTGTGTGTTTCTTATTTGTAATTCCTTGGGCCTCTCCGGGGTGTTCACAATATTAGAGTCAGGCTTTTTCAAGGAATGTACATAGTTGGTTATGTTTTGACGTATGTCAACTTCACACGGACTTTCCTGTCCCCCCTCCTCCCCAAATTGTCTTAAGCTATCCAATGACGAGCTGGAGCTCATCACTCTAGCTGGTGAGCTGGAATTGCTGGATTCCAGCTCAGTTTTGATACTCTTAACGATAAGTTCGATGCCCTCGTCCTTTTCTTTGACATGATAGTCGTCCTTGCATGTAAAAATCGACGCCAAATCAATATTGAGCTTCTTAATATGACCTTTGAAAGCTTCTATGGTGAAACCTAGACTATCCACAAAGTGCCCATGAAGAAATGACACTTTGGCCATAGACTGAAAATTGTTAAAATCCATGCTTTTCTTCATAACATTCTCCACATCATACAACTCCAAGAAGCTCTGTAAAGCATAATGCACCGTTCTTTGACCAACACTGATTTCTGGCACCTCATAAATATGATCAAAATCCATTCTTCTGCATACTTTCCGTTCTTTCAAAAACTGGCTGTCATAGTTGTCAACTAAGAGTACATCATGTGGTATGTACTTGTTATGAAGTAATGCTTTGTGATTGGTTTGATTAAAAGTGAACGTCATCGATGGTAATACGGATATTTCGATTGGTAAGTTGTTGGAAATGGGGTGGGTATGAGGGCCTTTGAAAGAACGACGCGTTCCTTTGTAGATTATGGTGCGCTCGTCTTGTTTTTTGCGAATTACGTCCATTGATACGCCTAAGACTGTTTCTATCATAGCTGGTGTACCCCAAGCCAAAACTTGACCATTTTGGTCAATGGCCATGGTATAATCCATTCCACAAGAAACATGTGAGAATTTATGACCCATCATGCCTTCATAAGGATCTCTCAAGTTGGGATGGCACAGTTCTTCGTCTTTATTTTTGCCCCATAAAATGCGGCCGAGATCTAGTATGGCGCAATGACGATAACCTGAAAAAGGTGAATAGAATAAAAATAGATGAGGACAGTTAAAAACGGAAGACATGGCGTAACGTTTTCTCTGATGTTCAAAAAATCAACCTACGACCTTTTTTTCATTATTCATATTTAAGCTTTTCTCTGGAATAGTTTGTGCATGTCCGCCAACCAAAAAATCAATTTTGACACATGTCATGAGTTCATCGGTTTAGCAATAATTTGAAAAAAAGTTCATTCTAGTGTCAAAAAATGGGTTAATTTGACGAATTTAAGAAAAAAAGTTGTTAGAATCCACAAAGGACTGCATAATATGCCGATTTTGGAACTAATCAGATTAAAAAAAAAAAAAACTAATATTTCACCCCTTCTAATAAAATGAAAATAGAAAATGATGATTTTATTCTAAACTTAACTTTATATAGGTTTCCAACAAAATTACATTGATTTGATAATAAATCAGTCGAATTTCTTATGGAAAAATGCATTTAAGGGATATTAATTAAAGAACATTGTCTGGTCGTGTCCTCAACTGTACCCATCACCTTTTTCCTACAGTATATACGATTTTTTAAAAGCATTATTTTCAAGATTCAACTATGGTCGCACTATAGTGAATATTCGTTAATCAATAAATATTATTTTTTCTGATCGTCAAAAAATGTGAGAAAACGGATATGGGTACAGTTAGGGACACCATCAATTAGTATTTTTAAATTTTAATCCCCTAAAGGTTATATTTCATAAGAAATTCGACTAATAAAATCAGACCTATGTAGTTTGGATGAATAAAGTTGATTTTAGAATAAATAATCATTAATTAATAATCATTCTAAAATAACATTTTCGATTTTCATTTTATTGGAAAGGGTAAAATATGAGTTTAGAATTTTGTTATCTCGCTAAATGATTAGCTCAAGGCATTATGTTAAAATTGATTTTTTGGTTATCGGACATGCACAAACTATCCACAAGTAATTCAAAAATGATAAGCACAAAAATTGTGAGTTTTCATTTAATCCAGTGTCTACGAGAATATTGGGAATATCAAAAATAAAACGTTAAGAGTATTTTACATGTTAACAATTAAACAAAATAAAAGAGTAAAAGAGTAGAACACATAATTAAAATAGTTCGAATTCAACGTAACGACTAGATTGGTGTGGGCGGAGTAACACCATTATGACATGCATATTGTTAGCTAGGTTAAAGAACCAATATGAGGTGTAAAATTGACAGAATTGCAGTAATCTGTAACCGACATGGCTGCATCTATGAACATCAGACGCAACCCACTTACTGAGAAGGATGGAATCTGTAAGTTGTACTGATGGGAAAAGAGGGAGGAGGATAGGAGCTTACCCTTCTTGGACATGAGGGTACATAGAAACGATGACCAATCACTGCTTACTGTCTGGTACAGAAAACCCATGGCCTTTAATAGATTCATCAGTTTCAAATCATATCACCCCACAAAAATGAAGATAAACCTCATTATGGCGCTATAAAGAAGGGCTTGTCTTTTTACTCATCCTACAAAAAGAGACACCTCATTGTCGACTCTGGACCAGATATTGAAAGAAAATTCCTACCCATGGAGGATGATCAACAAGTTCCTCTTTAGCACCCAACACGATTTCCAACTGGATGTTGACCCACCAAACCAGATGGCCACCCCTCCACCTGCAGCTACATCTGAAGTGACAGCTAAATACTATGTCTTACCACACTTGGAAGAACTAACACCTAAATTGATTAACACCCGGAATCATGAAGTTCATGAAAAAACAGACAAAAACTATAGGACAGCTGTACACAAGGACCAAAACTCCTTTTGCCACCAAAGATATGAGAAATGTAGTGTATAGCATTCCATGTGGAGCATGTGATAGGGTGTATGTTGGACAAACCTCACAAAAACTCTCTGCCCGCCTTGCTCCGCATAAGAGTGATTGCAAAAGGAGGGTTCAGACGAGCGGATTGGCCCAACACCATGTTAACACTGGCCACATACCTAATCTTGAAGAGGTCATACGTCTCGATTTGTTATAATCCCATCAGTACAACTTACAGATTCCATCCTTCTCAGTAAGTGAGTTGCGTCTGATGTTCATAGATGCAGCCATGTCGGTTACAGATTACTGGAATTCTGTCAATTTTACACCTCATATTGGTTCTTTAACCTAGCTAACAATATGCAAGTCATAATGGTGTTACTCCGCCCACACCAATCTAGTCGTTACGTTGAATTCGAACTATTTTAATTATGTGTTTTACTCTTTTCCTCTTTTATTTTGTTTAATTGTTAACATGTAAAATACTCTTAACGTTTTAACAAGTAATAGTGATGTTTGTGTGCAAAAAAAAAAAGGTGGTGAATGTATACTGACTGTGATCCAAGTGATTGAACAAACCCCATGTTAAATCCTTTATCTTTTCTGTATGCTTTATCTTTATATTACTCTAATTGGTAAGTTTTTTCTTATCCTAGTTTTGTACACATACTTATATCCATGTTTTGTTAATACTTATAGTCTTTCCTGAAGAAGGAACAAATTAGTTCCGAAAGCTCGAAAACACAATAAATGAGAATCCACGCTTCGTAGACCGCTCATTTTGACTGCTCCCCACCACCTTCTCCTTCATAATTGCAAGCCAGTCACGAAAATTTCCACGTCTTTATTTTTTAACAACATAAAAGATCTTTTTCTTGTTCAATCAATAGACAAGAGTGAAATTTAAATATTTGATGAAAAACGATAATCAATTTCGCGTGTCCTATAAAGATTGTTACCTAACTTGTCACTGGCGCCATTTTTTTTATAGCAAAAGGTCATAGTTCTCATTGTGAGGTATTCTCTCTTTTCTCTTATCTAAGGGCTTGGTAGTTCTAATCATAGACTTACAATAACAAGACACATAACGCCTATACCTTTAGCATTGAATGTAGGCTAGTTTTGTTTTTGTTTACTTACTGGTGAAATGACAAAATTTCTGCATGAGTTTACTTTCTGGTCACACACAATAGACTTTCAAGGCATTGTTTCATCAATGAAACACTAAATAGCGCAAATTAGAATAGAAAATAGTTCACAGAGCTAGGTTATCTCCTGAGAAATTGAGGAATAAACTCATAAATAACTTCCTGACATCACAAAACGGTATTTTTGTGAACAATAGCGTCAGATAAACTGACCTTAACTTCACGGCCAGATGTTGCCAATTTTCAACACAAAACGTAAACCTCAATACAAATTTACACCTTTAAAAATGTTTTTCGATGACAAAAATCGTTTTGTGACGAAAAACTGAAGATGAATATGGTTGTTTGAAATTGTTGATTCAGAAGATTGGCAGTTGAATGAATTTATTTTTCCTGGTATTTTTTCATAGAGCTTTAGAACATTCAGGGCACACATGACAACAAAGCTGAAAAAGAGTAAATATTCATATGAGAGATGGTTGGGTTAGAAATATTTGTTTTGTTACTTGTCTTGTGATATCAAATTTATGGTTAAAATGGTAGAGAATAGAACTCCAAATTGAGATAGCAAAAGGACTAGTGGCGTACCCATTTTTTTCTTACAAAATGTTGTCACCACCATATAATATCACACACAGGGATAACCGGAGGTACTGATTCACCACGGTCCGACATCTTATTCAGTAAAAAAATAGGAGTGAGATTGTGTGTCACCGTTGCTGAACTTCGGTTTGAAATTTTGACAAAAATGTTGCTCTTCAAGGGCTTGTTTATCAATTGAAAGTTAACAGGCATTTTTACCAAATTCAAAAAAGGATAGCGTTTCTGGATTTGGCATGTCCAAAGCCCCTATACTTATACAGGATGTTACAAATTCCATGCTCACCATTGGTATCTTGGAAACGGTGGAGCGGAGTTTAAATGGGGGCAAAGTTGCGCATTTTGGTGCTCATCAAAATGCCGTTTTGAAATTCAAGAAATTCCGAATATTTTCGGAGATATCCGGAATAAAACGAGATTTTGTGGAATCGTTCTTATGTTTTCCTATGTGTATTTGAAGAGATATTTCAAGATAAATGTCACATCTTCATTGCCACTTTTTCTCCTCTACAAAATGGCGTCATCAAATTTATGATCCGACGTTTCGTCTATGAGCAGCCATTATCAACTTTTTTTAATACGGTCCTGGATTTTTTTATCACGGATTTTAAGAGCCTCTTTTGTTCCTAAACCAACGATGTATTGGAATTAATCAAAACATTTATATCAATGGATTTTTCCATAAGAGCTCATGTGTTAGAGAGAGACAAAAAGTGTATTTTTAATAGGATCAAAAACAAACACCCTTTTTCTAATAAGTGCGTTACATCGTTGGTTTAGGAACATAAGAGGCTCTTAAAATCCGTAATAAAAAATCCAGGACCGTATTTAAAAAAACAAAGTTGATGATGGCTGCTCATAGACGAAAGGTCCGATCATAAATTTGATGACGCCATTTTGTAGAGGAGAAAAAGTGGCGATGAAGATGTGACATTTATTTTGAAATATCTCTTCAAAAACATAAAAACGATTTCACAAAATTTCGGTTTTTTCCATATCTCCGAAAGTATTTGGAATTTCAAAACGGCATTTTAATGAGCACCAAAATGCGCAGCTTTGCCTCCATTTGAACTCCGCTGTATCCCCTACCGTTTCCAAGATACCAATGGTGAGCATCGAATTTGTAACACCCGGTATAACGATAATTTTCTATTAAAATCTCCTACAGGATGTTCAAAAAGTCACGTCAAATAAAGAAAAAAAAAACAATTTTTCAAATCAGCCTGTAATTATTCTAGCAAAGATTTTGCAAAATTCTTTCATCATTTCTTCAGGTATAACATGAAATATACATTTGATAAGTTTTGTTACTCTAGCTTTTACCGATAGTTCAAAATATACGGTTTAACATTATAAAAATAACAATTTTATTTTGAATAGTAATATCGATATGATCGAACTATTCAAATGTACTATTCTTCAGTACAAGTATAGATTCGTATAATTTTCTTACTCTAGGTTATATCGGATGCGATAAAAAAAAACAAACAAAACGTTCTTGCTTTCTTTTTTAATTGTCCTGTATAGGCTAGATTGACAATAATTGACGAATTTGCAATAGAACTTGAAAGAATACTTTATGATAGTTAATGAAGAATTTTTGACTCTAATTAGGTCAAATAACGTTATTTCTTACCTTAATTTTTGATCGCTCAATAAAGGCTAGAGTGGCAAAACTTATCATATGTAGAGTTCATAAACAAATGAAAAAATGATGCTGCAAAATCTTTGCTAGAATTTATACAGGCTGATAGGAAAAATTGATTTTTCTTCCATTATTTGACCTGACTTTTTAAACATCCTGTACATTTTATCACAAAATTATCGTTATAGTGGTTTTTGGACATGCCAAATCCAGAAACCCAATCCGTTAATGAAATCTAGAAACGCAATCCGTTTTTTAATTAAAAATTCCTAAAAACTTTTCGGGTTTTTAGGAGCCTTCTATTAATCATGGAAAGCCATGGAACTTACATATATGTGTTTTTTAAATGAAAAGATAGACCTTTTTGTGCACTATGAACTGAGATTTGTTTTTTTTTCAAATCGGTTTATATCTGATTGAATAGGGAATTGTCGCCAATCAAAATGAAACACACAGTATATTCACCTTGAACATATTCCAGTTTATGAATATGTTCAAGGTGAATATACTGTGTGTTTCATTTTGATTGGCGACAACTCCCTATTCAATCAAATATAAACCGATTTGGAAAAAAACAAATCCCAGTTCATAGTGCACAAAAAATCAAATAACCTTCGTATTACTTTATTCAAATTCAAGTATTTTTGTAAAATTAAATTGAATACAACTTTCGCAAAAAATCTTTTTAACATGGTAGAACATCAGTAACAAAAATATACATATTAAAGAACTCTTATTCAAAGTGCATTTTTTTATATGATTATACTTAAGTTTACTATTTAATACAGAAAAAAATAATTTTGAGTATGTTTCTGGTGTTTAGACATAACTTTTAAGTCTGAACAACTTTTCTTGATAACATTTTGCTGAAATTTTTGGAACAATTTTTTATATTTTTTGACCCACCGTGTATGATGTTCTTCTTGCAACCATTCTAATTGCACCTGATAAGATTATCGAACATGCACCATATTTTGGTGATATTTGAATTTTGGTTCTGCAATTAGTAAAAAAAATCCCATAGTGTGTTGCACACTTATAGGGCCACTCGTATACAGTCAGTCAACCTAACAATGATGGGAGGAGCGGAATGTGGGAATAGACTAGAAAAAAAAATAATTGACGAAAATTTCTTGACGTGGTATTGAAAAAAAACCTCATTCACTTCAAAAATTGAAAAAGAAACGTCATTTCTATTTTGAAAAAGTACAAGTTTGCAAGTTTGATAAATATTTTAGAACTCTTTTTTCAACCACGTAGTAGGGCTAGATGTCACCCTTATGATCTCGATCAACTTTTCAAAGGGATCAATTATTTAAAAAAAATACCATTACAAAAGAATAGAACACTTTCTTTAAAATAATGTATGTACTATTCTCATATGAGATTCTCATATGAGATTCTAAGGATCACATCTACCTTCTGTAGAGGTTTGAAACAAAAGGTGGCTAAAAATATCAATTGAAAGTGTCCCCTTTGAAAATAAAATTGACGTGTGCATACAAAATTGTTTTCTGAATCAAGACTTGGAGCTTCGCACAAATCATTACATACTGCATATAGTAATCATAATCCAGGCATTATAAATTGGAATTGTCAAGATCAATCATGATAATTCAACAGTTTCTAATACTAGAAGACTTACCAACAGAAATTTGTCTTATAGGCCGCCTATTCTGTGAATGATACATCTGTATACTAGACTTCCATGATTCAGTCAACGGATTATTCCCTAACCCATTATTCGGTTTCTGACTACATTTTTGCTGGAAACATCGCACCTCTTCCGGACTAGCACCCCACATGAACACTTTTTGGTCTGCTGTTACTGCCATCTAAAAAAAAACTGGAACATAGTAATTTTCCATTGGATTACAACATCCTTACATTATGAAAATACGATGTTGCTATCTTTTCCACAGGAACATACATGTCAGGTAGGATCACTATCCATGTTGGACGTGTACTTTTTTTGGAATCCATGTGACAGTTGTTTTCAAGTTGGGCGAAAACGTTTGATCCAAAACCATACACTTTACCATCACATGTTAAGACAATGCTGTGTGCATGACCTGGAAAGGTTCATGTTCAACAGAACAAAATCGAAGATCGTCACCTCACCTGCGGCAACTTGTCTCACAGGATAATCAAACTCAACAAGTCTGGGATAGTATTCATTATCGCTACACCCATGTCCTAGCTGTCCATGAATACCCCAGCCCCATGAGTAAACTTTACCCGTATGTGTTAATGCTAAACTGTGATATTGGCCTGAAAGGATATTTCGAAAAAAAACAATTTTTTAGTGAATGACAAACATACCCGCAGAAATATCTATAATTTTCAGGTGAGCTATATTAGTCAATAGCTGCGGATATGGTGTTTCTTGTAAATGACGACCTAAGCCCAATTGACCATGACTATTAGATCCCCAAGCAAAAACCTGAAATAGTTTTTTTTTATCTAGATTATGAGTGCTTAGTAATTGACGTACCCCACAATCAGTGGCACACAAAGTATGTTTCTTTCCGCAACTAACAGACAAAGGCGTCACTTTCAGATCATGTAGAGTATTCACTAGTCTTGGACCACTTGTGTTTGTTAACATTGGTCCAGTTCCTTTGAAATTATTAATTTTTCAATTCAAAAAATTAGTTTTTTTTCTTGCTCACCTAAGCATCCAGAAGTCGCTACACCCATTGTATAAACACAATTATTTCTAATAACAGCGGCGTGTTCGTATCCACAACTTAAAAGTTTCAAATCAGGCAGTCTATTTATTAAATTGTTATCTTCATCCACCATATCGGGCAGTATTAATTCTAATAGATTCGCATCAAAGCTGAAAGATATTTTTGCAATAGTCTCAAATGTACAGGGTTTCTCTTTATAATTCGGTTTTTTAAGTCTTCTACATCTTCGACCGGTGTTTCAAAGACCTTGTTCTTCAGAAAACCCCACAAAAAAGAGTCAAGCGGCTTCAAATCTGGGCTATTTATTTATTTAGTTATAGTGTTGTGTTTGGTAAGATGAAATAATAATATAAGATTGTTTTTATATGTTCGTGTGCTTTTTTTATATCCAATTTCTATAAAAAAATTCTGTAAAAAGGCAACATTCAAAGGTCAATATCTTTTTATACGTCAATTTTAAGTATAGGGTATGCTACATAGAAAATATTTAGAATTTTTAGGAGAATATAAAAATCGAATAAAAAAGTAGGGTTCTCATTTGAAATAAGAAAGTTGGACCACGCCCAGACTTTCTGAGGCACCCTATATGCGAAATAGAGTTTTTCAAAAAATGTACTCAAAACCATTAAACTTTTATCTGGGACACTTTTTTCAGAAACGTCAAATAAAAAGGATAAGGGGGGTGTCAATATATAAAGAGAAACCCTGTAGGTACTACGACTTTTTTTTCTTATGTTAGGGATCATGTCCCTAGATATTATGTATTTTCAGTTGGTTTTAGTTAATAACGAATTCAACAACCAATGATAATGGAAGTTGTTTTGACTAAAAAAAAACGTCACATGAGCTTCCCCCAGGAGTGGTTGAATGATAAAATCAAAAAAGGTCGGCCAAATGTGAAGGGTTTTCTCACCGTTTTCTTCAATCACAATGACGTCGTTCATCGTGAGTTCTTGCCTAAAGGTCGTTCCATAAATAAGGATATTACCTTGAATGTAAAATAATACAAAGAAAAGGCGCGGATTTGTGATAAAACAATTCATGACTTTTACATCAAGATAATGCAACGTGGTCAAACAGTGCTGCTTATTCGTGAATTTTTAGCAGAAAACAATATGGCGATCATTTATTCACAGGATTTGGCCCCGTGCTACTTTTTCCAGTTCTGAAAGACAACCAAAACAACGTGGAAAAGCGGGAAGGAGGTTCGGCAAAAATCAACACGAAAAATGAATTAGACCAATCACCAAAGGTATATGTATATTATTGGAAATAACAAAATTATGCAAACATAACCTCGACACTAAGTCTTTTTTTTTAATTTCTTCATCTAATCCCCAATAGAACCTACATACATGATATGAACAAAATTCTTTGGAAAATAACAAAATCATGCAAACATAACCTTTTTCTTCAAAATCTCAAATAGAACCTACATTAAAAGCGGGAAGGAGGTTCGGGAAAAATCAACACGCAAAATTAATTAGACCAATCACCAAAGGTATATATACAGGGTGTCCGGAAATTACGCGTCAGGATTTTGGTGGGCGATTCTACATGAAAAATTAATGCAACAAACTTCTATACAATTTTTTCAAAAACTCATGTGTGTTAAAAAAATTTTTTTTTCTTATTTTTTTTAATAACTTTTTTTCTAGTGTAATGATTTTCGCCAAATTTTGCATGCATGTCACTAGTGTTTCTTTGTATTCACCCTATTAATTTGACGCTAGTCGTCAATGACAAAAGGCTGAAGCTGTCCTTCACCTTAGGAAAATTACTTAGAACTTTTTTGTTTTAATCTTTTTATAAATTTGGATGTCAAATTAGTAAAGAGCATCAAAATATTTTTTAAAAAGGTGCTCGTGTTGCATCATCGTAGAATTAACGGTTTCCGAGAAAAACGACTTTAAACATTAACCGTACCTTAAATAATTAAAAATTCGTACTTTGAAAAAATTTTTGAAGTTTTTGAAAAAATTGTATAGAAGTTTGTTGCATTAATTTTTCATGTAGAATCGCCCACCAAAAACCTGACGCGTAATTTCCGGACACCCTGTATATTATTGGAAATAACAAAATTATGCAAACATAACCTCGACACTAGGTCTTTTTTTTAATTTCTTCATCTAATCCCCAATAGAACCTACATACATGATATGAACAAAATTCTTTGGAAAATAACAAAATCATGCAAACATAACCTTTTTCTTCAAAATCCCAAATAGAACCTACATTATCTAATTTGTTTATCATCTGTGTTAACTTGGCAACCTATAATGGGGATCTCGTGCATCATTTTCTTTTTCAATTGATAAAGTGATTTTCCAACTTCTGAGAAATTTTCAAGCATCTTCTTCCATAGCAACTTACTTCTGACTAACCCGAACACAACAATGAAAGAATTAGCTAAATCGGTTGCGCCGTTCTAAATGATTGATCCGCGTTCAAACATTTTATCAGGGTCATTTTTATTTACAGGGTGTCCGGTAAGTATATGGCATAATTTCGGGAGCGTATAGGGGAGGTCAAAATAACCCCAGTTTGTCATGATGACTGGCCATCAAACCTTTTGGGCTCAATTTTTGACAGGTGTCATTCTACAGTGAAATCTACTTTTTCAAATACTCTAACCTTTTCTCATCAAAAAAAGGTGCTCTTCTTTTGTTCCGATAAAACTAACCGTTTTCGATAAAAATAGGTTTTTGTTTTACAGGTTATTGCAATAATACACTAATATTCTATGGCGAGACACCGGTTGTTGTTATTGTTGGTATTGATTTTTTTTTGACATTCTCAGAGTGATTGACTGTACTGGACTTTGTCGAATTCGAAAAAAAAAAATACAAAAATAGAATAATTTTTTTTGAAAATTTACAATTTTTTGTAAGGGGAGTTTCTTTGACCAAATCATTTAAAGAAGGAGGTTTTCATGGCATACGGACAAAAAGGGAAATGGAAAAAGTTGACACCAGGCGGGATTTGAACCCACGGCCTTCGTCAGTTGGTAGAACGTTGTCCTGGTATGACGAAGGCCTTGGGTTCAAATCCCGCCCAGTGCCGACTTTTCCCATTTCCCTTTCCCTTGTATGCGAAGAAAACCCCCTTCTTTTCTTTTTTGATTTTTTGTCTGTTTTTTTTTTTCAATTTTTAACTAATTCTAGTATAGGCAATCAATCTGATAGTGTCGGAAGTTTTTCAATACCAAAAATACCAACAACTGGTGTCTCGCCGTAGTATTTTAGTATATTATTGCAATAACCTGTTAAACAAAAACCTATTTTTGTACAACCTACACGTAAACTCCACTTTTCAATGCATGCAAAGCAGGCGGAAAGTCGCAAATTTTGGCAGCCGGGCCTAAAAGTACTTTCGCGCCCGCAGGCGCAAAAGTATGTCGCTTAGCAACGGTTTCTTGGATCCCAACGCCTCTGAATCTAATAGCCACGTGACAACCTGGAATACTAAAAGGAACTAATCACGTGACAATCTCGGTGACAATGAATCCGCACCATAAAAGAATACGGAAACACACCTATTGTAACAATGATTGACAGTTGTCTGACTTGTCAGCAGTGTAGTGCAGTGTACCGATTATTTATTTTTGATTTTTATAATAATTATTCTTTTTTAAATGATTACAAATTGGTTGTACAAAAAGCAGTGTTTGCACCACGGACGAAAGATGATTTTGACTCGGCTAATATCTGCCCTCGCTTCGCTCGTGCTGCTACTTATACCCTCGTCAAAATCATCTACTTTCCGCCCTAGATACAAAATAAACTATTTCCTCGAAAACGGTTAGTTTTATCGGAACAAAAGGAGAGCTCTTTTTTCGATGGAAAAAGATCAGAGTATTTGGAAAAGAAATTTTCAGCTCTATAAAATGACACCAATAAAATTGGGCCGAAAAGGTTTGGTGGCCAGTCCGTTCCTGGTTCCCCCTACAATTTCAAATAATGACTTTGCTGTGGGTCTATGTGTCTTTATGGCCCACACAACATACTCAAAATTAATCAAATTATACAAGCCGGTTCAAAAGTTAGAGCTAAACAATTATATCAATATGAGCACCCCTCCAGGGCTCTGTATCTCCGTTGGGAGGCACTTTAGAAAAAAAAAGTTTTATGACAAACTGGGGTTATTTTGACTTCCTCTATACGCTCTCGAAATTATGCCATATACTTACCGACACCCTTTATATAGATAGTAACTACTTTCACAGTTGACTTGAGAATGTCTTGACGAATTTAGAGTTCAGTAGACATATTGGAAGCAAAAAAGCAAACCGTAGGTTTTCATAGTGTCACTCAGGTTTGTAGATCACAAGAAATAAGTTCAGGAAACGAAGATCAAAAAACGCCGGATAGAGGAAAAAATTGGTGTATTTGCGAGTTTTGGTGTAAGTGTAGGTTGAGGTGTCCTGAACAACATACTAAAAGTCGTGATCAGTGGGGGCGAGCTAAAGAGGAGGGAAGTCTCTGTTGGTCATTTTTCTACGTTTCTCTTGAATAACTTGAAAACGAGACCAACCAGCGAAAAAATACTGGAGTACTAAATTATGTTATGTAAAATTTCCCACAAAAAAGGTCTCCTGTATTTTTTCGCTAGAAGGAGAAAATAAAGTGGAGAAAATGGATAAATGTTAAAAAATCAGAGTTTCATATTATGAAAATATGAATTGAGTTTTAACTGCTTCCTCTGACGTGCCACCAATGCACTTCCACTCAGTCATTGACCCCACTTCTCATTGTATCAGGTGGTCTACTAAGACTCTTCGTGTACCTTCATTTATCGAGGTCTAAGCTATACACTCAACCTTCACTCAACCCACTGATTATAAAAAAAAATAGACCGAGCATAAGCAGCCGGTTCATTCATAGATTCCTATGTTTTGCGATCCAAAACACATTTGAAAGAGCTCACGGGTGGGACAAGGACCTTATTCCATCTCTTTTTACAAACATGGTCAAAGAAACAGGGCGAGGATAGAATAGGCGGAACCAGGCGAATCGATAAAGGATGTTCATGAGCGGAGGTCGGGGAGTTTGGAATGTTTCAAATTATTTGATTTTTTTGTATTCATTGTTTTTATCTTTAATGAGAGTTACAGGGTTGATTTTGATTGAAAAAAATGTATGACATCCCACACTAGTTTTTGGTAATAAGTAAATATGAAGTAATTGGTTATTGCGATATTTGTTAGAGAAAACATATGACTAAGTATGTGAGTAAATAGGTAACTATATACCTATAATATTGTATACATTGACAAAAAACATTGAATATCTTCGAGAAAGACATGGTTTGTTCAATATCAAATTGGAGTAATTTGGGCACCTATTGTAGATTATAATACCATATTGCAATTCATAAAAAAATAAATAATTATAGGAGTTGTCATGGAGGATTAAAATGATAAATCTGAAAATACAAATGTAGACCTACTTGTGGGGTATCATAGAAGGGAATCACTTGTAGGTAATGGTTATGAGGGATGAAAAAAAAAGATAATAACGGACAAGAAAAGACTTGACAGACATTCTACAAGCAACTCCAAATAAAGGGTGACAGGCTCCCTCCAAAAATAGATTGATAATAAAAAATTTTAATTTATAGTAGCAACTTGAAACTTCGGGGATAATCTTGACAAAAATAACTATCTAACGACCCCATCCATTAAAAATTCTGAGGGTAAATTTCAACTCCTGAACGGAAGTGGAAATAACAAAAGAAAAGTGTAAAAAAAAATATATTGACTTGTCGAAGCGATTTTTGATTGAACACCTAAGAAATCCTGGGTGGAAAGTTTTTCGTGCCCCACCTTGTATTTGATGGCTTGATTCTTTTTAAAACCCCCATTTATTATTTTCTTTTCATTAAATTTTTAGTAATATGATTTTTACTGAGGTAGGGCTAAAATTGGCTTTTATTAGGTAATGAAAATAAATCTGCCAAATTTAAAAAAAAAACGGTTCAAAGATATTTGTTACATTTGTGAAGAACCGATTTGAAAAAAATGAGTTTAAAATCCTGTATCTTGAAAACAATGCACTTCTGGACTCATATCACAGTATATTCACTGATGAAACGAAAAGTCCTGGTTTTCATGGTCCAATTTACCACAAACTTGACACTTTCGCACCATATTAATGTACAAATAATATCGTCAAATCACAAATAGTGTGAAAATCACATAACAACAAGGCAAATCGAGCACTTAACACAGACAATGTGAAAGCAACATCGCATTAACCTCGTCATAACCACTACCAACATGAATGAATATTTTTACGCTTGAACGTAAAATCGATACGTAGTATAAGCGAGTAGTAGATCGCAGGTACAAGAAACCTGATCTTGTTGCCAGATTTTCGAGGCATTTTTGAAGGAGATGATAAGTTTTTTTAAATAAATCGTTCCTGAATGAAAAATACACATTTGGATGCCTATAATATCGTTCTTGTTGTATATTTAACTGATGAAATTAGTAAGAGTTCATTTTATCTTGATTCTATCATGTTTTAACTGTTGATAATGGTTCTCCAACTATTCATGAAAAACCAAAAAAAAAATCTTCAGACACCCTCCACCACCTTAGCTCGCTACCCACCGATCAAGACTTTTAGTATGTTGTTCAGGACCCCTCACCCTACATCTATACCAAAATCCGCAAATACACCATTTTTTTCCTCTATTTTTCCTTCGTTGCCTGTGCTAATCATAAATAATTATGTATCACCATGTTTATCATAAATTGATAAAGCTGTGATCACAATGATAGTTTTTTTCCAGTAACCTTTAAAACAAAAACTAAGTTAACTCACCTTACTTCACTAAACCTTCCAGTTAAACTTAATATCACATAAAGGAATGTTTCGACTAAATCTTTCATTACAACAGTACATCCATCGGCACCTTCGTAATCGTAAGACGAATCCAAATTCGTATCCGTCGAATTACTTCTGTTATTTTGGTAGATGGCTCTCAAAAAGGGAATCGCACATGGCTGACTAGGGTCCAGTTGGATCACAAACCTTTTGAGTAAGTCTAATGGAAAGGAGTCTACGTTGTCTCGAATGTATTGGAAAATTATCTGAAATTGATAAACAAAAACTTCATGGAGTACTTAAAGAAAGTATCCAGCGATAAAAGCGCTAAAAAGAAGAAAAAAAAATGAAAATAATATTTTAAAAAGTAAATCCTAACAACAGATTATTTTTCATAATACGGAGTATTTTCGCTATTTTCAGTGCAAAAATATCCTATCTATTAGCACAAAACTCCCGCGCTTTTTGCATCTCCTACTCCGTTGAATAGTCATTATGCTTTCTGTCAGTCGGTCCCATCCCATGTTCGGCGCTCAAGTCGAATGCATTTTTGCTATAGACCGTGGAAGTGTTGACGTCACTGTCAGATGACATTTCGAAATTGGGTAAAAGCAAACATCAGCTCTTATCCAATCTGTATTGATTTTCCCATTTGAAAAGAGACTCTTCAATTCAAATTGCTTTTACGAAGTGAACACGTGCTTTTAAGCTTTCAAAAAGCCAATACTTCTCCTCTCAGGATTCCTGAAGTAGGTACCATCAAAATCCATTTTGAAAACATGCCCACTTTCAAAACTTTTTTTACTTTTTTTGAAGACAGATACCTAATTCTTCTTTGAATTTTTCAAAAATATCACTTAATCGGACGGTAACCAACATTCGCAAATATGAACTATTGCACAACATACTTCTATACTCTTCAACTTGAGCTTTAAAATGCTTATTGAGGCTCAGAAAATTATTTTCGATAGAATAAGCTAGTGAATCACGATAAACAATATGGCCAAAAAGTTTGTTTTTACCCAAAATAGCTGTCAGTGACGTCACACTTCCACGGTCTATGGAAATGGTCGGAACTATTCGGGAAATCGCCCGATGCAAGGGCGCCACCGTGCACTACTTGAATACACACTAGAGCGGGGAATTAGGTATTTCAACTTTTTCAGGTGTGTCCCGAAACAAAAAAAAAAAATGTTGTTGATTGTACTGCTATTTAAGTTCAAAACGAACAATAGTTGCTTTTTATTTGCATACTGGATCAGTTCACTTTTGGATGAACTGATCTAAAATAATTGATACAAAAACCATCAAATAAAACTGCATTTAATATTCTGTTGTTGGTTTCGGATCATGTCACTTGTCATTTCAAAACTTTTAAAAGTGTGTGAGTTATCCTTTTTTGATAATAATGTTGGGCTCATGACGAGCCTAACATGCTCGAGCGTATGTGGGGAATTGAAAGGGGCCTTCTCAATCAACAGATTTGATATCTGCCTCCAGTGAAGAGCATAAACTATACTCGCTCTTCATTTACTGTATGTGCGGTGCGTGAGCTTTAGATTGGTCTTTGTATGTTTGAAGAACGTTTCTAGTAAGTAAATAGCACAAATTTTCCGTCGGAGAAAGACCTGGACATCTTGCATTCACTAAATCTTCTTTTTTCACCAACATCACCTGATTTATAACCGGAAAAACCGACACCAGTGTTCAGCATTAAAAGACGCTGCAAAATCTTTTTTCTTTGTGTGTGTAGCCTTCATCGCTCAAAAATCATCAAAACTGAAAGACATTTGGATTGTTTTGACAAGAACATACACAAACATGATTGTTTGGGTTGCCAGGGACACGGAAATATGATGAATTGATATGGGCCTACATCGGGGCCTACATAGGTGACGTCACACCCGAAAATTTTGAGAGCACTTAGTCCCATGATACTAAAACAAACAAGATAAGCTCACGCGCAGGTTACGCTGACGTCAATAGGAGACCCAGGTAAGTGAAGTTAGGCGATGCGATGTTACAACGTGAACATGATCAACGTGAAGTTGTTTTTTGTTTTCATCGTGACGTCTCAAATTCAAATAATCAAGTCATGATACTAAAACAAAACATAGTGTCATGTAATCAAGTTAAATATTTTCAGAAGTGTTGTGTCTTTAAAAATATTGATTGATTTTTTGTACTTTTAATGGTTCTCTGTGCAGTGTTATTTTGTGATCACAATAATAAAATCACTAGAAGTCATGTGAGGGAGGGCTACCGATTCTTTCGGTTCCCAACGGCCGAAGATATTTGCAATTCATGGGTGCGAAAGTGTTATAGAAAGAATTAAGAAAGAGTTAGGTGAGGTGGCAAAAAAACTTTTCTTCAGGTGTAAGATGTTTTTCAAAATTAGAGTTCTCAATAGCACTTCCAGAGAAACCTCCAATATGAGAAAGCGTAAGATTTCAAAAATTGTGAAATAGGTATACGGTTTCTGTTTCTAGTTTATAGATAGTTTGGGTCTATTGTATTATATTATATGTATATGACTTTCTGAATTATTATTGTAAATGTTTTGTCCTGAGTAAAATTATTATTTTCAAAATTTAAAAGTTGTTTTTATTATTTCTGGTAAATGCTGTTTTTATCGTCCATACACATTACCCCATACTTTAAATAAAAACACACACGCACAAAATATTGGTGTTTTATGCACAAAGCACAAACGGCTCACTGGTTCACTCACTTTGAAAGAATGGAAACCAAAATGTATTAGATAAAAGTGTATTCACTATCAAAACCGCAAATGCTTAGTTCATAATAGGTATACATTCAGGTACCTACATCATTTTCTCGGATTAGAATCAAACATGCTCAAAAGGCAGAAAAGGCTAAGCAAGAACGATAAACAATAAGTTATAACCTCAAATCCTCAAAATCACGAAAACAAACGTCAATTCTTCTTTCTCTTTCCATGAACTGGCGATGGCTACTATGGGTTCTGACGGCAGCCCAACGTCAAAAATGCTGTACGCTGATTGGTTACGGATTGACAGAAATTAACGTATGTGCATGCTATTTTATCAGGTCTGTTTGTTATGCTCCACTAGTGCACACTTTTTTACACTGCAACACTCAGTGTGGCTTTGTTTGTGAAATGTTTGTCTGTTTTTTAGGATAGAATATCTTTACTAGTTTAGTGGACATATTCTATCCTAAAAAACAGACAAACATTGCACAAACAAAGCCACACTGAGTGTTGCAGTGTGAAAAAGTGTGCACTAGTGGAGCATAACAAACACACCTATCAATGCAACGTATGTCCTACATTAGTTCAGCTATGTTGGTCTCCCCATGACGTAATGCGCGCATGTGTTCGAAATTCGTCCGGCAATTGATCATACCTTTTTTGTTTTAGTATCATGACTTAGTCCTTATTATCTAGGAGTTGTTGATAAAGTCCGTTTCACGAGGGTTTATACTCACGTCATTGATTGTCTCTCCTTTTCTAACTCATGGAGAGGTTTAAAAACAGACTGAAACAGAATCAATGACGTCATAAACATCAGTCGTTACTAGTATCCAAAATGGCCGCCGAGTAACAGCTGATTTCTATCATCTTAGAATAATAATAACCTAAAATTTGGTTATGTAATTAATCAAAACAATGTTGTTGTCAAAACACAAGTCCGTTAACTTCTCCAATGTCACAGTTTTGTTGCATAAAATGCCTCGTCGGTATTCAGAATGTGAACAAAATACAATAAAAAAGCATGTGGTCTACTTTACGAAGGATGGAGATGCTGGACAACCTTTGTCACCACTTGAGGCAGTTTTGGAGGTAAGTTGTTTAATAAGAATGGTTATTTGTACCTATCCCATCTCCTGAACTTTTGTAGAACGTGTCTGATGCCCTGGGAATTGGATATACAACTCTTAAAAAGATCAGTTATCATGGAATCAGAATTGATGAGGACTTCAAGGCATCCACGTCAACTGCAGTCCAGACATCAGAAAGATAGATGGATAATTGGAGCAGTCACACGTTGCTGAGAGAAGAGAGAAAGGGCCAGTATAGTTATTGAATGAATATTTTGATCAGGCAGAATTTGACATTATTTTAGTTTATCGTGTTCTTGATTCCAGTTTCCTCATCCATGTTCCGCTGGTACTTTTTGTAATAAAATTACGTTTATTATTTTCTTCTCCCATGGTTAAACATTCCTTGGTGACTTGTTTATCACCTTATGATTGAGCAGGAGGTGATGTTTTGCAGTTGATAACTGATCTACAAAATCTTTCCTTATAATTTGTCACGCCCCTGAAATGGCCGTTATTTCATTTTTCATTATAAAAAATGATTAATAATCATTTTTTATAACTTAAAATAGGGGCTATTTGGGTGGTTGGCAAATTACAAGGAAAATCCTCTACACCGCATTCTCAAAAAATACAATAGTTTGATGTTTTGATCTTTTTGACACTATCATAAAACTCGCATCCGAATGGCGGATATACACGCAACTACGCTTCCAATGGATGATCAGCCTGAAATCAAAATCTAAATAGAAAACAATTCTGAACGTGTTCTGGAGAGCGTTTTGGAACAGACTTGTTCGGCTTCAATACAAAATTTGAACGCTCTTGAAATTATATGAATTAGCTACAACATACGTTCTTTTCCAAGTAATGACGTCATCGATGATGTGAGTATGAACCCTCGTGTAACGGACTGTAAGTAAGTAACGTCACAATGGAGTAAATAGTTACTCAAATATCAACCAAAATCAACTCTAAAATATCATAAACACACAAGAAACCCATCAAAATTACGATACCAAGTGTCAAATACGCTTTAGCCTCAGTTAATGGCAGAAGAAAAATAATTCCGCATTTCTTCTGGGTAACGGCACGCGCGAAACGTATAAGTAAAATTTGAAAAGACAAATCGGCATACCGCTTGATTTATGTGTATCGTGGTTTCATAGTGGTCGTGATTTGCTAACAGAAACAAGTAATTTTCATTGATTTTTTCTGTTTTGGACATTTTTTGGGCTATTGTTTATGAGTATTATACAAACTTATGTCTTGAGCTGTTCGTGCTTCGAACACAGGTGCTAGTGGAAGTGAAAATTCGGGACAATTCGATGTAAAACATGATCTCAAACTTTTCCTATTTTAATTTTAATGAAAAAAAAAAGATAAAAGCGTTAGGAATATACGTAAAAATTTTGAAAAGTCTTTGAAACCTAGAGGACGTAATCGGTGAAATGCTGTGAAAAAAAAATTTTGATACGTTCGAATACGGATGGAGTTTTTCGCGCTTTTCTATAATTTCCAATATAAACAAACGATTCAATTCCTCATACAAGTTTCCATTCAAATAAAACTCATGAATTAAAATATGTAATTATTGTTTGTCTAGATGACACTTGACACCAGATACACTCAAAGATATTAAACATCTTACCTGTGAACTATGGGGCAGAATTAACAAACTCTGCGTCAAACTAGGCTCCGATAGAGCATACAACAGATCCAAATGCAAGTGTTTCGGATACAGATCGCTTTGCAATATTTTTCCAAACGCGATTACGGTTTCAGGCTGCAGACCCCTTGATTTTGATAATAAATTGACAATATTCCAATGACCAGCTTGACAAGTTATATTCACAGCCAGAATTGGATCGAAGTGAGACTCGTGCACCAGAAAATTCCTGAAAAAAACTTGATTTCTTGGAAACAGAAAAAACAAGAATTTGGCTATTAGACCGTCAGATAACGCAGATTTTGCTGACTGATTTTCTCGCTTTAGGGATTTTAACCACTGAAAAGTATGTCAGTGTTGAGCACAAAAAATGAAAATCTAGCGACCGCAAGTGTGCTAGGCATATGGAAAATTAACATTTCTTTTGCAAAAAAAAAGGATTTTTATTTTCATTTTCTCATTTATGGCACTTTAACACATCAACAAATATAACAATGTAATAGAGAAAAAAAAAGCCATAAGGATTGGACAAAGGGTTGAAATAAGGGTGCCTTCTTGTAAAAGAATTCTTGACTGCTAATGCATTTTCTCAGTTATGACAATCGAAAGAATGAATTTCAATATCATAAGGAACCCGACAAAAATTTCCCATAAGCCGATTGCATGTTGAAGTAAATTTTCCGGACGGAAAATTTTGCAAATTTTTTCTTCCTATTCCGGCAGATTTTCTCGTGAACGAAATAAAAAGCAATAAAAATGTCTCAATCCAAAACTCTGTTATAAAAAAAACCATAAGGCTAGCTCGTGCTTATCATAGTTTGTGAAACTACTCAACTTGCAGGAAAATCACGAAAATGTATTGAAATTCAAAAAAGTTGCGTGTAAGTGACAGCCCACATAACATTTGTAGGTTAAATGTCATGTCTAGGCAGGGACGGATTTCAATCGCGGTTGGGCCACAATGTTGCCGTTTCTTTGTTTGTAGCTCAGATTAATCTTGTTTATTACTCTGAGATTTGTAGTGTCTGTTGGGGTTGGGATAGGATTGAGATTTCAATTTAATCAATATGGGATAGGATTGTTAAGGTGAGTGGAGGAGGTTGTTTGTCTATTTTGATATTCAAATTTTTGAGTCTTGTATTTTATCGGAATAAATATAATAATTATTGTGCAGTGTGCTATGTGTCAAAAGTCAAAACACATTTTCAACTAAAGGGAACCTAGTGTACATGGTACAGTGTGGTCAATTTATCTTGTCCACGTTTTAAACCTGTCTGGCTCGTCATATTTAATATCTTATCGAAGTGAACCAAACAATATGTTGTATACCTGCCTGTCAAGTTTTTATTTTGATATCGAAACCAATGATATAAAGGGATTTGAAAAAGTTATTCACCTAACCGACTTTTTTCAAATGGAAAGGGGAGTCGAGTGATACCTCACTTCAAAGGACTTTACATCCTCATTACACCCTGAAAGTTTGAGGTCGCTGTTTCGTTCCAATTTTTCAATTTTGGGCCAGTAATATTTTCCAAAATGACACTCAATTGACGTTTTGACATTCTCAGCTGTAACTACTGTGTTGAGAAACGCAGAACGTGCTCAAATATTTTGTTTTGTTACTTAAATCATCAAGGACACGGAATATTTATAATTTTCGTTTCAATTAAAGTTGAGCAACATTTCAATCCCCAATATATGAGAACGGTCTGCATTTCTCAACCAGTAGTGACAGATGAGAATGTCGCATTGTTATCAGTTATCATTTGAAACGCTGATATCTGGGAAACAATGAATTAAGGCATAATCTACTCTTTGGCATAATAATACCTATAATGGAGAAAAATTTGTGAATTATTTTTTTTATTGACTTGACTGAATTTTACACGCAATATCAATTTTGTCAAATGAATAAAATAGAGATTGTCCGTTATTTGTAACCAATAATGTGTAAATCACGCAACGCACATCAAATTTTTGCATTTTAATTTTGACGACCGCTTAAAAATAAAGGTAGGTTTCATTTTTTTATGAAAAAAAAAAGAGTTTCTTTATTTAAAAGAAAAACAGACTGAAGAGCAGGGTATGTAATTATATAAAATTCACAGTTTCAAGTCATTTACACATTAATAGTTGAATAATCCAAATTCTAAATACAAAAAGGAAAAAATAATGTGCAGCATCGTACACGTGGCAGAAATGAAACTTCTTCCCTCAGTATTCAATTTTCTTTCAAATTTTTTGATCAAATTCCAAATAGAACCTACATACCTAATTTGAACAAAATCTTTTGGAAAATAACAAGACTATTCAAACATTACCTAACTACCTATGTTTTTTTTTTAATTCCTTAATCAGATCCCAAATAGAACCTACATACCCAATCTAAATAAAATCCTTTGGAAAATAACAAAACTATGTAAACATAACCTAACTACCTATGTATTTTTTTTAATTCCTTAATCAGATCCCAAATAGAACCTACATACCCAATTTAAATAAAATCCTTTGAAAAATAACAAAACTATGTAAACATAACCTTACTAGGTTATTTTTTTTTTAATTTTTTGATCAAATCCCAAATAGAGCCTACATACCTGATTTGAACAAAATCCTTTGGAAAATAACAAAACTATGCAAACCCTAACTACCTATGTATTTTTTTTAACTCCTTAATCAGATCCCAAATAGAACCTACATACCTAATTTGAATAAAATCCTTTGGAAAATAACAAAACTATGTGAACATAACCTCACTAAGTTATTTTCTTTTTAATTTTTTGATCGAAGCCCAAATAGAGCCTTCATACCTAATTTGAACAAAATCCTCTGAAAAATAACAAAACTATGCTCTCTTTAACGAAATCTGGAAGCGTTACCGTTACATCGTTACATTTGCAATACATTTTTTGCAATTCACCCCACATTGCCGACAAAATATCAGAACGCCGCAAAAGAAGTTTCGGTTCAAAAATAGATGCAAAAACAAAATAAAACGAAAAAAAAGTTCGCATAAACAGATTGAATTAATTTTCTTTTTTGTACAACCTACACGTAAAGTCCACTTTTCAATGCATGCAAAGCAGGCGGATAGTCGCTAATTTTGGCAGCCGGGCCTAAAAGTACTTTCGCGCCCGCGGGCGCAAAAGTAGGTCGCTTAGCAACGGTTCATGGATCCCAACGCCTCTGAATCTAATAACCACGTGACAGCCTAGCATACTAAAAGAAACTAATCACGTGACAATCTCGGTGACAATGAATCCGCACCACAAAAGAATACGGGAACACATCTATTGACATTGACAGCTCTCACTAAACTTGTCAGTTGTCTGACTTGTCAGCAGTGTGGTGCAGTGTATTGATTATTTATTTTTGATTTTCAATTCTTTGTTTATTCTTTGTTGTACAAAAAGCACTGTTTGCACCAAGGACGAAAGATGATTTTGACTCGGCTAATATCTGCCCTCGCTTCGCTCGTGCTGCTACTTATACCCTCGTCAAAATCATCCACTTTCCGCCCTTGATACAAAATGTACTATTAATTCAATTGATTTCAATTATTAAAAAATAATTGTTTAATATACATTTTTTCCTCGCATTTCTTTAAAAAGGCAGCTTTCTTTTGTTTATCTTCGTTTGGAAGGTTTTTCTAAGAGTGAAAGTTGTTGTATTTTCACAATCTGGCACGATACAATAATGTCCAATCCACGTCCAATCCTAATGGCTTTTTTTTCACTATTACATTGTAATATTTGTTGATGTGTTAAAATGCCATAAACGAGAAAATGAAAAAAATATATTTTTTTTTTGCAGAAGAAATGGTCATTTTCCATTTGCCTAGCACACTCGTTGTCGTAAAATTTTCATTTTTTGTGCTCAACACTGACATACTTTTCAGTGGTCAAAATCCCTAAAGCGAGAAAATCAGTCAGCAAAATCTGTCATTATCTGACGGTCTATAATAAATCATATTAAGTAGTATTTATTATGATAGCTTCATAACAAAACTTTTATGGGAAAACTAATATGAATAAAAATCGTGAAATGTTGAAAGAAAAATAAATCATTCTCGTAATACTTACATAAAATCCTTGGTATTATTTGACTTCACCTGTTCACTACTGCCATTTCTCAATAATAACTCCACATAAGCCATAACAGCAACGTTGCCAATATGCAGTCTCGTAGTTATATTCATATCTATTCTACTGGCACTCAAACACAGATGGACAAATTTAAGTAGAGTTTTACAATCAGCTGAAACTGCCAGTTTCAAAACGCGCTTAAGGAGATGCACTTTGGCTTGCTTATATAAAATAATTCCTGGAACAAAACGTATCATTGTCAATAAAGATTTACGCTGGAAATCGGGAAATATTTTATAACCTGAGTGATATGATCCTTGAGAAACCATAATATCTCCACAATATTCCAACAGTTGTTGCAGATTCATATTGAAAATGTAGGCTAACTTTTCGGCTTTTTCGAGATCGTTTTCTTCAGTCACAAAGTCTATGAATCTTTGAACTGGAAGGTATCTGGAAAAAACAACAACTGAGACGAACCTGTTCACATACCAGCCCAACTTGTTATCTCGGTTTTAGTACGTTAATATACAGTGCGGCTTGAAAAAGAAATTGATGCGCTGTCATATCAACAGGAATGATGACAGAGGCTTGAAACTCGACAGTTGTAACCAGGGTCAAAGGTTCTTCAAAATTAGGTATCACTCGACTCCTCTTTCCATATGATTTTTTCATTCAAAATGGCACCCAGCTGTCTTTTTTTACAATATTCAGAACGTCCTCATATATTATGGTGTGTCCAAATTTAGTTCTCATATATCAAACGGTTCAAAAAGTTAGAAGGGGGGATCTTTTTGAGCCGCACTGTATTTGTTCCAAACATATACTGAAAATCACAAGACAAGAAGTAACAAAACAAATACTAAACCAGACATCTCCAATGAAAATATTTGCTCTTTTTTCAGCTACATGTGCCTTGAATGTTCTGAAGCTTTATGAAAAAATAAACGACGAAACACATGTTGCATTGATTTCATCAAAGATAACTAATATAAAGTTTCAAGTCGATGTGACCAAAAATATATTGTTTTATTGATTATTATGATTCTTGACATCTCCACCTCTTTCTCCCTCTTGAGGGTTGAATTTTGGAAAACGACGAAACGTGTTTTATTGATTTCATTTAAGGTCATCATGATGAAGTTTCAAGTCGATATGATCAAAAATACATTTTTTTCATTTATGTTTTTTCTCACCCCCACCCCTTTTAAACCCCCTTAAGGTGGGCGTATCGCAATGTTATTCTCCTATACCCGACATGGACCCACTAAATGTTTTAATTCGGGAGAACAACACAACTTTGAGACGCGATCATGTTATGTACATGATGTACAATGATGTACTATTCCAATGAAGTAACATGAATTAGCTAGATTTAATTTGAAGGGTTTTCTGGGCAATCAAAAATGACCTATTTTTGGATGTATCGAAACGGTCACATCAATCGCTGTTTTCTCGGCTATTTCTTCATTTTTCATCACCAAAATAACTTATTCGAGGCACATGGATTTGCTTATCAATATAACATTGCGATTTTAATCAGCAAACAATCCGTTCTTGGATTGGGAAACTTTTTTGTGAAATATTTTGGGATTTTTCCAAGGTTTACAGTAGACAAAGAAAGAAGATGGGGCATATTGCATAGGATAACAGAGATGGAAAGGAATCATCTGTGGGTAGGTCAGGTAGGAACCACGATTTGGCATTTTTCTGGGGTTCAGCTTTTCACTCATAGATGCGGCGAGTGATGATGTAGAGAAAACTGTAATTTGAACATTATCGATTTGGGGGTTTCGGAAATTCGTATTCATAGATTCTCGATTACCTATATTTGTATTGTACGTTTTGTATTTACAGTACAGAACATGGGTTTGCTTGGGACCTGATTCTCGAGACTGATGAATGGGCCCAAGAGAAATGATATATTTTTTTGTGTGCTGTGATGAAATTACCTATAATAGTAGAAAATGTACTTGAGTGAGCCGTTTTATGAGACGGCCATAGAAAAATAATATAGGTAGGTACAGGGTGTTCCATTATCTTTGATAACATTCAATAAGCTATAACTTGTTTGTTTTTGAATGTATCGAAACGGAACAAATACCATATGGTATAGTTATCTCGTAAGTTGTTTTCTGTTTAAAAAATAAAACAAAAAACTGACATTTTTCCGAGATAATAACCTAACTTATATTGTTTTAAATGAAATGCCCTTGTACCTATATTTGTATTATTGGACATTTCTATTCTACCCAATATTCTATGTATATTTTATAAAGCCTAACATATACTTATCTTCGACGGTTTGTGAGGAAATGGCGTCGAAACCTGTCACACAAAAATTTTGAAGTCTTCTTATTGATCGCAAAGTGTTTCATGAACAATAAAAACTGATTAGATTTTACAATATCGCCTTTGAAATACTTTGACAAATCACAGAGTTTGCTTATTACACGAGGTGTTATGTGATTACACGTTTTTATGATTGTCACTATTGTCTGTATGTGAACCATTCGATTTTTGCAAAATGTTTCGACGTCATTTTCTCCCAAACCGTTGAACCATAGGTATATGAGATGCTCTGTAAAATATACTTAGAATTTTGTGTGGAATCGAAATATCCAATATTATACAGGGCATTCCATTTAAAAAAAAAACATAAGTCAGGTCAATTTTTCAGAAAATCGTTAGTCTTGTATTATTTTTTGTACAGAAAAAAAACTTGCTAGAGAACTATACAATCTGATATTTGTTTCGTTTCGATACCTTCAAAAACAAAGAAGTTACAGCTGATTAAAATGTTATCAAAGATAATGAAACACTCTGTACCTAATCTGAATACTAATACAGGGTTTCCTTTAAAAAAAATCACCACCCGCGTCCAATGGCATCAAGCACTGGGTGTTATTAATTTGGAATATGTTAGTGAAATTAAGTACTTGGGAGTTATTTTTGATAAAAATTTGAATTTTCACCCACATGCGGATTTTGTAATGAGGAAATTCTCAAAAAAAGTGGGATTTTTGTCAAGAGTCGGAAAACACGTCTCGGTTCAGACTAAAATAATGTTATATAACGCCATTGCTGCACCCCACCTACAGTTCTGTTCCACTATTTTGTTTGTTCTGCCTAAATTCAAAGTTGACAGGATACAGAAAATCCAAAACCGAGCAATGCGGGTGATTTTAAAGTGTGACCGCTATACACCGATTAAATTGATGTTGAAAGTTTTGAATTTTATGTCTGTTGAACAGAAAATTGTACTTAGTGTGAACGTATTCATTTTTAAGATCAAGATAAAACTTCTACCCAAATACATCTGTGATAAAATAAAGATTTTTAGAGATGTTCATCAGTATAGTACAAGGAATTGTGATGACTTTATACTTACCGAAAAGTGCAACACCAGTCAATTACTTAATTCGTTACTTGTAAAAGGACTCTATGAATTCAACAAGCTACCAAACGAATTGAAACAATGTAACAACTTGAACAGATTCAAGATCCTTTTGAGAACACATGTTTTGTGTCATAATTCTTGATTTTTGTGACTTTTATGTATTTATTTTTACTTTTACACTTATACATTTTATTTTTTTAAGTTTTTAATGTTAACCTTTTTTACACTGTTTGTCTAGGTATACATACTTTACTCATAATTTTTTTTTTGTAAGCAATGATTTCATGAATGCATATGATAAACTGTAAATCTTTGTAGCTTATGCTAAATAAAGAATATTATTATTATTATTAGGGAGGTTGAACTAGCACCATCCAATTTTTAATAATAAAACTTCCCCCCAATAGATTTGTGAATTGTTTCGTCGAATTTCAAAAATCTGTCTAGTTTCGCACAACGTGGATGGTAACTTTTTAAATAAACACACTGCCTATAAAAAATATGAATTACTTTTCCATAAAAATGACTTAGTACTTCAGCTTTATATTTGACAGTTAACTATTTATATTCAGGACTACAAATCGATGGTTCCAGGTATTGACTTTTTTCCAAATTACTAAAGTACCTACAGTGGTGGACAAAAGTATGGAAAGATTTTGAAATTCAAAATATTTTTTTTATTTATCGAAGCACATGTTTTTTATTCAGGAAATAATAATCAATACACGTGATTTGACATTATTTTTGTATTGTTTCCAAAAGCATAACATAGTTTAGGTAGAACATAATTGACAAAAATATTATCCTGGACAAAAGTATGGAAAGAAAAAAAAAACTTTGAGCAACTTTGAAAAATAACTAAATACAGTATTTTTTCTAATATCTTGTGGCGTAACCTTTAGCTTTTATCACTTCTTGGCACCTCCGAGGCATTGAATCAACTAGATTTTGACAGACTGTCACGGGAATTCTGCTCCATTCTTCTTGTAAAGCTACCCATAAATCATGCTGGTTTTTAATTTCTCTCTTCCTTATTTGTCGGTCCAGATGTTCCCAAAGATGTTCTATAGGATTTAAGTCCGGTGATTGTGAGGGCCATTCCAACACTTCAACATTTTTGTCAGTAAAGCAATTTTTTAGTAACCGAGATGCGTGTTTGGGGTCGTTGTCCTGTTGAAATCTCCAGATAAGAGGCATATCTTCTTCAGCATAAGGCAACATTGTGTCAGTCAAGATATCCCTATACATGAAACGATCCATACGCCCATCAATTTTCACTATTGGACCTGTACCAGATCGGGAAAAGCATCCCCAGACCATCACACTACCCCCGCCATGCTTTACAGTGAATTTTTGGTACTTTATGTCATACCTTTTACCAACTGGTCTTCTAACATACGATCTGCCGTCTGATCCAAAGATGTTGAACTTACTCTCGTCACTCCACAAGACGGTATTCCATTTTTCTTCTCTCCAATTTAAATGTTGGTGAGCAAAACGAAGTCGAGCCTTTCTATTTTTTTTTGAAACAAGAGGCTTTTTCACAGCGACCCTTCCCAGAAGACCAGCTTCACAAAGTCGACGTCTTACGAAAAAAGAAAAAGTAACTGATGCAGGATTCAAGTTTAATAGAATTTCAGGCTGTTTTACTTCATTTGCTCAGTCCTACTGTATGCATTATGTATTTTTATCCATACAGTTATTGTTTATTTACCCCACCCAGCACCACCCCTATTCGCTCCGTGTCCATAACTTTATAAAAAAACATTCAGTTCTCGCACTTTTTTCTCTCACAAATGTCTTTACAAATCAATATAAGTTATATGAGTTTGCTTATTTTTACAGGAAAATTGTTACTTTCGACTGCGCTATATGTCGCGTCACCCCGATTTATCATGCAAATAATGGCCCAACGCCCAACACTAAAATACCTATAATTATTGACGGATCAAAAAACATTCATACGAATTTATTTTTGAGTAAAACTAAGTAAATCGAATAGACAATGAACAAGATGACCATCGAGGACATAGAAGGTACAGGGTTATTCGCATTATATTTTGACACCCAACTACAGAGCTCTTTATTATAAATGATAGAAAAAAACTCTAAATAAAAAAGTTTTAGGTTTTTTCACGTGTAGCATCGTTGGTGAAAAAAAATCTTTGCAACATTGAAAAAATTGATTGAGTAATTTTTTTTTGAACCCTATTCAAGTTCAAAGTCTCATGAAAATTTAATTGCGTTGAACTGGATTCTACAATATCTTAGCAACCCAGATTTTTGAAAAAAATATGAATAATTATTGGTTATTTTTGCCTAGTTCAAAATTTTATAGCTAGACTATCTTTTGTTCAATAATTGTGCAATTTTCAGAAAGTATATGATTTTATAGTATATTTCGAACGGTGATGGCCATTTTTATCAAAAATTACACAGAAAAAAGTTTTTTTAGAAAAAGAGCAAAACACAATCGCCAGGACACGTAAACTGATGAATTGCGATATTTATGTATTGTGCTCGTACACACATATGAAATATATATTTATAAATAGTGATATAATGTTACTTATCTAATGATTACTCTTTCAAAAACTTACCTCAACGGAAAATACTCCAATGTTCGTAAAAATTAATTGTCTATAATGTTTATTCAAAGATCCAGAAAAACTTTGCAAAGTTCACAAAAAGCACAAACTCAACGGCAACCACCTTCGACCATACACACTTGGTATGGTCGAAGGCAACCACAAAAAAATATCCGCATCCGAAAATAATATTCACAAGAATACACACCCAGAATAAACCAAGTAATAGCGGGGGGGTGTACGATTTGCCCACAAGATAAAATTTTGTGTATGTACCTGAAAAAATATCTCTAATTATGGAATTTCCCCGTCGGCGTCGAGGTGGTGTCAGACACGTCAGGTTTATTTTCCCTCGAATAATCTACCTCTGGCGCTTCCACCAAATCATTGAATTACATTGCCGACACGTGACCGCGGAACGCCCCCCTTAAGGGTTGAATTTTCTTTTCATCAATTTCAATCAAGATTATTTATACGAAGATTCAACAAGATGTACCTAAGCAAAAATACATAATCTTTCATCAATTAATGATTTTTTCCACCCCATCTCCTTTGAGCCCGACTTTTACCCCCCCAGGGGCTGAATTTTGCAAAATAGCGTAACACGTATTCAATTAATTTCATGTGAGATTTATAATACGAAATTTCAAACTGTTGTTACCAAAAATACATAATCTTTTATCAATTGATGATTTTCATCACCTCATCTCTTATGAGCCCGACTTTGACCCCCTTAGGGGTTGAATTTCAAAAAATCACGAAACATGTGTTTGATCAATTTCATTCAAGATTATTTTTATGAAGTTTTAAGTTGGTGACCAAAAATACATAATTTTTCATCAATATATGATTTTTCCTACCCTCACCCTTTTCACCCCCTTAGGAATGAAATTTCGCAAAATCCTTTATTAGCATACCTAGAAATATTTAGCAGAACATCTTCCGAGTAATCCTCATCAAAAAAAAGTACGCTGTGTACAAGCCGGAATACTGGAGGCTCATCAGTCTTCCAGCCGCCATCGGAAAAAAGAAATGCATCCGCCACAAAATAAGAGAAGTCACGGTAGCAGAAAACTTTTTCCCAGAAGAACAAATGGAATTTCGCCCAGACCACTCTACAAAACATCAAACAGTGAGGCTAAGTAAAACCATACTGAAAAGGGCGAACGAAGGGGAAAACACAGAAGAAGTGTTTCATGAGAAAGATCGTAACAGCCGTCCTACCTCACATGGAGACATGCATCACTTTCCCAGAGCTCCGGAGGTCCCCAGATGGTTCCAGACATTCAAGAGAAATCCCGGAAAACTACTTTTATTCATAGTTTTTGTCTTTATCTAAATAAAGACAGTTTCAAAGTCAAAGTCAGTGCTTTTATGTATAGAAATCTGTAAAATATATTGCAGAAATCTTTAATAATACAAAAGTCTTATGGTTCGATTCGCATCAACTGCATACCGTGGCGCACTGTTCTGTAAAATTGTATATGTGTTCTGTGGATTTGTCAGTACTTGTATAATTTGAATATGAAAGGGATTTCAGAATTATAATTTGGTATGTGTAGAAAATTTTAGTTGAGCAATTCCAAAATGGAAACTGCGATCCGATGAGCACAGTTTCCGTCACAAAAGGCAATAAATTTTTTTCTATCTGATCTTCTGAGCGTGAAAATTTCGAAAATATAAATTTAAAAAACTTACCTGACAAATATTTTATATACATTCTTAGTGGTAACAACAATACACGTATCAACAGCAGGCCGCAGAAAAGCAGTGTCATTTTTACTCTTCTGATTCAAAAACCTATTCTTCTGGTTGTATTTCTGAGGCGATAAGTCAATGGACATATCAACAACTTTGAAGAAATCCAGGATATCTTCACTGTCGATCATGAATTGAGCTACTAAAGAATCTTCGTTGAACTCCTATAGAAAATTAATGTGACATAAGAAATCAAAAATATGTTCTAACTCACAGTTTCTCCCTCCAAACGTGACTCAGCCAACTGACAACTAACTATAGAAATAACGTTGATGTCTCGATTCAGTGTGTAAATCAGATTGTCAGTCAAAACTAAAGAATGTGTTCTTGGCAACACTCGGTATACAAATACTGGGGCGCTTTCGAAGTCTGCTGCATGGATCTGACAACCAAAACAATAAGCGTTTTAATGGAGTATGGTATCATGGGACCATTCCAGTTTGGTCTGTCAGTAACGTCACTTTCAGCCAATCGGCGAGCTACAAGTGACGTTAATGACAGACCAAACTGGAATGGTCTCATGATACCATACTTCATGGAAACGCTATATGAAAAGTATTCTTGTATTCTTTATTACCGTAAGAAGGCCTGTAGGTCGATACAACGCCGAAAAGAAACTCCTACTCCTACAACTCTGAGGTGTGAAAAACGTATCCACAAACTGAGGCATTGATTCTGGTTCGTAATAGGCTCCATTTGAGTGTCTATTTACAGATCCTTCTGACTTTGATGATATTTGATCATCGAAAAAATGATTATTTTCTGCCAAATCTGGTAAATTCGATGCTGTAAGTAGAAGTTCTGAGTTGGAAGATTCGCTGGCTGTATCGCTTTGGCTGTCCTTCCTGGCTCCTAGACGTTGTCTGAGTGGAAAATAGAACAGTTCATATTTTCGAATGTTTTCCTCATATTTTATGTTGCGAGAAGTGGACCCCTAATAAATGGTACACCTGACCAAATTTACCTTAGTCCAAAAGTTGATAATAACCTTTGAAACAAGCTTGATTTGACATGGGGGCGTCCTCTATCAATGACGTCAAATGTACAATTCGAGTACACTTACTTGCACAAAAAATGCGTACATAGACAGTTAGATCTGTTTTTTAAGCAGTGTAATAGGCAGTCAAAATATTTACAATTTTTTACTTAGTTCACAAAGAAAAATTTAGATTATTTCAATTGATATCCGGTAGCAGAACCATTTCTAGCGAAAACTTCTCGTAGTCGTCGAACTATGGAATTTGATAAATTTCGACAATATTGAACATCATTGACGAGTTTCTTTGGTATAGTACATTTTGTATCAAGGGCGAAAAGTAGATGATTTTGACGAGGGTACAAGTAGCAGCACGAGCGAAGCGAGGGCAGATATTAGCCGAGTCAAAATCATCTTTCGTCCGTGGTGCAAACAATGCTTTTTGTACAACCAGTCTGTAATCATCTGAAAAAGAATAATTATGAAAATCAAAAATAAATAGTCGATACACTGCAACTGACAATTGACAACTGTCAAATCATGGTTACAACAGGTGTGTTCCCGTATTCTTTTGTGGTGCGGATTCATTGTCACCGAGATTGTCACGTGATAAGTTCCTTTTAGTATGCTAGACTGTCACGTGGTTATTAAATTCAGAGGCGTTGGGATCCAAGGAACCGTTGCTAAGCGACCTACTTTTAGGCCCGACTGCCAAAATTAGCGACTTTCCGCCTGCTTTGCATGCATTGAAAAGTGGACTTTACGTGTAGGTTGTACAAAAAATAATTTTTACCAATCGTCCACACACATCTTCCATCGGATATAGATCTGGTTAATTAGTTATTTAGTCATATAGTTCTTCTTACCAACCTTATAGGTCTTTGGTCTGGTTCGTTTTAGGTATGTCCGTTTTTTTGGAAAAAAATCGTGATAATGGAAAGATCAATTCATAATAAACGCATTTAGAGAAAACAATCCGTGTATAAAGCAAATTTGAACGAAAAAAAATGAAATGATTTTGATCCAATTTTGACAGCAAGGCAATGCGAAAACTGTCCGAATCAGACAGAAATAAAATATAAGCATCCAATGATCCAGGAGTTGAGTGTACCATATAGAGAGATGAGCGACATCAAATTGTGACGCTTTCCGAGATTTTCCGGATTCGATTTCCGACGGGAATGAGGGAAATCGTTGATGTTGATTAAAACTCAGGCGCCACCCTCTTTATTTTACGTGGTAGAGAGCCCACAATGCCTATCGGGTAGCTTTTATACAGTGAAGAAAGTCCAGGCGGTCGTTATTTTCAAAACTCCGCAAATTTCCGCTCTGAAATGGACTGCTGTACTTTCAAATAAATACATGTCGTGGTATTAATAAATCATCAGTCTATTGGTCCCAAATACATCAATTTGACTGGTTCCCAACCAGAAAAGAAAACTTAACAATAGGCTGGTTTTCAATTAACCAAAATAAATAAAAATTTCTCAGAAATAACAATGGAAAAACCAGTAAAAAATTATTCCGGTGGAGATTCAGAAATAGCAGCTAAATAAAAGGCAGTTTTACAGTCGTGAAAAATAAAAAAAAAAAGAATGTGAAGGAAACGGCGTGTGAACGAAGTTTTATCTAAGCGACGGTTATTTTTAATGCGAATTTTTGAACAGAAAAAAAAACAGCGGTTAAAAGTATTTGATTTTTCCGACGACGTAGTGAAAAATGTATCGGGAAAACTGACGCGATCAGGCTATCTGCACGAGGGAAAACGGGTTAGAGGCGTAGTAGTTTAGCGGGAAATTCGTTCAGACTCTCTGTCTGATTTCCGGCGTCGAAAGAAAATGAATAGATTAATAGCGAAAATATTACACACACGTGAAGTTACTCCAGAAGCCTCTCTGTACTATTTTCCCGGAACAATCTCAAGAACATTACAGAAAAAAAAGTTATTACGGTTGAAAAAAAAACGCAGTGTTGAACTCTAGTTTGAAATTTCCCACCCGGCAAAGTTCGTTCCCCTGGCAATAAAAATGAAATAACAAAGTACAAGAAACAGAAACGAATCTGAAAGGATTCCGTGAGGTGAGTCCTGACAATCCATGATCAAGCTGAATGCCAACACAAGCTCACCGAAAAGTTCCAGATATCAGATTAACCTTAAATTTTCGTTTTTTTAAAAACTGTAAAGAGATTTATCTGGCTACAGACCTGATTCTATCAGTTAATCAATACGAAGGAAAACAGATCTGTCTCCTAAAAACTCAGCAGCTCTTAATGACTCGGAATAACTCATGCTTTCCCACCCTTTTACTTACACACCTACAATGCGGCACTGGCTTGAGAGAATTTCAGTAAAATGACATAACTATCGATGAATAGTTCCTACCTCGTGTTTGAAACAGAAAAAGAATGAAAAGTTAAAAAAAGCGGCTTTTTTTAATAGATCGCGTGCGGGAACGGGAGTAACGTCGTTTTCGGTTGCGAGTTAAATAATTGATTGTTTGACGCGTGAAAAACTAAGATGGAATGTTTTGCTCAGAGATTAATTATCAGTTTATTAGTTATCTCACGGTCAACATTTTGGAAAAAATGCGGGATCTTTCGAAAGACAAATAAAAGAGTAACGAGAAAATATGAATTTACTGATCAAAAACGGGAAATGACTTGGAAAACTTGAAAATGAAGAATAAATCCGGAAAATGTTTGCCGAACTGACCCAAGCTAACCCAATCTAACCCAATTGTGAAATGTCGCCTGAAGGAGATATCATCTCTATGTATGGTACATTTCACTCTTATTTTGCCTAACACAGAGAAACGCAAACTAACCCAATCTGACTTGACAACAAACACCCGAACTCTAACTCTAGACAACGATCTTAATGAAGGACAGTACAAAAAACGGGACAATTTTTTTACAACATTTCACTAATAAAAAAGAACATCCGGCAACATATACCTGTTATCCGTTACATGCAACAGAATTGGTTGCCAAAACAGTTCGACAAGCTACTCGATCAAAGGTTACCTGAAAGTAGCTGCTTTCTTTCGCAACTGATTCCCGAATCAAAACGCGTTTGGATCAAATAATCATGTGACAACGTAACATGCTTAAAAGAACGAATCATCACTGCTAACATTATGAAATGTAAAATAAAACTATACCGTAGCAGATTCCATGATTTCAATGATACTGATACATGGGTGAATTACCTATCAAGTTATAGAATACGATTACCCACTATGAAGTTTGTCTAAAGATCTATGCGAAGTTTAAAATTCTTGATCTAGAAAACAATTTTGCATTTCAAAATGTTAGCAGGGTATAAATGAGGCGAATTTCTTCCTGAAAATAATGATATGTCACACTTGCCATTTTGAAACACTGCAGAAAGTAAATAGGCGAGTTATCAAAATCCGAAGTTTTTGATACTTTCAAAACGGGTCACGCGGATAGCAGTCATGACAACAATAATAATTTGTGACTTTTTGAGCTTGAACAAAGCTCCAGGTTTGACAAGTAAAAAGTGAAAAATTCAAAAATGAGAAAAAAAGTTATTAGAAAATGAAGTATGCATCGTCATTTTTAGAGATCGAAGAGTTATCTTAAGATTAATTAAAAAAGGTGGGTTCGTATTTGAAAAAAAAGTTGATGATGGCTACGAGATTTCGAAACGTCGGATATCAATTTCCGATTGTGTCATTCGTTTTCAATTATCTCCTCAAATGAATTCTGGGCAAAATACAAACAGATTTTGAACAAATCGGTTATTGCCGGATATCTTCGGAAGTCTTCGAAATTTCCCAAGCTTCAAGCGGCATTTTTTTGAGACTCAATTTGCCCAATTTTGCCTCCATTTACCCATGCTATATCCTCGAATTTGTTACACCCTGTATAAACGAATTTGACTTTCCCGTTCAAAATATGCTCCAAATATCTAATTTCGTGCGATTACTCATATTTATTTGAAATAAAATCTTAATTTTGAACCTGTATCTTGGTATTGTTGGTTCTTAGTAACTTTTGGACAAAGATAAATGTGATTTAATCCTGATTTTCTTGATAAGATTGATGTTCTTGTTCAGTATTAAAAAAAAATCATTGAATCAACAAATATACTCGTCGCGAAACGAAGACTGATGACCCGTATCGTATTCACCCAAACTTCCCCACAAAAGGACGATAAAAGAAAGGATGAATGCGATTTAGGCAACACTGTCCATTGAGGCGCCCGATTATCATTTGGAACCTAAACACTGGTGTTTTAGTCAAGAGTTATTTTGTGATGCGCTCCGGATTTTCCGACGATATTCCACGGAGTGTTAAAATCGTAATTTTCCATAACTCGCGCGCCAGCCTTTGGATTTACGTGGTAGAGGGCCCACTGTTCTTTCGGACAGCTTTTAGACAGTAAAGACAATATTTAGGGGTCCATGAAGTTCCATTTCCGCTCTGAAGAGGACGACTGAACGTTTTAACTTAAACACGGGCTGCAGAAAATTCAAATATATTGTCCGTCAATGATTTAAAATAACCAGAAAAATAATGATCGAAAACAAAATTAATAATATTAGTCACTTCAGATTACAGAATACAATCGAAAACTCCGTGTTATAGCGCGGTGTGTGCGTACGAAGTTGTAAACGAAAAAATCGGTCAAAACGACAGAAAATGTCCGGAGACGTAGGGTAAAGTGTGGTACGAGCCACAGTAAAACGAAAAACTTGGCTAAAAAACGGCACGCGAAAAAAAAAGATGTTTTTGTACAACCTACACGTAAAGTTCACTTTTTAAGGCGGAAAGTCGCTAATTTTGGCAGCCGGGCCTAAAAGTACTTTCGCGCCCGCGGGCGCAAAAGTAGGTCGCTTAGCAACGGTTCCTTGGATCCCAACGCCTCTGAAAATAATAACCACGTGACAGTCTAGCATACTAGAAGGAACTAATCACGTGACAATCTCGGTGGCAATGAATCCGCACCACAAAAAAATACGAGAACACACCTATATTGTAACCATGATTGAGAGTTGCCACTTGTCTGACTTGTCAGCAGTGTAGTGCAGTGTATCCATTATTTATTTTTGATTTTCATAATCATTATTATTCTATTTTGAATGATAACAAACTGGTTGTACAAAAAGAACTGTTTGCACCACGGACGAAAGTTGATTTTGACTCGGCTAATATCTGCCCTCGCTTCGCTCGTGCTGCTACTTATACCCTCGTCAAAATCATATACTTTCCGCCCTTAATACAAAATGTACTATTGTATTATACGGAGGCGCGACATTACAGACCGTAAAAACTCAACCTACTCCAGAATATTTTTACCAGCATTATTACGAAATCATCCCAAGTATGTTCATTCACAGAAAAACAGTGCTAGATAAAATAAACGCGGTTTTGACAATTTGGTTCAACTAGCTCTCCCCTACAAAGTGTGCGATTCCCCTTTCTTTTTCTTTCTTTCACGGTAAGCAATAAAACATACCCCTGAACACTGAGCAGAGAAAAATCCCCAGAGAACACATTTGGTTACATCAGGATGTTCCACCCCTTAGGAAACAGAACCAGCCCCGGAAAAGCTCTCTACTCGAGAATGGCCTGGGCGAATTTTCTCAACCCGTTTCATCAGGATATTCCAGCCCCGATAAACCCACAAAGTTGCCAGAAAACTAGAACAAACACGTTACCCTCTCCTTCGAACAGTTTAAAGCACGTGATATCAAAGTTGGATTCGAAAAACTTATTGAGTTTCGCGGAAACGACGGGTATTTCAGAAGCAGGTGCTACGGAAAGTCACTGGTAGTCGGATTATCGTCCGCTCTCATTCCTCACTTCTCAGGTAAGCCGGCTTCTTGACTTGTTTTAGGTGGGAGACCTTCTCACCTCAAGGCTCATAAAACTGAGTAAAGTGGTGTTCATATAACGAATTGCGAATTCCAATCATATTGGTCGGTTAACGACGACAACACTTTCAAGGCCCAAAAAAAGAAAAAATACGCTGACACTCTGATCGATCGGAATATTAAATGAGACTGTACTGTCACTGTGCATGCGGAAATGATAATATGAAAAATACAGCCAATGAGAATTCTAGACACAAATTTGTGTTTTGGCTTGTCGGGTGTGTAAAACATAGTGACGAGAGGGTTGATGAAAGGAACGCCCCGTTTTCGGTCATATAGCGAAGTTTGCAGTTCATACAACTCTCTCAAGAAAACTCCGGGAATTGGACAATAATAATAATAATAACAATGAAGAACATGAAAATCCAGAACGGAATATTTCAAGGCGATTCTTATTCACCATTATTTTTATGCATGACCCTTTTCCCATTAAGCTCTATTCTTAACAACACTAATACAGGGTACATTTGCAAAAACGAAACAGATCCAATCAATCACCTTCTCTATATTGATGACCTAAAGTTGTTGTGTGTAAAAAAGATGAAACAGAACTAAAAGAACAAATAGAGCGCGTAAAATTTTTAAGCGATGACTTCAAAATGGAGTTTGGCCTGGATAAATGTGCCAAATCAAAAATTCCACAAACATCAAAACATTTTTCAAACGTTTTTTTTTTTTTTGACCGACTTCAGTTCTCGCAACGAATTCTCTTTCATGTCCTCTATCGACTGAAAACGGGTGCCTGGAGTGGTAATTGCAGTTTTGGAAAGAGAAAAAAGTCGGCTGCAGTCAAATCAGGTGAATATATGAGCGTTCGGTAGTATTTTTTGAGTGTTAAGTCAAAAATTTGTTCACAATGATAGAAATGCGAGATGACACGATATCGTGGTGCAGAACCCAAGAGTTTTCTTTCCACAAATCTGGCCCTTTACTACTTTTTTTTTGCTCTTTCAATCGTCGCATAACGCTATGTGAGATTTGGAAACTTCAGCAGATAGGATTTTCGAGCACCATTTCCTTCACTTTATCGATGTTGACTTCACTGATGACCGACCAGAGCGGGGAAAATTTTCCATCACATCTCGGCCGCTTTTGAATCACTCATATGCATGTCATTGTGTTTTTGATAAAGTCGATTTACCCTACGCCTTTTAAAAATAAACTTCCAAAAGAGCAATGCGAAATTTGAAAAAAATCTAACTTGAGACTAACTGAAAATATCGAGCCCTGTAAACAAACTAAATGACAGAGGGCGCTCCAACTTCGCGTCAATATACAGGACAGTGCCAACTTGGCGAAAAAATGAATGTTGTCAATTTCTTCAGATGTGCATTTTGAATAAGCAAATCCCGGTACTTTCTTCACGAAATGTATTGTAGGGATTTTAATCAGAATTCATTGATTTTATCCGTAGATACCATCAGATTATTATCAGGCGACACACATGTAAACATTTGAAATATCTGATATATCTTAATATAAAAAAATGAGTACCGATTTCTTCTGGAAGATCAATAACTTGAGAACGACTGAGGCAATTTGAGTCATTTTTTTTTAACTGTTCCTTAAAGTCTTGGGATTGTTTTTATGGCGAGAAAAGCTGAAAAATCCCCCGAAAAAACCCGAAAACACAACTTCCCTTTTTTTGACATGGTGAGGTTATGTTTGCATAGTTTTATTATTTGCCAATGGATTTTGTTGAAATAACTATGTAGGTTCTAATTTGATGTTTGATCAAAAATTGACCAAGTGCGGTTATGTTTGCCTAATTTTGTTATTTTCCAAAAGATTTTGTTCTAATTAGATAATAATATCGTAGATTCGATTTGGGATTTGATCAAAACATTTTAAAAAAAATAACAAGGTGAGGTTATATTTTCATATAGTTTTGTTATTTTCCAAACGATTTTTTTTTCAAATCAGATATGTAGGTTCTATTCGGGATTTGACCAAACATTTTTTGGAAACATAACATACATAGTGAGGTTATGTTTGCATAGTTTTGTAATTTGCCAAAAGATTTTGTCCAAATAATCATGTAGGCTCTAATTTGGGGTTTGGTCAAGAAATTTAACAAAAATTGACCAAGTGAGGTAACGTTTGCCTAATTTTGTTATTTTCCAAAGGATTTTGTTCAAATTAGATAATACTAGCTGTGTCGGCAAATTCCATACTACCTCATCTTAATATATAAAAATGAGTACCGATTTCTTCTGAAAGATCCATAACTTGAGAACGGCTGGGGCGATTTGAGTCATTTTTTTTTAATTGTTCCTTAAAGTTTTGAGATTGTTTTTATGGCGAGAAAAGCTGAAAAATCCCCCGAAAAAACCTGAAAACACAACTTTTCATTCGGGATGTCACATGTCACCTTTTCGTGACAAAACAAACTAATATCAATGTCAATGAGTAAATTCAATAGGCGCGTTCGAGTTTCCGCTCTAAACACTCTGAGTACGAAGAGCGCAAATTCGAACTCACCTAATGATATTGATGTCAATTCAAAAAGACCTGAGAAATGAAAGTGACTCTAAACTCTACAGCATAGCAGTGGCGGCCATTTTCAATATCAAGACAAAAATGACATTATGGGAGAAGAGTATTTTTTCCCATAAAGGGATGTTGTGTGCGTCTGTTAGAATATCTACCCGTTAATGCGAGTTACGGACAAGTCCAGATTCATTTCCAGAGTTTATTCTACGTCCATACAAAAATTAAAACTAAAACAAAATCATAGGTCAGGACTGATGAAGCAACGTTGCCATAATGTTAAAATAGGTGAATTCAGAGAACGTAAACATAAAACGAAAACAGGGCTGATGCTGATTCTCTCCAGGCTTTTATCTCATCTAATATATAAATTTGAATCCCGTTTTTCTTGGTCACTCCATCACTGGAGAACGGCTGAAGCAATTCAGGTGATTTTTTTTAATGTTCTTTGAAATATAAGGAGTGATGTTATGAAAAGAAAAATTGGAAAATTCCCCTTAAAAAACCGAAAACACAACATCCCTTTCTTTGACATAGTGAGGTTATGTTTGCATAGTTTTATTATTTGCCAATGGATTTTGTTCAAATAATTATGTAGGTTCTAATTTGATGTTTGATCAAAAATTGACCAAGTGCGGTTATGTTTGCCTAATTTTGTTATTTTCCAAAAGATTTTGTTCTAATTAGATAATAATATCGTAGATTCTATTTGGGATTTGATCAAAACATTTAAAAAAAAATGACATGGTGAGGTTATATTTGCATATAGTTTTGTTATTTTCCAAACGATTTTTTTCAAATCAGATATGTAGGTTCTATTCGGGATTTGACCAAACATTTTTGGGAAACATTACATACATAGTGAGGTTATGTTTGCATAGTTTTGTAATTTGCCAAAAGATTTTGTTCAAATAATCATGTAGGCTCTAATTTGGGGTTTGGTCAAGAAATTTAACAAAAATTGACCAAGTGAGGTTACGTTTGCCTAATTTTGTTATTTTCCAAAGGATTTTGTTCAAATTAGATAATATATCGTAGATTCTATTTGAGATTTGATGAAAACATTTTTTTTTAAATGACATAGTGAGGTTACGTTCGAAAAGTTTTGTATTTTCCCAAGGATTTTGTTCAAATAAGATATGAAAATTTCAATTTGAGGTTTGATTTTTAGAAATTTACCAAAAATCGTCCAAGTGAAGTTATGTTTGCATAATTTTGTAATTTTCCAAAAGATTTTGTTTAAATTAGATTATAGAGGTTCTATTTGGGATTTGATCAATTATTTTTTCAAAAATGTGAGGTTATGTTTGCTTAATTTTGTTATGTTTCAAAGGATTTTCTCCAAATTAGATATGTAGGTTCAATTTGGGACTTGAAGTGTTGTAACAATAGATACGTTTTCAGTTTGAACATTTCAAAAAAAGTACGCTAGAAATGTTGTCAGATATTTAACATATCATCCTAACTGGAAAATCGCTGAGAGGATTCTTATTATTTTTTATATGTTTGTTAATATGTCGAATAACAGAATAATTATTGAAACTTGGAACATCGGATAAACTAAAAAAAAAAGAAAATTGTGAAACAAATTCATTTAGCACAACATTAATTATTGATTATGAGCCAGTATGGAATTTCCCGGGACAGCTAGTTATGAATAATAACGTAATAATAAATTTTTATAAAAAAGTTTTTACCTTAAAGATGTCAGTTTATCCACACCAATTTGTTTGAGTGTATAAAACTTCGATCTCACAGAATCATCAGGCTGCGTTGTAGAAGCTTCAATAGGCCAAGTATAACCATTTGAATGATGTTCTAATATTAAACGCCATTGTCTCTCTGCATCACTATTGATCTAAAAAATTTTTGATTGGGTGATATTATAGTTGATCAACTAAAAATGGAATCACAATCACTCACCAACAGTGAAACAATCTCCTTTACATTATCCAAACAAACATAAAGTCTGCTTATTGGTTCAGGCACGTTACACCCTCCTAAAACTCTTCCATCCGTCAAGCTAACCAGTAAAATCTTTCCAGTATCAAAACCGATAAGAGCATTTTGATTACATTCCAAAGTTTGCCACCAAACACATGAAGTGGGCAATGCGTTTGGGGTTTGCGAAGATCTTGGAAAACCTGTTACGTCTGTCAGGGACCACTTACAGTCGATTTTTTGTTTCTTATCCACTATGTAGAGAGCCGGGATTATGTATAAGGAACTGTCAAGACCTGAAAATGTTGAAAAAATAACACTTCATTCGATCTTTTCAAAAGGTTGGTGTTATAGTAATTTCTATTTTTTCCAGAATGTATGATTACTTACACACAACCAACAGCCATGTAGCTGTAGGATCGAAGCAAGCGGCTTGGATGCTTTTTCCACATTCTGATATCCATGGGATTCTTTTGACCTCTGGCGGTAGTTCACCATAACAGTAATATAGTACTATGTCATTGTCTCTTGAAAAAATAGATAATAATATGTATTGAAGTGAATTGGGATGGATTAATCACATGCTCTAAAGAATAGTTTTGCGTACGTAGCAGAATTTTGAAAACCGAGCACAGCTTTTTAAAGCCTTAACAAATGCTTGGAATGCACTACCTCAAATTAATTGGACAATTTTATGGGTAGAAGTAGTCGGAACGGAAATCTAATTGATGACTTATTGTTGAATGAAGCACAAAGATTACTATTTTAACTGGGTGAGGCACCAGCCCATAACGTAGGTATAATAAGAAATTATTCCAATGAAAATAATGGAACATGTTGAGATAGATATGGGACAATCAAGAGGTCGCCAAATAGTTCAGACCTAACTCCTCTTGACACTTTGTTATATATATCTATAAAATAACATTCACTTGAGAGAACATGACGATAAGGAATTGTTAAAAGAAATAATACAAAATGGAATCAGAACCGTGTTTGTATTCAGATGAATGGAGCCCATTTTCAGAAGTTCATGGAATTTATATTATTACAATTAATTTAACCGCGTATTAACATAGTTCAAATAGACGAATTTCCGACGTTGATGGGTATGGGGTATCTACTATATTATAGAACTGGAATTCTCCGTGTTTGTGTTCTAATATCTCCAGAACAGCCGAAAGAAGTTGAATGGAAATTTTCAGAGTTATCAGTTTAATCAGGGAATAGTCCAAGGGCATGGTTTTATTCATAGCTGATTTTGAGAAATTACTTAGATTTATATTCAAATTTTTGTCATCATTTGTCATTTCCTGTCAATAAATCACAATGACAGTAGTTTCGTTTGACGATGAAGAACAAAACATCAAACGGCGTTCACATTAAATAAATATTAAGGTTGTGTGGTGAATGTAAATGATAAACGGTAAGTAGAATAGTAATATTATATCGAGTGAATGTTCAAGAACATATTACTTGTGATAAAACCTTGTTTGACTAGGTATCTAATATCTGTATCTTTTCAACGACTAGCGTTTGCCACCACACATATTAGACAAATCTTATTTTCATTTATAGTAACTTCCATTTGATGGATATGTGATGGAAGTGTACCTTTTCCAGTTTTATTCAAATCTTTCAATAATTCATTGGCTAGAAAAGTAACATTTTTTTCACTGAACCTACATGATAATTAGGGAATATCATGATACTAAAATACACAAGATAATATGATCACTTGCTGGACGAAATTAGAATCGACTCGCGCATGTCATCAAATTATGAACCAAATGCATAGGAATAATGGCTTTCGAAATATCAAAAACGTAACCTAGTAACCCAGTCACAGTTTATTAAAAATATACATTTGGTTCACTCCGTGTCGGATCCTTTGAAATACGTGTCTCGCTAAAGCGATTTGCCGAAATTCCTAAAATCATATACAAAATCCGGCCGAAAACTGGCCCAAAACAAGTTTTACGAGGGAGACAAGTTGGAAAAAGGCGATCGATTTCCAAGCGGTGTACAAAATAATAATATTCTTTACTTAGCATATAAAGCTACATACAAAAAACCAAATTAACAATGTTAAATACATGATATTATAATGAAAATTTCAATGTGTAAAATAAAATATAAAAAATTCGAACAAAAATGTGGAACAAACAATTAAAATTTGGACAACACATATTCCCTCAAAAGTCTTTTAAAACTTGTTAAATTATCACAGTGTTTGAGATTGCTCGGCATTTTATTAAAATCGGAAAGGCCTCTGTTTAATACTGAGTTATGTACCATTTGACTAGAATTACTACTATTAACTAAAATAAAATCATCACAGTTCCTAGTTTCATAAGTGTGTACATTCTTAAAACATTTAACTCTATCACAGATGTAGTTTGGTACAAGGCTATTTCTAATTTTATATATAAATAGGTTTATGTTAAAAATAATTTTTTGTTTGATGGACAACAAACCACTAACATTCAACATCAGATTAATTGGGGTGTACTTATTACATTTTAAAATTGTTCTCATCGCCCTGTTCTGTATTATTTGAAATTCGCCCACTTTAAAACTCGGCAGACTATATAATAAGGTAGTGCAAAATTCTAGGTGGGGAGCTGCGATGCTTTTATACAATAACAATTTTGAGTACATTGATAAATCTTTGCCCACTCTAGAAATAAATCCGACTTTTTGTGAATATTTTCTCATAATATAGTCAGCATGTGGTCGGAAACTCAATTCAGAATCTAGTATAACTCCCAAATACTTGATCTTATGTTCATAAATTAATCTCTCATTATTGATTACAACCTGCAAACTAGTAGGGTCAATTGATCTCAATTTATGCTTTTTCGCAAAAATACAAAATTTCGATTTAGCCGTATTTATGCTTAATTTGTTAATACAAAGCCAATTGAATAATTTGTTCAAGTCACTATTCATAGCGAACTGCATCTGACTCAAGTCATCCCCCACCACATACAACATGGTATCGTCCGCAAAAAGTTCAATTTTACAGTTCTCCGTAACACCAACAATGTCATTAATGTACAGCAAGAACAACAACGGACCCAAAACTGTTCCCTGTGGCACCCCGTGATGGGTTATCACTGAGTCAGAAACGCTTCCTCCAAATTTAACGACCTGTTTTCTATTTGTCAGATATGACTCGAACCAATTTAGAACAATGCCTACCATGCCAAGTTTCTTCAATTTGTTTAACAATATAAGCCTATCAATAGTTTCAAAGGCCCTCCTAAGGTCTAAAAATACAGCAAGCACATATTTATTACAGTCCACGTGGTTGAGGAAATCACTACATATACTAACAATCACAGATTCACATGAATGGCTCTGGCGGAAACCCGACTGATTAGACACCAAGATGTCATTCCTATCACAGTATTGTTGAATTTGATCCTTGACTTCAAGTTCCAAGAGTTTTTCATAGGTGGGTACGGTATTTATTGGTCTAAATTCGTCATGTCGTTTTGTATTTGTCACCTTTGGCACTGGAATTACAGTTGAGGTCTTCCAACTTTCAGGAAATATTCCCGTTGAAAGGGATGTATTAATAATGTCCATAAGACGATCTCCAACCACACAAAAAATATCCTTCAAAACACGGGTTGATATACCACTCTCGCCACCTCCAACATTTTTCATATTGCTGACATGTTTCCTCAGCTTCGACATTGTTACAGTCTCAAAAATGGAAAAGTCGGGATATCCACGGATTTCTGCGATACCATCCTCCATGTCCGTCGGTTTGGGTATAGTGTAGACAATTTCATCGACACTGTTTATGAAATAGTTATTAAATTTATCCGCTATCTCCATTTTATCTGTGCTTATTTCATTGCCAAATAGGATTTCATTTTGTACAGTTTTGTTTTTTTCTGGAAGTAAAGTTTTTAATTCTTTCCATATTTCCTTGGAGTTATTTTTATTTTGATCAATCACCTCTCTGTAGTAATTCTCCTTTGCTGATCTAATCTTGTTGACAACCAAATTGCGAACTTTTTTGTAATCTTTCCAACTCTGTGTACTTTTTTCATACACTGCCCTTGAATACCGTTGATCTCTTTCTTTCATCAATTGAACTATCTCGTGAGTAATCCAGTTTTTCTGGGAATATTTAATATTCAGACTTATTGCTTGTATGGGACACATTTTATCCAAAATATTACATACATTATTTATCAGTGTATTTGCCAAAATATTCACATCTACTATATTATTATTCCAGGAGGTATTTAGTATGGAGTTTTGTAATAATTCTGGGTTATAGTTACTCATAAGACGCTTGTTTACTACAGTTGTAGTATTTTTTTCCTTGTTTTTTTCAATATTTAATGATACAATAGAGTGATCACTTATTTTAGGGGTTAAGTGAACCACAGCATTCAAGAGTTTATTATCAGTGACGACATAATCAATCAATGTTCGACTTCTTTCGGTTATCCTTGTTGGAGCCTTCACAATTTGTGTAAAACCATTTGAATAGATGTTGTTTAATAGTTTGTCCCCATAGAATGAGCCTTTGAGAATGTCGAAATTAAAGTCCCCCATAATAATATTAGTGCCATTAAAATCACTAACCTTGTCCAAGTAACCAGCGAAGTATTCCAAAAACTGTGGGTTTTCCTGTTGAGGTGGGTGATACAGGACACTACACAACACCTTTATTCCATTCCAGACAGTCTGTATAGACAGTAACCATACATAGTTTTGAACACACTCAACAGTAACAAGTTTGTATTTGAAGTCCTCCCTCAGCAGTGCCATCACTCCTCCAGTTCGTGGATTTGAAGTCGTACATTGTTCGATGCTGTAACCACCAATTTTCAACTCACACAAGTCAATCTTCGATGTTATATGTGTCTCCGACAAAAAAACCATTTTTGGTTTCGTATCATTTATGAAAACGATGATATTGTCCTTGTTATTAAGGAAGCCTTGGCAGTTAAAATACACGATTCCGGAACTTAAGACAGTACTTGAATCTAATTGCTACTTATTAAATTTATTCCTTTGAATCTGTTCAAAACGTTTGAACACATCACAACGTTGCACATCCCAAACTACATGATCCGTTTTCAGATTCAATCCTTTTTTTTCATTTGACATCACACAATTTACACATTTGGATACATCACTCGTACAGTTTTTCATTTCGTGTTCACCACTACATTTGGGACATGTACTTTTTTCTTTGCAGTCCTTACTATAATGCCCGTATTTGCAACAATTATAACACCTCAATATGCCATAATCGTTATAAACTGCACAGCGATTCCATCCCACATTTAACTTGTCTCTGTTTATAATCACATTATATGTCTTCGAGTCAACTTCAAATATAACATTGAATCTATTATTAAAGACTCTAGTTTTACGAAGAATCTTCAATTTGAAATCTTTATCCTTATTGTCAATATTATTTTGTTTAGCAATTTTTTCGACAATAAGTTCATCTCCAATGTTGTAATCATTTTCATCCAGTCCCACAATTTTGATTCGATGTTCTTTGATCTTAGGTCGATCTACACAATAATCGCTCCCAAGTTTATTTTGGATCTGATGCTGAACGTCAACAATTTCCTTATCTCCGCTGCAATTCAAAACAAGGCCACCGGCTTTCGTTTGACGACCCATTGTTAATCCGATTCCTATTTCTACGGGATTCACTTTTTCTTTCAAATCTTGTTTTACCTGCGTGACATTTTTATTTGTCGATTTTGTCGAACGACGAATCTCAGGCGGAATCTCCGATCGACGACATCTGGTATGAAGTTCGGGTAGCGGGACTGGGAATGCGACGAGCCGGAGCCACTCTTGCCTACGAGTGAACCTTCTTGTCTCTAGTTTATATTCGATGACCCAGTCACCTACGTGACCTATGCATTTTAAGGGTGAGAACACTATGAGGTTAGCGGAAGATGCGCGTGATCATATCTCGTTTGTCATAGTATCATGAAGAAAAATAAACATGAAAAAGTTTTAATTGATTAATGATCAAAAAACGGGTCCAAATTTTTTATTTGGATTTTTTGGATTTTGATCATTAATATGATGAACTCACATTGGTTATCAACTCATTCAGTTTTAATTGATCCTACTAAATGTTTTACCTGAATATTTGTTATCATCGTAGTTTTTTCTTGCATTATAAATTTTATTTCTACATTTTTCAGCCACACTATACTTTGCAGCACGCACGGTCAAGCTGCTATAATATAAACTTCCCGAATAATGGAGCGAATACTAAAATTCTTGTCAAAACTACTAAAGTTATGACTACTAAAAAAGTAGATACTTCAAGTCTTAGTACATCCTATTAGAAATAAATTCAAAGAAGTATGGGCCAGGAGCGTCATACTAAACAAAGGCCGCAAATATTGGTACCTGTAAATTGAAGCAGGTAGGCAATATTGTTTTTTGACCCATTCTTTGAATTTATTACTATAGTTTCAAGGGGAATGGAAAGGGGAATAAAAGAAATCTAGATTCTACTTCTCTCTAAACCAATTGTATTAGTCTAAGATACGGTTTTAGAAATATATACCCTCATCTGTTATTTGATTATGATAAAGATCATATGTTAGATAATTTGTTCATCGATAAATCCAACATGGGTTGCCTAGCAAAATCACGGGCCTTCAATGTTGAATAATATTCACTTGGATTAATTTTTTTTGGATCAACTTCCATCATCAGTTATTGATGAAAATCGATCATTAGCCGTAAGAGAATTGCACAAGGAATTGGAAAGATATAGGTTGTCTACTTTCCTTTGGGACAACTATAAGGTTGCCAGGTACAAACAGGTGTACAGGCGTTGAAAATATACCCTCATCTGTTATTCGATAAAAAAAAAAAATTCAAGAAAGCTTATTCAATTCCCTATCGAACAGTATAAGGGTGCCTGATCAAAAGTGTGTCCCATCCATGGTTGCCTAATGTCAAAGTTAAATTTTAATTTTTGATAAAATAAAATAACTTTTGAAATAATCAAGTTATTTGATTGAAAGTTGGTATATAGGAGTGGTTTGACACGCAAAATTCTAATCTTGCCTTGGTATGGTTCTCACTAGTAGGGGGCGCCACTTACACATTTTTTCACTCATTCAAATAGTCAAAGCTTCTTGGTACACACCCGTACATTCTTTTTAAATGAAAAATTGTTTTCTTCGTCATTTTCACACAAGAGAGGTAAACTTTGTAGAAGTGATTGGGAGTAACCTTTTTCAAGATATTTTCACTTGAAGTAAAGCATGCAATGTGGTTTTCAATGGAAAATTTTGAAAATAAACATGAGGGGCTTTGAAAACGGCGTTATAATGGCGATTTTGACAATTTGATTTAATGTAAAATGTTTCTTGATAAAAGAATAATCTGATTTTGATTTTTTTTTAACTTTTTTTATCATTTTTGTAGTTTTTTTTATTTTGTCTTGTTTTTTTTTTCAATAAGAAACATTGAACATTGAGTCACTTCTCAAAATTACCATGACAACGGCTTGAAAATCACCTATTAGTACGAAATACGGGGTTCTCGTAAACCGTAATATACACTGTGGGCCAAATTAAGTTAGAACATAGTTTGATCCTTGGTTCTGGATGTTTCTCCAAAGATGAGTTTTCGAGTTTTGGACAGGACCGGAATCACGACGTTTTTATGAAATTGTTGCATCTAAGCTCGTTGCAAAAACGAACTGCGCCACTAACAGACCAACTGATAAGTGGGTTTGCAGTTACTCCATGATCTGCATGATGAGAAGAGAATGGCAAGAAAAAATGAAAACGATGTTGAAAAATTTCGTTATTTTTTCGAATTATTTCGGACGTAGTCGGAATTTCTTGGCTTTCAAAACGGCATTTCGTTGATCATCAAAATACGCAACTTTGCCTCCATTTGAACAAATTTGCATCTATTACGGTTTTCGAAATCCCCATACTCAGCCTCGAGTTTTTAGCACCCTGTATATTTCTAATACCGTATCTCGTACTGATAGGTTAGGCTTTGAAAACGCTGTTGTCATGGTAATTTTGAGAAGTGACTCAATGTTCAATGTTTCTTATTAAAAAAAAAAAAAAAACAAGAAAAAATGGAAAAAATAAAAAAATAATACAAAAATGATAAAAAAAGTTAAAAGAAATATAAAATCAGATAGTTTTTTTTATCAAGAAACATTGAACGTTATATCAAACTGTCAAAATTACTATGATGACGCCGTTTTCAAAGCTCCCTCATGTTTATTTTCAAACTGCATGCTTTACTTCAAATGTAAATATCTTGAAAATGGTAACTTCCAGCCACTTCTACAAAGTATACCTTTTTTGTGTAAAAAGGACGGAAAAAACACTTTTTCAATTCAAAAAGAATGTACAGGTGTGTATCAAAAAGTTATGATTATTTGAATGAGTGAGAAGCTGTGTAAGTGGCGCTCTCTACCGAGCTCTCTACTAGTAAGGACCATCCCAAGGCACGATTAGAATGTTGCGTGTCAAACCACCCCTATATACCAAATCTCAACCAAGTAACTTAATTACTTCCAAAGTTATTTGAAGAAATCAACAATTAAAATTTGACCTTGACATTAGGCAACCATGGATGGACACACTTTTGATCAGGCAACCCTTCACTGTTCGAAAGAGAGAAAATTAAATGAGCTTTCTTTAAAAAAAAATCAATCGAATAACAGATGAGGGTATATTTTCAACGCCTGTCCACCTGTTTGTACCTGGCAACCTTATAGTTGTACCCAAAGGAAAGAAGGCAACCTTCATTTTTCCAATTCCTTGTGCAATTTTCTTTCGACTTATGATAAATTTTCATGAATTACAAATGAGGGAAGTTGATCAAAAAAAGTTAATCCAAGTAAATATTTGAGTAAATATTATTAAACAGTGAGGGCCCGTGATTTTGCTAGGCAACCCATGCGAGATTTATCGATGCTAAAATCTTTATCATAATCAAATAACATATGAGGGTATATATTTCTATTACCGTATCTCGTACAATATGGTTTAGTGAAGGCGTTCAGGCATAGCATAATATTAATGATTAAGTCATAAGTCACTTTATTAATGCATAAGCGATTTGAGTCTTTATGAAAGGTGTTATTTAATAACAACTGTCAAAAATAACCTAGCCTGAACCCTCGCCTGAACCTGAAAAATCCCTCCTCAAAACTGATCACTGCTCGGATCACTGGTTTATACAAAAAGTCCATAAGCACAAGCATAACTTCAGTCATAAGCATAGTCGTAAATATAGGGGAAACTTAAAGCTGGTTTATACAACTTCATAAGCATAAGCGTTAAAATTTGCTTGTCAATCAAAACAACATCAAATGAAAACTGACTTCCGGAAATATTGAAATATCCACAAAAATGCACAAAGCAGTACCTGAACAGTTCAGAAACCAAAACAGAACATAAACAACTATCGAGAAGTCAGGCGCCTTAGAAAATCATAATAATACGTTTATGAAGACAGGACTATATTTGACTCCTACCGTACACTACCCGAAATGACGCCTGCGCTGTTTCGATTTTTGCATAACTTTAGACATAGAGATGAATATTATCAACTTCCTAATCCTCATGCTTATCGTTATGGTTGTGAAAGGTTCTATAAACGCGTTCATAAGAAACCATACGTTCAACTTCTGTGCTAATGCTTATGAATTTGTTGTACAAACCAGGCATAACTTTGAATTCATTAGGTATATTATTTTTCCTTCAGCCGTGCTAAAAATTCTATTTTCCGCACCGATATCCGTGTGGAAAATCAGACTTCCCGCACCAGTGCGGAAAAATTTTTCCGCACGGATATGTCAAAATTAACAATATCATAAGCAAACAGCAACCAGGTTTCCAGGTAACTATGGTCGCTTGGTTACACATTTCGACATTCATTATCATTTATTTGTCATTAGTTGCATCAGAAACTTTTAAATTACGATTTATATCCTTATTTCCGCACGTCTGTAGAAAAACTATTGTACCTAACACTTGCGGAAAATGTTTTTCCGCCCTCGGCTGCTTCACCGAACTCCGCTACGCGTCGGTCGGTGAACGGCAGTTTTCCGCACTTGTTAGGTCTATCTGGTCTATAGCTATTTCGAGGAGTACGGGTTACATAGAGCTTCAAAAGCATCTAGTCCTTTAATAGTGGGTATCTACATATCTACTTCCTTTTAAGTGGAGTTGGTGTTTGAGAAACTTCTGTCGCCGTGAATCAATTGTTTGATGATATTTAGGCCAGTACAGGGGCCACGATTTAGGTAATTACTTGGGTGATTATTTATCATAAATTATGCAGGTTTGTGCGATTCATTTGTGTTCTTTGCGAGGTTCTTGATATAAGATCAAGTCACTTTCACGATTTGATGGATAGTATTTCAATAATTTCAACAGAGAAAACGGAGAGTGGCATAACGATTTTTACGTATAGACAACCACACAACCTAAATATAGTAGATACTTCATTCCGATAGAAGCTTGGGTAGAAGGTAGTTGCCTCCATCGATTGTATGCAAATTGAAATAAAACAGCAATAGCTTTAAAATGAGTCACTCTACACATGGAAAGCCCAGAGGAAAGCCCAATCTTAATGTCTTGATGAGAAATCAGCAGTTCAATCCAAGTAAAATTTCCCGGTGAATTGATGAGATGATAAATAATGCTATATCGCATATACTTACTCAGTTATAAGAGCTAATATTTGTTTAACACCATTCCTGCTATGGGTACACACTTTTATTCCTATCGATTTTATTAGGGGTTTTAGTTCAAATATTTCCTGCGTGAAAAGTTGGGCCATTCCGAAGGATGAAAATATCCTCAAGTTACAACAAATAACTATCACTTCCAGTCATGTTCACGGATAAAATTGGATATTTATAAAACTATTAAGATTAAGAATTAAAACTAAAACATCTTTGGATTAATATTTGTTTTGTTATTTCACATGAATTTATGTCAAAATCAGCTGACAATACGATAAGGTGTGTTCTCTTGGAAAGGTGCTTACTACTCATACCATACATCGTACTCGCCCGATTTTGTTCAGGTCTGTAATGGACAATTTGCACATTTTTGAAAGATTATCAAGTGCTGATGTATTGTTAAAAAAAATCACCTACGGACGGCCTTTGATAATGTAGTACCTGATTAATTGAAATTGCACAAACAACAGCTTATTCATAGCACTGCTGACGTCACATGGTCAATCGCTTATAAAGGGTGATCCATTTAGTGCTTTAGGATTTCAAATGAAATCAAACACTAGACATTGTGGTCTAGCAGAAAAAAAGATAATTTATTTGAAAGAGTTAGAAAAAAATATCATTCGAATGTCCATCATGACTTTGTTGACAGTAGGGAATCCGATCAGTTCAATTTATGACTATGGGTGGTCTATGATTGAACGTTTACGTTAACTTAACATCTGGATTGTTTACTAATGCAAATGTTCTATTTGCTAACAGCGTTACCATGCATGGTGAATTGGACATGTTTAGTTTACGTAAATGTTCAATCATAGGACTCTATATTTCCGCACATTTGGTCCGGTCCCCCATGAATAACATTTCTGATGTTGGGTTTCATATCCTCTATAGTTTTTGGATTGTTATCATAAACCTTCGACTCCATGTATCCCCCACAGGAAGAAAGTCGCATGGGATCAAATAAAAAGATTGTGCGGGAAAATTTTCTGAACCACGTCGTCATATAACATTATCATTACCGTTATGACCTCAAATGTTCCATGCTGTTTTGTAATGACCGAACCTACAAAACTGCCGAATATGAATAGCCTATAGTTTACACCGACAACTTGGTCCGCGGAACAAGTACTAAATTCGAACTATATCAGAACCAAATATTTGGTTCGAATGGTGTAAACAGTTGCGGACTAAGTTGGTCCGTTCTTGGTTCGGTACTCGCCAGCAAGTGTACCGAACTAAATTTGGTTCGATCTGGTTCAAAATTATGAGGTTATGTTTATTGTTATTATTGTGAATTGTGTTGGTTCTGAGTTTCTCAGGCAATCTGAGCGTACTAACTTATGTTTTGTTTGATTACCAATTGTGTTGATGAATAATTTCGACTTGTTTTCGACATTTGTCGAATTGCGGGCGTAATCATTTAGTTAACGCGTTGCAAGACGGTGTAAACGGACAAGAAGCAAGCATTGGTCCTACCGTACTATCCCCACCAGCTTGGTCCTATCGGACCGCACTAAACGAGTTATCGGTATAAACTAGACTACTGCCATCCACTTTTACAGTGGTGCCTAACTTCCATTCAAAATCCTAAAGCACATGGATCACCCGATCACCCTTTATCTTCGTCTGCCATAGATGACTGTAGTGGAAAAGAGAGACATGGATCAAGTGATGGTACTGAGAAATTGAAAGCTGTACTTTTTCGTTTCTGTTTTTCAAAAGAAAACAAACAAAGCATCTGACATATTATGTATATATCGACGGCGTCACGACAAAAGGGCGTAAGTGCCAAAATTAAGAAAATGAGATTTTTATGCCATTCTATATTACTAATAACTGCCCACAACTTGACCAAACGGCTTAACCGGCAAAAATTCCTAACGCATGAAAAATGATATTTTCATTTTCTAACCGCCAATACCGAACCGAACCGAACTTGACCCGAAAATCACTAACCGCCTTCAACACGTGTGTTGATAGGTCGCTTACGCCCTGGACGAAAGAAAACATTTTCCTGGCGAAAGGTACGTGAGTGATATTATGAATTGAATAGGTTTTATTGATATTTGGTAGCCTAGATCGTTTTTTTACTGTAAAGGCCTTGTTTACATATCAAAAACCCACATTATGTGTTATTGTCGGTTACGCCTTTTAGTATTTTTTTGTTTGGTTTGTCCAAGCGCCATTCGCTCATATGAATATAATGGAGTGATTTTTTGCGTTTTACAAACTTGAGCCTCAGCCGTTTCAAAAAAACTACACAATACCTAAAAGATATAACCTATTTGTTTAAATAAAAAAGAATAATTCAAGGCAAAGTGCTTTCCCTTGTCCGTAATAATTGTTCGAAATTTGGATTTATCATGTCGCTTACGCCTTTTTTTCTATTGTTTTTTTAGAATACCATAATGTTGTCCCGTGGCCAAAAAAGAGGTTGCAAGCGCAAGTAACCTGAACGATAATAATAATATTATAATCGATAATGATCTCCCGAGTGAACTTCTAACAGAGGCATTGAAGCATGATGTTTTGAAAAATACGTTTAAGTTTTTTTCTGTTTAAATAGCATCGTTTTCTTTTCTTTTAAGAATAATTAGGTAGTAAGTTATCTTTGTTAAGAATTTGTCTTCAGTTTTAAATTTTAGTTGGTCTTTAGCTGAAATTTTTGTATTTCTTTTCGAAATTTGTATTGTTTTGAATTAAAAAAAATGAAAAGATTTATCCGACATTTTTAATTTTACATGAAGAATTCAAAAGGCGTAACTGCAACTAACCGACAATAAAAAACCTAAATGAAAACACATAAAAGGCGTAAATGCCTTTTGAAAAGACGTAAACGCCAACAGATTCTAGCAAAAAGGCTTAAGCACCAAATGTTTGAATAACTAAATAACAGTTACATATTTTATAACTTGAAAGTTGTTGAAATATGCGCTCATTAATCTAAAATAGAATAATTAAAAAAAAATCTACTGGGATACAAAAATAAAGATTTTAAACGTTTTTTTCGTCTCCTGAAAAAAATTACGAATGTCGCTTATGCCCTTTTGTCGTGACACCGTCGATATGCACGTTTGCTGCAGAAACAACTCAAGTGATGTAACCTAGGTTGTTTCTACACTAAACGGTTTGAACGTAATGGAAAAAGAAGTATTAAAGCGTGCCCGTACTTGGGTTGTTTCTACACCAAAAGATGCGTTCAAGTGTATACATACATTAATATTCAGTAATAAACTGAAAGTCACCAGATATGTCACTTGGGGTGTATTAAAAATAAACGATTCACTTGATAAATGAAAAAGAGAACGCAAATTTCACTGAATGATCGAAAATGAGGCGCAGCTATATTACCCTCTCTCTCTCGAGAGAGAAAGTTATTATAGACAATACGCCAGGCGGAGAGAGATAATGTATTCTGTGACGTAGTGGATGTTGATTGGGGCTCTTTAATCGGTGATTACTATATTAATAGAGGTCGTAGGTTGATTTTTTAATCATCAATGGCATCAGTACTTACTAATGCTTATATTTTTCATATTTCCAAAAAATGTGCAAATTGTCTATTGCTTATACGGTTTTCTGCTATTTTCAGATGATTTCCAAATTTTCTTATATAGTCACAGTGTCTTTAAGGACTGCAAATTTACTGGCGGAGCGAAAAAATTATGAAATTGGATTTTTATTATAAATAACGTATTTAGGATGCCGCTCATGTAAGCCAGAAAAAACTAGCTCAAACTAACCAAAACCAACCCAAACTAACCTGACCTAACCTAAAAAAAAAACTTCTCTTCGCCAGTAAATTTGCAATCCTTATTATGCAATAATTAGTACCTACCAATATTGCAAATGTAGCAAAGACTACAGATTATTCAAGCTCTGTAGTCTTTGATAAATCGTTCAGCTATATCATCATGCAGAAGATTATTGTTGTGCTGCAGGCTGAGGCGAGTAGTCGATCTTCGATGTCCTCTTCTTTTTCTACTCCTTCACAACTGTCGGTTTCTCTTAACATGCACAGGCTCGATTTCTAGATGCGAACCTTATCATTTGTCAAAGGTTTCATAGAAGACAACGGGCCGTTTTGGAATTATAAGTAAGCACTTAGCTGCGTATAAAGAGTTTAAAATCAAATTTTGTCCGGATGCTCCATGTTCCATATTACAGATACTATTGTTGAGGCTTCTGCAATGAATATCCAGGTATTCGTATAGTATTGTTTCCAAAAGAAGCTTTTTATTTGGTGTGGCCTTCTATACAGGGTGTATTATAAGTAATACTCTGTATAAGGCAACACCAAATAAAAATCATATTTTGGAAACAATTGATGGGTATACCTATACTATGCAACTTTTAGTTCCAGTGACGTCCAGAGGGACGGTTCTATTTTTTTTTTCTCAGATTGTTTATAGGACCTTTTCTACTTGAATTCAGGAAAGCGTCTTTGAATACGGCCTATCATTAGGGAACACCATGTATGGCAGAGGGTTGCTAAGAAGATACCAGGTGTCAAAGTTTTGTTAAAAACAAAAATTCATACACTTCACATAAACCATAACATTCGAAACCTCCTCGACTATTCCTCGCTGAACTCATCTCGCAGTGAATTTGAAAATACTTCATTCCAGTCAGGTACTTCTAAAATGTCAATAGAACTTGTCATCGTGACATTTTTTTACATTTTCTCGTATTTTTACGTCGACTATTTAGTGAACTTTCCTATAATGCACACTTCTACTAATATATGGTAACCCCTTTCACATACAGAACGGAACACAGCGAAACACATACCACTAACTCCGTTTACGGAGAGTACTATGCGGCCAAACAGAAAACCTCCATAAGGGTTGGAGCCAACCTTTTAAAATTATTTCAGTATATTGACTCTCATAGACCCATATTTCAAGAAGATTTGGATACGCTTCTGAAATTTAAGTCATGTAGTGGAAAACTGAAATATAGGCAAGATGTGAAGAATCTGATAAAATTTACACAAGATTGGCTTACAAAGCTTAATATGAAATACGAGTGCTTCAACATTGGCAAATATGTTCTGGATGGAAAAAAAGTTAGCATACCCTCTGTTATTTTGGCATCTTATGGAATAGATCCCAAGAAGAAAACGGTATACAGCCCCAAATTTCTTTATAATGGGTAATACTTGACAATTTTTCAGATCTGCGCCTATTTACACCTAGACGTCCCAGAGCCAGACCCTACAAAATGGAGTGTAGACCCTTGGTCTCTAACAGAAGTCAACAATGTATATTTTGGAAATGGCACGTCTTGTGGAAAGGGGCCTTTAATTACGTGGTTCCACGTAATTCAAGCTTTTCAAGGCTCCAATATTCCACTTCCAGTAAATATTAAACTCATCATCGAGTTCATGTTCCATGAGAATAGCATGGGCTTGCAAGAATTCCTGCCAACAAGGCTGCAGGACTTTTTTGCTGTGATTTCCACAATTATTGTTTGCCAGGGAGAGTGGATTGGCAAAAAAAAACCGTGCTTGATATATGGAACTGTTGGTGAGTTCATGGAACAGATTCTATGGATACTAAAGACTGATACATTTAAGGTGCGGTTCATATGGAACTGAGCATAGCCAAAAGCGACAATTCAAAAACAGATATTCATGAGGACATGGAGAGAATTTGCGGAACAATTGTGGATAACAAAGAAAATATACTCATCAAAAACTACTACGATTACGTGGAGCAAATTAGCCCAGATGAAGAGACAGTCTATGAGAAAATTACGGAATTTGATCCTGAAGACTATAGGTACTCAAAACATTCATCAGAATGGCAATTTTAATTTTTTTATACAGGGATCAGCTACCCGAATTCAAAAGATCTTGGGACAAAGTTAAACTTCTGATGAGCATCTGGCGACTTCCTTCTGTTTCGTTCTCTGAAACACTGGAATGTATTTGCGATAAAAAAGAATTCACCAAAATCAAAAAAATCATATCGTTTAAAATCGTTCCAAACCAAGTAGTAGACAGATCTGAGAAACTGGTCAGAACGCACATAAAAAATGTCGTTAAAGAGCTACAAATTGAAAACACCGTTGAATGCAAAATGATGAACTTTAAAAGACCTTGGTTTGAAAATTCCAGATTGCCTTGTTATAATGCAGCTAAAAAAGCAATTATACAGGTAAATTAAATGAATAAGCATCAACTGCTATCCCAACCTGATGGATTTTGCAGGTTTACAAGGAAGATCCAAATATGATACGAGAATCGACACCAAGAGAAGTTGTGACAATTCTGGATAGAATTCTAGAAAAGAATATTGTGATGCTACCGTTATCTTGCAGTGGTTCCAATTCTGGCGAAGCCAATGAAAATATTTCCGTGAGGAACTTTTTTGAGGGTCATAAAGTTATAGCCGCATTTTTGCTGCAGATTGCTAGTGAGAAGTAGATGTAGACTAGATTTAGGATATTTTATTCTGTGGATATGATAATCATAAATATACGTTATTTTATTATACATTTATCTTTCATTCCAAATATTTATGTTATATCTTCGTATGTACTTCAATCATTTGGGTCTTGAAATTTCCATATAGGATCTAATGTGGTATCATTCAGAATAGGTAACAGTTCTTTCTGTTGCTAGTGTTTTCCTCAAATGCAAATTATGTGAAACTACACTTAATACAGTAAACTTAGACGGTCTGATAGAGGGTGACAAGCTGATTTTTTTCTGGGTTGATGGTGGGACGTCCACTGAGCTATAACCCGAGCGATCACATGCACTCGTCACCCTTGTGGGTTTTTAGCAATAGTGGTCGTTTCTCTTTATATTTTTCAATCGACATGATTTTTGCAGGATTGTTGGGAAACTGTCCCTCAAATTTCCAGACACAAAATTACACTCGTCACTTTTGTGGCAATATTTCAATTCATAATTTTTGAAATTTTCTGACGAAAAATAATCGTCAAGTTTTGGTGAATGTACAGCGTGTTTGATTATCTTTGATAACATTTTAATCAGTAATTTTTTTGTTTTTGAAGCTTTGAAGGTATCGAAACGGAATATCAGATTGTATAGTTATCAAGCAAGTTTTATCCTATTTGAAAAATAAAACAGAAGACTTACGATTCTCCGAGATATTAACCCAACTTATTTTATTTGAATGGAATGCCCTGTATATTATTCGATATTTCGATTCCACTCAAAATTCCAAGTATTATGCATATTATCATATACCTATCTTCAACGAAGAATGACGTCGAAACATTTTGTAAACATTAAATAGTTCACTCACTGACAATCATAAACGTGTGATAAACAAATTTTGTGATGTGAAAAAGTAATTCTAGTCAAAATCTAAATAATTTTAATTGTTCATGGCACACTTCGATCAATAAGAAGACAACATGTTTGTGTGTTGCATGTTTAGACGCCATTTTCTCACACACCGTTGAAGATAAGTATACCAGGGTGTCCGGAAAGTCAACGATAATACTGAAGGGGGTGATGGTCCAACTCATAAGCATCCAGAAAAACATAATATGACCTTAGTAAAAACCCTATGGTTTTCGAGATATTGCCACTAAAAGTTCAAAATATTCAATAAGAAATCTTATTTTACAGAGAAATAATTTATTGTTTTTTTCTTTTTTACCAAGTACGTGGAAATTTTCGTGTCTGGCTTGTAATTCCAAAGAAAAAGGTGGTGGGGAGCGGTCAAAAAAAAAATAAAAAAATATTATGTTTTTCTGGAAGCTTGTGAGTTGTTCTACAGTATTATCGTTCCGGACACCCTGTATATGATATACTTTATAAAATATACTCAGAATTTTGAGAAGAATCAAAATATTCAATAATATACAGGGCATTCCATTTAAAAAAACATAATTTAGGCTATTATCTCGGAAAAAACGTGCTAGATAACTATACAATATTATTATGGTATTTGTTTCGTTTCGATACCTTCAAAAACAAAAAAGTTACAGTTGATTAGAATGTTATCAAAGATAATAAAACAACCTGTACAAATGCTGTCAAAAGTTGTCAAGTGGACATTTCGAAAGCAAAAATTGCTTTTTTGGCTTAAATGGTCGTTTTTTTCTAATATGCGCAAGTGATTTTGTTCTTTCTGTAAACACTAAAAAGTGTTACAAAGGCAAAATTGCTCATTAGTATAAGTTTTGTGAACTGTTATCAAAGAAACCACCCCCATTGCAAAAAACCCACGAGGGTGAAGAGTGCGACCCAAACTAACCGAAACTAACCCTGAGAAGATCAGCTTCTCAGCTTTTTTTTTTTTGATAATATCGGACAATGATATCTTTACTGGACTAACTCGTCACTTTTGTGGCAGAGGAGTTAGGCCTGGGTGACCCTGTATACAGCGTGTGTCCAAATTTATTAAGTTAACAAATGGGAAACTTTTTTTATTATCGATAACGAAAAAAGATATTCTTCATAAAAAGTTCTGCTTTTAAAAAAAACATGATTCATCCAGAAAAAAGTAATTTGTATACACGGGGAAGCCACAAATTGCAAAAACGCTAATCTTACCTCTAATTTCAATTTTTTGGAAAAATTTTATATGAAAAAGTTGTTTAGAATCACATAGGTCAATAGGTCACTCAATTGATTAACGAAATTTCATGTTAAAAAATTTCACTTATTTTTAAACATTCCAAAAACTTTTTGACCTTCCCCATCATAGGTTTAAAAAAATATTATTTCTGGATAAATCCGGTTTTTTGCAAGCAAAACTTCTCAAGAAGCATGCTTTTTTCGCTTAAATCAACGATAAAAAAGTTTTCCATTTGCTAACTAAATTTTGCCACACGTTAAAAAAATTGAAATTTTAACATGAAATTTCGAATATCATTTTGAGTATATTATGATTCTGAACAACTCTTTCAAATAAAATTATCCTTGAAAATTGATATTAGAGGTTTACTCCTAGATAAAATTATTGATTTCGCAATTTTTGGCTACACCGTATATACAGGGTGTTACAAATTCGATGGGATAGCATTGCTAATTCCTAAACCATAAGAGATACAGCGTCGGTTAAATGGAGGCAAAGTTGCGCATTTTGGCACTCAATAATATGCCGCTGAGAAACTTAAAAAATTCGGAGCACTTCCGGAGATATCCGGAAAAAAACAATTTTTTCAAAATTCTTTTTTATTTCCTCCTGAGTTACTTTGAAGGAATTATTGAAAACGAGTGGCACATTTTCATGGCCACTTTTTCTCCTCTTGAAGGTAGGGTGGTCGGAATTTATATCCGACGTTTCGATTTTCCGCAACCATCATCAACTTAATTTTTTCAAATACAAACCCAACTTTTTTTATGCATTTTTGGATAGCTCCTGACTTCCTGAACATCATGATGTGTCACACTTGTCATTCCAAAATATGCAGAATTATAATCCGAGATTTTTCAAAATCAAACCTCTTGATCTCTTTGTAATGCAATGCGCGTATCGTTGTCTTGGTAACAATAACAACTTGTCACGCCTAGAATAGTTTTGATGATCAAAAACTAGTCGAGAAACTGTTTTTAAGCAGGAGTTTTATTATTCAAGCTCCAAAACTATCCACAGGCGTGACAAGTTGTTATTGTTACCATGACTACGATACGCGCATTGCATTACAGAGAGATCAAGAGGTTTGATTTTGAAAAATCTCGGATTACAATTCTGCATATTTTGGAATGACAAGTGTGACACATCATGATGTTCAGGAAGTCAGGAGCTATCCAAAAATGCATAAAAAAAGTTGGGTTTGTATTTGAAAAAATTAAGTTGATGATGGTTGCGGAAAATCGAAACGTCGGATATAAATTCCGACCACCCTACCTTCAAGAGGAGAAAAAGTGGCCATGAAAATGTGCCACTCGTTTTCAATAATTCCTTCAAACTAACTCAGGAGGAAATAAAAAAGAATTTTGAAAAAATTGATTTTTTTCGGATATTTTCGGAAGTAGTCGGAATTTTTTAAATTTCAAAACGGCATTTTGTTGAGCATAAAAATGCGCAACTTTGCCTCCATTTAACCGACGCTGTATCTCTTATGGTTTAGGAATTAGCAATGCTATCCCATCGAATTTGTAACACCCTGTACAAATTACTAGCAGTACCCGTCACGGCTTCGCCTGCAATTATTTGAATATTATCGAATAACGTTGAAAGCTGCCCTCATAAACTTGGTAAACGAGGAAATACGTGTTTTATTAATTTTATCGAAGATCATCATAATGAAGTCGATATGTGACCAAAAATACATTTTTTTCCATTGATTTATGATTTTCCACACCTCCACCCCTTCCACCCCAATAAGGATATGACCAAAAATACGTGATTTTACCTTGCCCTCGATTTTGTTCTGAAATACGAGGCAACAAATGTTGTTTTCCACCTCATAAAGAATATTTTTTTTGCTAAAATCGAAAAAAAAAATCATTTGTTAACTAAATTTGGGCACACGCTGTATAGACACTTTTGGGGGTCTCTGACAGAACAAAATCAATTATGCATAATAAGAAAACGTCGATTTAATTAAAAAAAAAATATTTTGCTACGATATCCATTAACTTCCATTCAAAATAGTTATCGGGCAGCGCATCAAGCAAAATAATGATTATTTTCAAATACTTCTGCCAAGCAATCAACACAGTTTTAACAGAACTGACTCAATCTAACCCGAACTCAAAACTTTCCTGAAAAAAACAAGCCTTTCCGCTATAAACCTAAGAGGGCCGTAGCTAGAACGGAATTTGAGGTCGGGCATCAGATTCTTGAAGTAGGGCATAACTTTTTCGCAATCCCGTTGGGTTCTTCGACTTTAGATGACCAATAAAATGTTTCTTTTTTTGTACGGTCCCTGTGTCCGCTGTAGCCTTCTGTGTCATATTTCGTGTATACAGGGTGTATAGAATTCGAGTATATGTCATTGACGACTCGTTGACCAGAAGAGACGCAACGTCATTTTAATGGAGTCAAAGTTGAGCAATTTTATTCTTAATAAAATGCCACCTCGAAACATGGAGATTTCCAAACGCATCCAGAAAAAAACGTTTTTTTTTTCAGTCCTCTCAAATTTCGTTGTGAATTATTCATCTAAAGAGATCATCAATTATTGAAAACGGATGACACATATTCATAGCCACTCTTTCACCTCGAGTTTTCGCAATCATCATCAACTTTTTTCCCAAATACGAACAAAATGTTTCCAATTTATTTTACTTCTAGAAAAAAATTATGTTTCACACTTGACATTTTATACAGTGAGGACATGAAGTCCATCGTCCACCTAGTAACAAATGACAGCTTCATATGTCAAAATGACAGCACTTATTTGGCTTGGCGCAGTTTTTTGAATTCAAAGTGGGGTCGAATGATTTATAGTTTTATAGGTCTCTTGATTCTCAATTTAACCCCCGCATCTGAAAACATTTGGTTTAGTGGTTTTCATATTATTACGAAGAAACATAAGTTTGTATTGGTTAGAATTTTTTTTTTGTTTTTGAATCTTTATCTTTATTTTATTTCTTTTAGGTTGCGAATGTCATTAAATCATTATTAATCACTAATCCAAATTTCATTCTGGTATATTAGACGGTTTTAAATTTGGGGAAGGGACATCAAAGACTTGATGTTGTAACGTGACCCCCAATATATGAACACGTTCTGCATTTCTCAGCACAGTGGTGACAGATGAGGATGTGAAAACGGCAATTTGGCGCTATTTAAAAAAAAATACTGCCTTGATATTGAAAAATTAGAAAGACAAAATTAAAATCCATCCACCCTAGAACGAGACTTTTCAGCCATCAAAAGTTTATGATGATATTCCTCTATAGAACCAAATAAAAATAAGTATCTATTTTCGTTTTTTGAATCCTTGTTAAACGGTATTTTATTGAGTACCAAAAAGCTCAACTTTGCCTTCATTTAAGCTCTTCATGTGAGTCGATCCTCATTCTCTAACGTGTCCAAGATACATACCTACGGTGAACATCGAAATTGTTAAAACACCCATTTTGAAACAAAATTCAGTTAATATTCATCCAAATTTCATGACAGATGGCTATTTTTATCTTAACTGGATCAATGAGTGGTAAAGTCAAATTTTGATGTTCACCATTTTGAATCTTTACAAGATTGATGGGTTTTGATGTAAATATAAAAAGAAACGGTTATCATGGCAAACTATCTAAAAGTCGGGCATGGACATTTTAAGGTCGGGCAGTGCCCCCAAATGCCCCCCCTATAGCTACGGCCCTGAGACCTAAGAATTACTTTTTTGTTTATTGAAAGAAATTAATATTTGTTTTTTTGCAAGTTAATTCATATTTTTTATAAGCAACAGAACGGACCTATGTAAAAGAATGAATATTATTAAATTATTGATACCAAAATAGAAAAAAAAAACCGTTTTGTAATCCACAATTTACAAAATGGATGAAAATATAATAAACAAACTTATAACAAGGAATTAAATTTAGCAAGTGATTGAATTCAATAACTCATCATTTCGTTTACTAAGCTTCAAAAACCAAATAAAAATACATGGTTCACAAAATCCCACTCTGTCCATAAATTAGGCTGTAGGGTTCTGAGGATCTGTATACAGTGGCCGGCTACACTAATAATATGAAATAAATTAATTTTAAATTCATGCTTTTGATTTTTTGGAAAACGCTTGGAAACGTCGATTGTTATTTTTTGATGCTTTTTTTTATGGTCACCAAATAGGTTACGACCAAAAACTTTTTCTTTTTAAATTTAATGGAACACCTACTTTCAACTCATTTCTGCGTGGAATTCTAAGTTTATTTTTATGCAATACACTCCATACCTATATAGGATGTCTAAAAAAAAATGGAAATTAATATTTTTTAAATACTGATCTTGGAAAAATGGTTGCCAAATAAGTTGAAAAACCATCAACTATTCAATCTTATGTTTAAACATTTTGATTCTTTGATCACATTCTTATACAAGAAGAATTTCTGATAACCTTATAAGGAAAACTTCTTGAACGTGTGCCTTACCTTTGTAATTTTGTCTGTGTGCATTTTTTGAACAGTAATCATTAAAAATAACAATACGATTGAATATTGAAAAGAAAATGTATTCACTCGTGTATTCATAATTAACACAACAAAATATAATTCTTATCCAATGCATGATTACGACTTATTGTTAAATGGTAGATGCAACCAACATGCCTTTCTCACTGCCAGTCTAGGAGGTCTGAAGACTCCAGCCATGATATGGTTTCTTCAAAGTTCCTCCAACCTTGGTAGTGATTGTATTGTCGACTGGATTAGAATTGACGCAGTGAAACATCTTCCTTGCCATGGAGATGCAGAATATTTGGTTTCTTCAATAGGTGTAGATTCTGATTGCTACTAGAACTGTGAGTGCATGATTCTTCCTGTGATGACTGGCGTATCTTCTAATTATAAGTAAAGAGGTTGAAGGTATTTTCAAGCCACCTACTAAGCGATTTGAAATTCTCGAATTTGCGAGAAATATCATTATGACCTATAGAAGCCGCTAACTGCATCGGAGTAATACCTTCATGATTGGATGGGTTACGATTGGCACATCTGTTCAGTAAGATCTTCATTATTTCTGTATTTCCTCCAATGGCGGCATAATGCAAAACTGTATTGCCATTTTTATCAGTCATATCCCAATCATTACAAGACTTGGCTAATTCACGAAACACATTGAAATGACCTTTGAAAGATGCTAGAAACATGGGAGTGATTCCTTCATTATTGGTTGTATCAGGATTACAACAGTACTTCAGTAACATCTTCATTATTTCTGTATTTCCTCCAAAGGCGGCATGATGCAAAACTGTATTGCCATTTTTATCAGTCATATCCCAATCATTACAAGACTTGGCTAATTCACGAAACACATTGAAATAGCCTTTGGAAGCTGCTAGAAACATGGGAGTGATTCCTCTATCATTGGATCCACGATTGAGACACTTCTCCAGTATGATTTTTAATATTTCTGTATTTCTCCCGATGGTTGCGTGATGGAGAACTGTATTGCCATGTTTATCAGTTGCATCCCAATCAGGACAAGACTTGACGAATTCACGGAACACGTATAAACGGCCTCTGGAAGCTGCTAAAAATATGGGTGTGATTCCTTCATTATTGGTTGTATCAGGATTACAACAGTACTTCAGTAACATCTTCAGTATTTCTGTATTTCCTCCCATTGCGGCGTGATGCAAGACTGTATTGCCCTTGTTATCAGTCACATTGAACCAATTAGTAAAAAACTTAGCCAATTCACGAAATGCGTACAAATGGCCTCTGGAAGCTGCTAAAAATAAGGGATTGCATCTTTCCCTATTAAAATATTCTTTGTTTTTGTTGCAGTACTGTAGTGAGATCTTCACTATTTCTTCATTTCCTCCCATTGCAGCGTGATGCAGGACATAATTACCAGATTTATCAGCACAACCCCAACAATCTTGATTCTTGAGTTCACGAAACACGTCCAAATGGCCTCTGGAAGCTGCTAAGTATATGGGAATGATTCCTTCCTTATTGATGCCATTGAGAATATTGAGATGGTTAAAGTTTGGGGGTAATGTGGTTTGTTGATGTTCCAGTGAGATCTTCATTATGTCTGCGTTTCCTCCAATCGCGGCGTAGTGCAAAACTGTATTGCCAATCCTATCCTCCACATCATACCAACCAACCCCAGAATAATCAACCCAAGTCGCAATTAATTCACGAAACATATCTAAATTGCCTCTAGAAGCTGCTAAAAATATGGGAGTGATTCCTTCCTTATTGGTTATACTGATATGGTTACAGTTTCTACCGAGGTTTCTACATAAGATTTTCACTATTTCTGTATTTCCTCCAATGGTGGCGTGATGCAAGACTGTATTGCCATTTTTATCAACCAAATACCAATCACTCCAAGACTTAACCAATTCACGAAACATGTGCAAATGGCCTCTGGAAGCTGCTAAGAATATGGGTGTTATTCCTTCATTATTGGCATCATCAAGATTGTCACAGTGTTTACGTAAAATTTTCACTATGTCTGTATTTCCTCCAATGACGGCGTGATGCAAGACTGTATTGCCATTTTTATCAACCAAATACCAATTATTACTCCAAGACTCAACCAATTCGCGAAACATATGCAAATGGCCTTTGGACGCTGCTAAAAATATGGGTGTCACTCCTTCATTGTTGGCTGCATCAGGATTGTCACGGTATTTGCGTGACATCTTCACTATGTCTGTATTTCCTCCAATGGCGGCGTGATGCAAGACTGTATTGCCATTTTTATCAACCAAATATCGATTAACAGAGGGCTTAACCAGTTCACAAAACACCTGCAAATTGCCACTGGAAGCTGCTAAAAATATGGGAATGATGCCTTCATTATTGGCTACATTAGTATTGTCACAGTATTTGCGTGACATCTTCACTATGTCTGTATTTCCTCCAATGACGGCGTGATGCAAGACTGTATTGCCATTTTTATCACCAAATATCGATTAACAGAGGGCTTAATCAGTTCACAAAACACCTGCAAATTGCCACTAGAAGCTGCTGAAAATATGGGAATGATGCCTTCATTATTGGCTACATCAGTATTGTCACAGTACTTGAGTGAAATCTTAACTAATTCTGAATTTCCCCCAATAGCGGCGTGGTGCAATACTGTATTGCCATTTTTATCAGCCATATACCAATCCACCCAAGGCTTAACGAATCCCCGAAACACGTCTAAATAGCCTCTGGAAGCTGCTAAAAATATGGGAGTGATGCCTTCATTGTTGGCTGCATCAGGATTGTCACAGTATCTACCTTGATAACTACGTGAGATATTCAGTATTTCTCTATTTCCTCCAGTGGCGGCGTGATGCAAGACTGTATTGCCATTTGTATCAGCTGCATACCAATCAACGCAGGGCCTAGCCAATTCACGAAACACATCTAAATGACCTCTGGAAGCTGCGAAAAATATAGGAGTGATTCCTTCCTTATTGGCTGTCTCAGTATTGTCACAGTACTTCTGTGCGATCTTCAGTATTTCTGTATTTCCTCCGATGACAGCGTGATGCAAGACTGTATTGCCATTTTTATCAGCCACATTCCATGCATGATAAAACTCAATGAGTTCAAGAAAAATGCCCAAATCTCCTCTGGAAGCTGCTAAGGATATCGGAGTGATTCCTTCATTGTTCGCCGCAGGTGGATTGCCACAGTAGCCCAGTGAGATTTTAACTATTTGTTTATTCCCTCCGATAGCGGCGTAATGAAGAACTGTATTTCCATGTTTATCAGCGAAATGATATTTAAGGTGAAGGGCACTGAAGTCACTGAAAATTTCTAAATAACCGCTCGATGCTGCTAATAATATAGGCGTAGTTCCTTCTTTATTGGCTAGTTCAGGATTGTCACAGTACTTGATCGCGATTTGCGCTATTCTTGAATTTCCACCCACAAAGGCGTAATGACAAATAGTATTTCCATATATATCTGCTTTACAAGATTCCCTATCCTCAAACTCCAATAACTTTTCAAAAACCTCCAAATTGCCTACGGAAGCTGCATAATAAACAGGCCTGACTTGTTCATTGTTACAAACATTAAAGTTATACTTCTCTTCTTCTTGTAAAACCGTTTGGACTATTTTCTCATTTCCACCAATAGCTGCATAATGAAGAATAGTATTTCCGTGCTTATCAGCCGATTGTATTGAGAATCTGGATAGTTTGTTAAAAACTCCCAAGTGATTGCAAGAAGCTGCGTAAAAAATAGGTTTGATTCCCTCATTATTGACAGTATAAGGATTAAAACCAGCATAATCAAGTAGAACGTCAACTATCTCTTCATTTCCCCCCATAGCGGCATGATGAAGCAAAGTATTTCCATACATATCGTTGATATTAATATCAATGTTCATACCCAACATATTACGAAAAACATCCACATCGTTACCTGAAGCTGCCGTGAAGATTGGATTTATGTTGGCTTCATACTCGATTGGACCTGTGTTGTTGATTAGGTTGAATATCATCTGATTTGATAGTGGGAATAATCTGGCCATTTTCTGACGACACAAATCACTCATTGCAGGACTAATTGTTCACAAAACTTGCACTTTTTCTGTAATATTATGATTTTTTGCAGAAATTATACTGGTTATTGTATTTATTGTGATAGTTGATGGATGATTGGATGAAGTATGAAGTTGGAGATGGAGACTAGGGGATTCCCGGATCCAGTCTATATGAAAGGTTCACATTCAATTTGTATTCGCATTGGAACTGTCAAATTTCCGCTTCGCAAACGGTAAACATATGCTACCCTCTACATTGAATATGTGTTGAAAGTCCCGATTACGCCAAAATCAAAGTGGATAGTATCATATGATTCCCGTTTACCAAGCGGAAATTTGACAGTTCTAATTCAAAATGAAATTGAATGTAAACAAGGCATTATTCAATTTCACTTCGATCTGGAAGTGACAGATGTCCGCTTGGAAAACGGTAGTTATTCGCTCTGAACACTCGGAGCGCCAAAAATTGTACGCGCTTAACACCTATATGCACCGTAGAAATCTAATCCGGATGAAGTCTTTATCGCGATTATATTCCAATTTTTGGATGCACCGCAGCGCTTAAGCCTGAATCGGTCGCTTAACTCTGATCGCCCCATTTTCTAGGCTTAATCGAAGAATTTCAACGAATTCTAACCTAGTCTTTCATTTGTTTATGTTTTTTCTACAGATTTTGAGGTTTTGCGACTACAGACAAAACTATGAGAGTGAAATATCAACGAAGGATTATTTAGATTTTTAAAAAATCATCGATTGGAGTAGGATTCTTTTCCAATTCCAATAGGTAGTCAATGAGTACTATCCAAATAGATCTCAATATCAAGCAATATTTATTGCTCCACAATACACTCATAATAATGCGAATTGCTCAATAGAATATTGAATTGAATAGGTACCTATTTTTGTGGGTAGGTACAAAAAAAAACAGTGTACCTATCACACTAGGATATCTACCGCATATTTTACCCATGATTTTTTATCGTTCAATCGATCGACTCAATTTGGATTGGTGTTGAAAGTAGGTAACCACCTATCTATATCCTGTGGAGGTATCTATGGCTACCTATCTCAAAAATCTCAAAGTTTTGTCTTATTCTAATTCAATTCAAAATTTTAAGTTTATGGGTAAACCCAGACTCCTTTAAACAAATAGACTTGTTGATTTACTTTTTTATTCAAGCTTTAGATACTAATCATCTCTACAAGATAAACTAAAATAAAAACCTTTGAAACTGATGGTCTCATCACTTTTTATTAATTTTCCCAAATGAGATTTTTTCATTCAATTTTATTGACTTCCAAGTCCCAATTTATAACAGATATCCCAATAGAAGAAGGTTTGTGTGTTTTTTATCAACTATACAGTGTGACTCATTTGTTTTGGAAACACCCTGATAAAAAGTTTATTTCTTAACCGATTTGGTTCGTTTTTTTTTTGGATTGTAGAGCTCGAAAAATTGTATATTCTTGGCAAAAAGTGACCTTCGCCATTTTAACTTCAAGGCCTACTATGTTAGTTTTTAAGAGCAAAATTTCAGGAAACCATATTAGCGATTTTTTTAGAAAAAATCTGTGTGCGCCACTGGATTCAGCATCCTTTAAAACGTCTATACAAATTTTCAACCGAAAATATCAAGTTGAAAAAAATTAAAAATTCGCACTTTAACAATCTTTGATTCTATCAAAACAAATAAAAATGACATAAAACTAAAAATTTGTAACTTCTACCAAACCACCATCAACTTCAATGCATTTATCATTTCTTTTGATAGAATCAAAGATTGTTAAAGTGCGAATTTTTTATTTTTTTCAACTTGATATTTTCGGTTGAAAATTTGTATAGACCCGTTTTAAAGGATGCTGAATCCAGTGGCGCACACAGATTTTTTCTAAAAAAATCGCTAATATGGTTTCCTGAAATGTTGCTCTTAAAAACTAACATAGTAGGCCTTGAAGTCAAAATGGCGAAGGTCACTTTTTGCCAAGAATATACAATTTTTCGAGCTCTACAATCCAAAAAAAAAACGAACCAAATCGGTTAAGAAATAAACTTTTTATCAGGGTGTTCCCAAAACAAATGGGTCACACTGTATAAGACATTATTTCAATTATATTTGTTTTTCCTGTTTCTTTGAGTTATCAAACGATGCGTTTTCCAAAGTTTGTACATCGAGTTGTAGGTACATATTTGTAATAATTTCAAAGTAGATAATGAGTTTGAGAATTATACAATATTGTCAATTTATCAATGGGCATTCCTCGGGGCATTCCTTACAAAATCATTTAATTAACCACTTGTTTCTACTAAATTATATTTTCTTGTGTTGTAAAAAGTGATGTTTTTATTTATCATCAGGTTGATGGGATTGTTATTCTTGCTGTACCTATTAGACTAGGTATACAGTATAATATAATAACCACTCACTATCAAGAAATCTAAGCCCAAGAAAAGAGGAAAAGCAAATATAGGAATGATTCAAGAATAAAAGTTGATACCTACACCAAATATTATTGAATTTACAAGAAAAACCCCATGGCTAATGTTTGCTAAACGATCATATCAGGCTTGCGGATGTTACTGATCCATATAGTTGCTCATTTTTCATTAAAACTTGCAAGCAAATAGCAAAACTCAAAACAAATCACGCAACATAAATAATTCCGAATTGTTATTTATATATTTTTCTAGGTTATTTTGTGACGTTGTCAAAAGTCTCACCAGGGATTAACGATCCTTGCAGCGAGTTTTTCGGTGCATACAAAACACCGCTTAATCTAACTTTGAAAATTAATCGAGATTGGCAAAGCCATATGCACCGTATGTGAGCTTAGCCAATCTCGATTAATTTTCAAAGTTAGATTAAGCGGTGTTTTGTATGCACCGAAGAATTCGTTGCAAGGATCGTTAATCCCTGGTGAGACATTTGACAACGTCACAAAATAACCAGCAAAAAAATATCAATTACAATTTTGAAATTTATGTTGAGTGATTTGTATTGAGTTTTGCTATTTGCTTACAAGTTTTAATGAAAAATGAGCAACTATATGGATCAGTTACATCTGCAAGCCTGATATGACGTTTAGCAAACATTAGCCAAGGAGTTTTTCTTGTAAATTCAATATATTTGGTGTAGGTATCAACTTTTATTCTTGAATCATTCCTATATTTCCTGTCCCTCTTTTCTTGGGCTTAGATTTCATGATAGTGAGTGATTATAATATTATACTGTATACCTGGTCTAATACAGCAAGAATAACAATCCCATCCCCCTGATGATAAATAAAAACATCACTTTTTACAACACAAAAAAATATATATTTTAGAAGAAACAAGTGTTTAATTAAATGATTTTGTAAGGAATGCCCCGAGGAATGCCCATTGATAAATTGACAATATTGTATAATTCTCAAAATCATTATCTGCCTACTTTGAAATTATTACAAATATATATAATACAACTTTTGGAAAACGCATCGTTTGACAACTCAAGGAAAGAGGAAAAAGAAATATAATTAAGTAAAATAATTTCTTATATAGTTGATAAAAAGACAAACCTTCTTATATTGGGATTTCTGTTATAAATTGGAACTTGGATGAAGTCAAGAAAATTGAATGAAAAAATCTCATTTGGGAAAATAAATAAAAAGTGATGAGACCATCAGTTTGAAAAGTTTTTATTTTAGTTTATCTTGTAGAGAGGATTGGTATCTAAAGCTTGAATACAAAAAGTAAATCAACAAGTCTATTTGTTTATGGGAGTCTGGGTTTACCCATAAACTTAAAATTTTGAATTGAATTAGAATAAGACAAAACTTTGAGATAGGTAGACATTAGATACCTCTACAGGATATAGATAGGTAGTTATACCTACTCTCAACACCAATCCAAATTGAGTCGATCGATTGAATGATAAAAAATCATAGGTAAAATATGCGGTAGATATCCGAGTGTGATAGGTACACTGTTTTTTTTTGTACCTACCCAAGGTTGGTTGATATATCAATTAACCTTGGTACCTACCCACAAAAATGGGTACCTATTCAATTCAATATTCTATTGAGCAATTCGCATTATTATGAGTGTATTGTGGAGCAATAAATATTGCTTGATATTGAGATCTATTTTGTATAGTACTCATTGACTCGAGCATTGACTATACCTATTGGAATTGGAAAAGAATCCTACACCAATCGATGATTTTTTGAAAATTTAAATAATCCTCCGTTAATATTTCACTCTCATAGTTTTGTCTTTAGTCGCAAAACCGCAAAATCTCTACGAAAAACATAAACGAATGAAAGACTAGGTTAGAATTCGTTGAAATTCTTCGATTAAGCCTAGAAAATGGGGCGATCAGAGTTAAGCGACCGATTCAGGCTTAAGCGCTGCGGTGCATCAGAAAATTGGAATATAATCGCGATAAAGACTTCATCCGGATTAGATTTCTACGGTGCATATAGCAGTAAGCTCACGTACGGTGCATATAGCTGTAAATGGACAATTTCGCGCTCGGAGCGTTCAGAGCGAATATTCGAACTCACCCATTATGCTACCATCCACATTGTATGTGGCGTTACACAAATTGAATGTAGTTGTTATCACTTGATTCTCGTTTGGGTTAGTTTACATTGACTTTGATTTCGAAGTGGAACAATTTTCCACTTGACACATGGGAAACATAGGCCACCTTTCACATTAGATTTGGCGTAAGCGTGACTGAACAAAACTTCAATGTAGATGTTAGCATATAATTCAGGTTTGCCAAGCGGAAATCTGACAGTTCCACTTCGAAATAAAATTCAATATATATCTTACATATGAATCGTTTTACAAGTAATGATCGATCTTTACAGTCCAACGTTGCCAAACGTGCATGTTTTTGATTTTACTTGTGAACTAGAGATCAACAAATTAGATTCGGTGGACCTTAGAACATTGAACCACTAGAAGCATAAACAAACAATATTGTGTGAGTCGAACTTGTCAATGTAAACATGGGGGAAAAAGGGAAAAGCAAGCTCCTTGTTTGCCATATTTACTTCCTTGAAATACCTTTCACCAGATTTTCTGTCACCAATTCAATAACAATAGCCTAGTTTATACCGACAACTTGGTCCGCGGACCAAGTACCAAATTCGGACTATATCCGAACCAAATATTTGGTTCATATGGTGTAAACAGTTGCGGACTAAGCTGGTCCGCTCTTGGTTCGGTACTCGCCAGCAAGTGTACCGAACCAAATTGGGTTCGATCTGGATCAAAATTATGAGGTTATGTTGATGGTTATTATTGTGAATTGTGTTGGTTCTGAGTTTCTAAGGCAATCTGAGCGTACTTACTCATGTTTTTTTTGCTTATGAATTGTGTTGATGAATAATTTCGATTTGTTTTTGACATTTGACGAATTGCGGGCGTACACATTTAGTTCACGCGTTGCAAGACGGTGTAAACGGGCAGGAAGCAAGCATTGGTTCTGCCGTACTATCCCCACCAGCTTGGTCCTATCGTACCGGACTAAACGAGTTATCGATGTAAACTAGGCTAATGACTTGAAGATCACTTTCATCAAATAAATGTATTTCTCTTCAATATTGAAGGAGCGTGTAGCCTTTTTTTCATCGCTACTAGGTACTACTTCTTGTTGAATAATCGAACGATTTTCCTTGATCTTTTACACTAAAGAGTTGATAAGAGGATTTTTTTTATCACAAACGACAACGTTGGGCACAATCAAGTCATGATACTAAAACTGTTTTAGTATCATGTAATATGTCTCTCTATGATACATTTCACATTTCACTCTTAGGTTACTACACACACTCACTTGTGTGCTGTTTTCTTTTAGATAAGTTTGTTTTATCAGAGAAAGTTTGAAAAGGACTGAAAAAATATGGTGATCTCTATTGTGTTGCAGTCGGATGTAAAAACTTGCAAGATAAAAAAAAGTTGTCTTTCATGGCTAAAAGTTGAAACAATCATAAAAAAAATGGTTCAAGTTACAATGCTATAAAATTAATTAAGTAGGTATCGAGATATGCGATGTAAGACATTATGAAACAAAAAGTTGGGTTCTTCATGTATAGGGTGAAAAAATGACTACAGTTTTTTTTCTTCACAGATTATAACTTATACAGTGAAGGTGATAAAGTAGTTTTCTTTCCTTTTCAAAGATATGATTTTCTCATCAAAATCTGATTAGGGAAGTAAGAGATGGTGGAAATATTTATTGCGCCTACTTTTAAATTAATAATTATTGAATTTATTTAATTTATCTATTATTTATATATTTTTTTTATATGCCACAATTTGGAACAGAATCAAAATCACCCATCGTGAGAGTTTAGCCTACTGAACTACTATTTTTCTGAGAGGAAAGTCCCAAGAAACAAATCCACTAAATTTATTCAGTCTAGAGTCTGGGTACCTTAATTAAATTCTAATTCCTGATGAAAATAAATCTTGCACATGAATGGTAAATGTCTTCACAATTTCCTATAATCAAAGCAATAGTACAATATTTTCCTTAAATATGTCTAATAAATAGATAATTTATGTATTATTGTGATTTCTGTCCTGATAGGCCAATGAGTTAGAAAGAGATAGATATCCGTAACTATCGCTATCTCTACTTGCTTCACTCTCGACAATGAGCGGGTCCGTTCCAGGTACGTAGTATGGAGTTCTATGAATAAATCAAATGGAAAAAGATTACACCTAATTATTACCATAATACAGACCGAAAATGGGAAACATTGCAACACCGGAAACTATCAGCTGTGAAATATGAAGGTTAAGGAAATTTATTGATAAATAATGAAGACACGGATTTAGATGATTAGTAGTGAGTACCATTTAAGTGGAAAATGTGAATGATACAGCATCGGTTCGAAAATAAATGATTCCATGACTATTGAGAAGGACCGACGAGAGAAAATTCAAAGAAAAATTAAAAAAAAAATCGCAGACGCAAGAACACCTTTAACGTTTCCTTCGAAGAAAAATAAATCTACGCCAAACACAAAGAAAACCCGACCAGACGATAGTTGTTCATACTCAAGAATGACAACTTCTCAACTACTGCATTGGAAGTTTGAATGAGAAAACCAGTTCACCCGTTGCATTGATGAACCTGAGGACAGGAAGTGTTGAATAATTAAACCCATGATATTATTATTACTTAGGCATGCTTGTGACGTG